>QANY01007023.1:229040-672253 GCA_003255025.1 Datisca glomerata | reverse complement strand
TTTGGATAGGGTATAGAACCTGATGGGACACGTAGTCTTTTAATCTTGCTGGGGGTTGAGTTTTCCTTGTTGATCTTCTTACGATTACTGTTTCATCAGTGACAATTGCCTCATCAGTTGCTCCCCCTAAGGTAGTTGTCTCAGGCGCGGTTGATGTGGTATCCTGTTCCTGTCTTATGATATCGGAGAAAATAATACTGTTAGGTAGCGGAAACGTTTGGTGGTGGTTATGATTGTCGGAGTCCTTTGGGTAATAGGATTCTAGTTCTAAAAATTGTAGTGAGATGTAGAGTTTATGGTTTATTGGGTCGTAGCATTTATACCCTTTTTTTTTTCAGCGGAATACCCCAAAAATAGGGTTTTGACTGAGGTTTTATCCAATTTATCAAGTTTTGGAATGTGTAGGTAGCATGTACATCCGAATACTCGTATGTGATCAAGATTAATTTTTCTACCCTTGAGAATTTCTAGAGGGCTTTTCAGATGGAATTTTACACTGGGTAATCGATTGATAAGGTACGTTGCTGTGAGTATTGCATCCGACCAGTATCTTTTGGGTACGTTATTTTGAAGGAGGAGAGCCCTAGTCATTTCAAGAAGGTGTCAATTTTTGCGTTCTGAGACATCGTTTTGTTGTGGCGTGTGGATACAGGTGGTTTGATGTCGTATACCCTTTTGTTTAAAGAACTCAAAAAAGGTGTTGTTAGTATACTCGGTTCCATTGTCAGACCTAGAGATTTTTATGGTTGTTTCAAATTGAGTTTCGACTAAATTGTTGAACTCTTGAAAACGACTGAAGACTTCATTTTTTGATTTCAAAAGATATAACCATGTGGTGCGAGAGAAATCATCAATAAATGTAACAAAATATTTGAATTTATTATATGAGTCAACTGAGGCAGGTCCCCAAACATCAGAATGAATTAATTTAAAATATCATTTTGTCGTACTACTAGATAGTGGAAAGGGTAACCTGGTTTGTTTTGAGAGTTTGCAGACTGAGCAACTGGTAGAGTCTGAATTACAACCAAGTAATTTGTTTAGAATTTTGTCGGAGGGATGACCGAATCTCCAATGTAATATTTTGTCCTTTTTGTACTGTACTGGAGGTGGCTAGACATGTTTTGTCGGTATCTTCTAAGTAGTATAGACCGTTTCTAAATTTCCCTTCACCAATCTTCCTCTCGGTGACTCGATCCTGAAAAATTACTTTGTCAGGCGAAAAGGTAACATTGCAGTTTAAGTCTTTGGTTATTTTACTGACGGATAGGAGATTGGAGTTAAAATTGGATAGATGAAGTACGTTGTTAATGGTTTTTGTGAAGAGTGTGGTCGACCCTGTGCCAAAAATTGGAACTTTATTTCCATTGGCTACCATCACGTGTTGTGGTTTTTCTAATTTAGTGAGATTGTGTAGATTTTTTGTGTTATAAGTCATGTGGTCGGAGGCACCAGAGTCTATTATCCAGTGTTCTAAGTTGTGACAAAAATTTGCAGATTTAGAAAAATAATTGACAGTATTGCAAATGGATGAACCTGAGGTATCGCGCAAAAATTCTCCGAATTGTTTGAGCAGTGTAGCCATCTGTGCGTTGTTTTCTGGGTGAAGGTCTGCTCTAATGGATCCGGATCGGTCTATTTCTTCCATTCGGTCAGGTTGGTACCCATTGCCCGAACCGGGTCCATCTATCTTGTATGCCCTGCGGTCAAGGTTGGGTCCTGACCTGTGACCCGCTCCGCTGAAACCATCGGTATAAAAGGGGAAAGTTTTCACGGAGCCTCCTCGCTCGTCACTTTTCGCGCAGCTCCCTCGCTCGTTCTGGAACTTTCTCTGGTTCTGCCGGAGATGAGGGTGCAGGTTCCAGCACCGGTCGTGAGTGTGCCATTCCTTTTGGTAGTGGCTGCATTTGCCTGGTTGTCCGCGGTGTCTTCCCCATTCCTTAGGGTTAGGGTTTCGGAGGAAGCCGCGGGTCGCCATGGCTAGTGCCTCCGCCTTGTCATCTCTGGTACTCATTACTCGTCGCCTGGTTTCTTCTCTTTGAACCATGACTGAGACAGTGGCAAAAGTTGGCTTCTCTGTCGACATCAAGATCTGAGCTCAGAATGCTTCGTAGCTTGAGTAGAGAGCCGTCAAGAAGTGGAAAACCATATCCTGCTCAGCCCGTTCTTGGAGTTCCTTCATGTCAGTGGTCATTGGTCTCAGGGTTTCAAGTTCTTTGAACTTAGATTTTAAAAACTCGTTTAGCTCCGGTACTGATCTGTCCCCCTGTTTTGCTTGGGAGATCTCTCGTTTAAGTTCAAAGACTTGCACAAAATTGTTTTGTTCACAATAGTTGCTCCGGATTTCTTCCCAGAGTTCCTGTCCTGTTTCATAAAAATAAAAGATTTCACTGAGTTTTGGGTCTATTGAATTAGTTATCTAGGTCATTACCTGGTTGTCCATGATGTCTCATTCCTCTGAGTTTCGGTCTGGTCTTGGCTTACTGCTGTCCACGAAGCCCAGTCTGCCTCTTCCTTTCAGGCTCACCCGAGCCGCCCTGGCCCACGGTATGTAGTTGTGGCCAGTGAGCAGGATGGAGGTTAGTTTGGGATTGGTGTCATGGTGGTGAAGCTGGCCGGAGGTTGATGGTTCTGCCATATGTGTTGGTTCTCAGAATCACTGCTCTGATACCATGTAGAAATGATGAACCTGTTGGTTCTGATCTTAAAAGGAAAATGATGAGCTGTTGAAATGATGAACCTTTCTGGTTCTGATCTTTTATTGAAGGAAAAATTCTGTTTGTTTACAATGAGGAAGGATGTATATATACAAATGATTCTAACGGTTGCCTATGATCTCCTATGATTCCAACGGATGCCTACTTGAAGCCTGAAATCGTTTTTTACCAGAAATGGTTAGGCACCCACTGTATTTGGTGAAAGTCTCTGTTCTGCTTCCCTCTTTTGCCTATAATGAAGATTTTCTTCTGAGGCTGCAGTTTTTCTTTCTTCAACAATAACTATATCCTATGATCATATAATATGAGAAAAATCAATTACTTCATAAATTTATTTCTGACATTTAAGTTTCGTATTGTAAAGAAAAGAAGGGAAAAAAAGAACAATGAACCTCAATGCTTTAATGTTCAGCGAGTCATGTTATAACATGGAATGAAAATAACATCCTCATTCCTTTTGTCCCATCATTTTTTGTCAAAATTATAAAAATTATAGTAGGGTCCTGAATGGTACGAAACCAAAAAGTTTATGTAATCAAAAAGACACCTACTGTGACCAAATTAAAAATCACCACCGTGAGGAAACGCATTAATTCTCTACCTTTGGGTAATAACGTCGGGTCCACATTTTTATACTTCTTTTAGTGCACTACATGAATGAAAGCCACTCCAAACGTACTTCAATTAGAGAAGACAAAAAAAACAAATTAGTAAAAAAAAAAAAAAAAGGTGATCCTCTTGTGCGATCTTACTCGGCACTTCCATTATAATTTCCACTGATAATTGTCATTACTCGCTTTACTGATATATGCATGTCGTTGCCATTCCTGCTGACGTATGATTGTCTCAATAATTGTCTGCGTTTGCATCAATTTTCCGAAACTTTAGTATCTGAAATCGTTTGTGTGATGGGAGAAAACGTAAAAAAGCACTGAAAATGGAGCATGCAGACCGCATTTGTATATGATCACCCTGCAAGCTTACTGCACAGCCAGTGTTGACGGTCGAATCTTAAATGTCAGACTTCATCAACAATGTCTTTATTTCACTCTCAAAGTCTATAATAGTTAAAGGTAAAGTATGAGATCATTGTGAGGGGATGATTTTCTTTTTAACCCTTGCAAAGCTTAATTTGAGAGCGGCAAAAATATTGAGTACTATTCAACAAGTATAATATGGATATTAAATAGTTAAACGTTCAACAAAAGTTTGGTGAATAATACGCAATACGCACGAATTTGGGAACGGGTACTAAATGTGTATTATACTTTTTCATTTTAAAAGTTCGACATAAAATACAGATTATAAACATATGATAACTAGGAAAATATATAAGCTTTTTATGACAAAAGTCAGAAAATCATTTATTACAACGGTAAACTATGAAGTAATTTCATTAATTAATGACAAATCATCAAATACATGATTATTTAAAATATAAAAATAAGTAGAGTCGGTTACTCACTTAAAAATATATATTAAAAAATATTAATATTTAAATACTCAATCTAAAATTAATTATAGTAAAATTATATCCATATTTCTAAAATAATAAAAAGTTTCTTCTCATTTAAAATGCTTGCTTTGATTTTTATTTATTTATTATTGTACTCAATTAAAATGTTTGTCATTTATAAAATAATTTAAAAAACTATATTTACTATTATAAACAATTAGAAAAACTAAAGTACTTAATAAAAAATCAAAATACATAGTAATAGAAAAGAAAACTAAAATGCATAATATAATAAAAAAATGAAACAATATAAAAGAAGGAATAAGGATTGAACCTCCGAACCGAAGTACAACAAGGTGTAAGCTAAATGGCCTCACGGATAGTCTCTTTCGTTGGAGCCCATAAGTCTCTTTCATTGGGGCCCATAATATATTTATATAGGATGTCATATTTTTACCCCGTATTATACGCGTTTTATACATTTTAGGTCAAAAATACGTGAATTATTCCATGCTTTTGAGAATAATTCAAGGACAGATTTTAAAATATGAAAATTCAAAAATTTGCATATAATAGCGTATTATACGTGATTTAACCAACAATGAGTGAGGAGGTAGAGGAAAGCAAAGTTGAGAGTAAGTTGTGAGTTTGTTGCATTTTTTTACATGCCTAAATGAATGTCTTTACCTCTCTTTTACAGTGTTATTTCGGGCAGCTGGGGCAGGGCAGCCTCAGGTACGGACCAGAGTCAAACCACTAATAAGGCGCTGTCTTGGAATAATCTCTGGCCTTTGGCCTTTTTTATTGGATTGACAGAAGCATGTGATGACGTGTGGTGTCAGGGAAGCCTGTCCTCGTCCTTGCCAATGTACCATCTTGGCCCTCGTTACACATATTAAATGCTCTTGATGACACCCTGAAATGGTCAGTTGATTGACTCCTTGGTTGATGGGCTTCATATGTTCACCATTGGCCTAGCTTCTTATTGATGGAGGTGCATTTAATGTCATTGATGATACGTTGTCCTCGGCTTGGTTCACATCTCGGTCTAGGAGCTGATTCTGAGGGAGGCGAGAACTTTTCCCACCTATTCTAAGTGTATTTTTTCCCTTTTTGGTGAGTCCACTAACCCTCAGTCTTGGTTCATTGAGGCAGTCTCTTAATACATGGACTTCAATGTTGGGATAGAGATTGTCTTTGGTTTCATGCGTTTAAGGATGACGCTCGTCCTTGGGTGCTTAGAGACCTTGTCCTCGGGTCAATGGGGACTTCGTCCTTGGGTGCTTGATGACCTCATCCTCGAGTACTTGGGTATCTCATCCTCGAGTATTTGGGTATCTCGTCCTCGAGTACTTGAGTACCTCGTCCTCGAGTACTTGAGGTACCTTGTCCTCGGGTACCTCATCCTGGGTCCAAGGTGGATTTTTAATTAAACTAAAATTCTCATTAAACTAAAACGATAAAGATTTGACAAAGATAAAAATTAAATAGTTGAAAGCTCTAGGGTTTTCGATTTTAACAAACCAATCATGCTCTAAATTTTCATTCCCAATCAATTAACATTTATTCAGAACATTGATAGTGAATTCCTCTTATGTAATTATGAATCTTTTCAAACATCGATAATAATGATTCAAAAATACTAATCATACATCTCTGTCAAGATTTAATATAATGAAACTCATTAAGCACAAGAAATTATAATTGCTACACTAGATTCATAATTATCTCTAACTTATGAAATTCTAGTGGTGTTATAAACAAAGAGCATATTCAATCCTCACTTCTCAGTCTTAGAATTAAATCCAAAATCATACAATAGTTGGTCAGACGATCACAAACATTAATAACGGATTATAACACTCATTAATACAGAATAAACATCGATTGTATTAAAGATCAAATTTTATGAACATAATGAAATAAGAAAACATTATACAAATATTCATAAACATAAAGAAAAAGAGAAGAAAACTAGTTTTGAAGATGGAATTGAAGTTGAGAATGGTTTCCGAGTTTGATCTTCTTGTTCTCCTCTCAAAAGTCTTCTCTTTTGCCTCCCATATTTAGAAAATGTCTCAAGACCCTTAAAATATTATATTTCTACACTAGGGTACGTCAAGGATTAGATTGGAGAAAAAAATCACAAAACAAATCTAAAATCGTGCAAGCGTTGTTACGCGCCAACATCTCGACTATGGGAAGTCAGCGTCGTGATGCTGGCATTCTGTACTGCCAGTGTTGCAACGATGGGAAGCCAGTGTCGCGACGCTGGCCCTCCTGCCTAGTTCTGTTCTTGTGATTTTTCTGAATTTTTGACTTCTAAATCTATCCAAATCAATCCAAATGCAATTGAATATCAAACCTACAAGATAGAAACAAAAATAAACATAAAGCAAACAATAAAACTCAAAGAATAATTAAAATAAAAGTTAAGATTATCTAAAATATGAGTGTGAAATACACTCATTGAATACTTGCAGCTTAACTTTTTACTAGTCCTCGAGCGAAACAAAATAAAAAAAAAATCAAACGAGAAAAATAATAAACTCTAATTCTGAAAAGCTAAAGAAAGAGTGACGTATTATTTTTGACTAACTAAACTTGCCTCATATATTCCAAAATAACGATAACCCAAGAAACACTTCTGAATTATGATCATGTAAAACTTTAACACAATTACCAACTTACATTACAACTTGAAAAGACCCGAATGTGTGTGTGTGTGTCACTTTAAGTCACCCAATCCTTAAACCCAGATGAGTTTATGCAATCAAGTCTTGTAAAAGCAGATCTAATAATCTATAAATAGATTAGAACTCTATAACCAATTTTTCATGTCACTCTCTACTAATGTAGGTAAACCACATCATTTATGATCATTATGACTTTCATAGGCTTGTAATGTATCACTAGGGTTTATGGTAGGAAATATGATATTATTTTGGCTCAATCTTTACCCATAGTCACACATGTATTATAGGAATCAACGAGCTTAACTCAACTTATCTTGTAACACCCTCAAACTTGTCATTCCACCTCTTGAATAATCAATCATGCTTAACCATTCTTTTTTTAATTTGATTTTCTTAAGCATCTCTTTTCTTTAACAGCTTTCAGCTAATAGCTCCAAAACCAGTTGGTCTTACGGTATTAGGTTTTAAGACACTCCTTTGAGCTTAGTCACTCAAGACCAAGAGGCTACGAAATCAAATTTATGCACCATTTTTTTATATCGAAACTCCTCCCATTCACCCAGATTATCATAGCTCCAAGTATTTTCCTAGTACATTCAAATATTATGAGTAAAACGGGGTACTAGAGAAATTTTTTTATAACATTATAAAATTGTCATGGGTGATAAAAATGGCTATTTAGGCTCAACGGAGATGACTAGGAAAATAATTATGAACAAGTTGGCTTAAAAAGCTCAAACGGTCCAAAGATGGTCTAAATCATGTCCTAAATGAAGTGTAGCCTAGAATTTCACCTCGAACAACAATCAAATTGGTTCTAGAGTTCTTATGAGATCATAATGATTTCTTACATCACATAAACCTTCTCTACGTAAAAAAAAAAAGATAATCAAATGCTCAAGGCTAGGTACTCAAAATGTCGGGATTCTCTAGTGTAATGCAAATCAATTCTTGGTTCAAAGACACACCGATACACAAATTCAATATTTTTTTCAAATCTATCAATAATTCAAAACCAATCTTCTCATAGGTGTTAATGTTGTCAACTACAGAACGCCAAAAAATAAAATTTTAATTAAAGCCACCACCCCCAATTTAAAAACTTTCATTGTTCTCAATGAAAAGAAAATATGTAAAAGGAGTATAGATAGGACTTACCTGAATAATGATGAGTTATCATTCTCGTCAATCATTGCATTGTTCTTGTTGTCTCCAACTGAGAGGAAAGTGGTGCATGAACCAAATTCGTCCATAATTTTTTTTATATAAAAACCTAAAGAAAAACAAAAATAAAATACGCAAAATAAAAAAAGAAAAAAAGAAATAACAGCAATATAATCGGGTTGCCTCTCGGTAGCGCTTGCTTTAATGTCTTCAGCCATCCATAATGATCATCTAGGCTTCACCCACTGATTAATGACTTTAGAATTCCCATTGAGTTAGAAATTGACTAGCCTAAGACCATTTGTTGCTCTCTCAAAACCCTCAGCAACTTGTCTTCTTGTTCACCATTTGACGAAACAGAGATAATGACAGGCAAATTGGATGCTTCTCCCTTAAAGGTGTACCGAAGGTGGAGGTCTAAGACCGATGATTTTTCAATAAATGGTAGATGTCTAGGTTTACCTTCTCCAAATTATGCACTATCCTCTCGCAAACAACCGTTCATATCATTTGAGTGTTTTATTACTTTGAAGTCATTAAAAATTACCTGATCATCTTGCACTCTCAGAATAAGTTCTCATTTTTGCACATCAATTCTTCCCGTAACTAAAAATGGTCTACCAAGAATATTGAAATTTCTTGATTTTTCACCATGTCAAGAACAATAAATCAGTTGGGAAGATAAATTTATCCACCTTTACCAAAACATCTTCAATAACCCCCAGTGGATATCTGATAGACCGATCAGCAACTTGTAAAGATACCGTCGTAAGCTTAGCTTCTCCAAGACCTAGCTTCTTATAAACTAAATACAGCATCAAATTGATACCAGCCCCAAGATCACATAAAGCTTTTTCAAAATATGAATTTTCAATGGTGCAAGGAATAGTAAAACTCCTAGGGTTCTTTAACTTCA
The DNA here is from genome assembly GCA_003255025.1 of Datisca glomerata. Lineage (NCBI taxonomy): Eukaryota > Viridiplantae > Streptophyta > Magnoliopsida > Cucurbitales > Datiscaceae > Datisca > Datisca glomerata. The sequence goes on along the minus strand of QANY01007023.1, from coordinate 663,304 downwards.
GAGAAAATTTACTCTGCAAGATAGCACTACACTCCTCAGTAAGTGCAACTGTCTCATACTCCTCTAGATTTCTCTTGTTTGAGATAATATCATTCATGAATTTAACATAGCTCGACATTTGTTCCAAAGCATCAGTAAAAATGGATGTTTATATGTAGTTTCCTGAACATTTCAAGGAACTTAGAAAACTGCCTGTTCAATTTCTGTTTTTAGAACTGCTGAGGGTATGGAATAGGTGGAACATATGGTGGAGGATGATCAGGAAAGAGACTTGCCTTTCTTCTTTTCTGAGCTCTTGGCAAGGTCATCACCCATTGTCTTAACTTCTGCTTCAATAGGCTGAGAATTTTCAACAGTGGTTTTATGGGGTTTTGCTAACTCCTTGCCATTGCGAAGAGTAATGTCATTTACTTGTTCTTTTGGATTCCTCTTGGTGTTGCTCGGTAAAGAACCTTGTGCTCTTTGAGTTAGTATTTCTCACAGTTGAACCATTTTAAGTTCCAAATTCCGGATAGATGCAGCTAGACTCTGAATACTGATTTTTTGCCTCTAAATACTTATTTCTTGCCTCTGAAGTGTAGCATTTAGTCTTGCCATAAATTGAGTAGTATTAACTGTGAGCTGAACAATATCATCTTCTAGGGAAATTTTAGGTTACTGATACTGAAACTGAGGCTGAGTAGCAACTGGTGGATTCATCACATTCTGATTATTCTTCCAAGAGAAATTAGGGTGATTTCGCCACCATTGGTTGTAAGTGTTAGAGAATGTGTTATTCTGCCTATTGTAATTCTCAACAAAATTAACATGTTTTGACTGAGAACGAGTAAATGGATTAACGACTTGACATTCAGTACTAAGATAAGGTCCATTGCACAAATTACAAACTTCTTGTGAAGCATGAAGTGCACTAGCATTGACAGTGAAAGAGCTAAATTGATTTCAAAGTGTAGCTACTTGAGCTGCGAGGGTAGTAAATGCATCTACTTCATGAACTCCATGAGTCTTTCTTAGTACATTACGCTCAGTTGTCCATTGATAAGCATTAGCAGCCATTTCTTCTAGCAAGGCATAAGGATCCACTAGCGTCCTTGTTGAATTTCCCAAACCATTGTAAAAAGTTCGAACTTGTAGCCATCCAGGTAGTCAATGATGTGGGCATCCTCTCAGCATCTTTTTAAACCTCTATCATACTTCATAAAAAGACTCCATATCATGTTGGGAAAATGTGGTGATCTCATTCCTCATTTTGGCTATTTTAGCTGGTGGAAAGAACTTTGCTAAAAATTTCTCAGAGAGACCATTCCAAGTTGTGATTGATCCAGCTAGCAGAAAAGTCTGTTTTAAATTTTTAAGTTGTAAATATTTAGTTATCGAGATCTGATTATGAGTAGTTGATTACTGAGAAAAGGAATAAAAATTAGCAATTTGAGGGACTGCCCCTAAAGGTCCTAATGAATTCCTAATTGGAATTAAATGATCTTTTTTAATTGATTCTTTTAAAGACATCTAATGAAACCGTCGCTGGAATTGATATCTCATTCAAAGAGAAAGATATAAAATATCTGGAGTTTCTTTTTGTATATTATATGGATGATCAGATTCGCAAGGACCATGATTGGGAATTGTTTGATCGTCTTTCTCTGAGGAAGAGGCGAAACATAATCAACTTGAATTTGGGATAGCTATTCGAAATCTTAGTGAAAGACTGGATTTGTTATCTCATGTTTGCTTTTCGTGAAAAAATACCAATTGAAGTGGAGGACTTCTTCAAACAACAGGCAGCTGGGTCAACTATTCAATCAAATGATATTGAGCATGTTTCCCATGTCTTCTCGAGAAACAAGTGGGCTATTTCTTTGCAAAATTGTGCTCAATTTCATATGTGGCAATTCCGTAATGAGAGTTTAAATAAATCTTAGCCTTATCCCGAAGTGAGAATGAGAATAATCTCATCCTGATTGCATCAGATGAGACATTATTGTGGTTGAATATCTCACAAATTTTGAGGAAAGTGGTATGTGAACATTTTGATCGTCATTAGGCAGGCCACTGAACTAATTTTCTTGTACCATTTGAATGATAGCTGGCTTAATCATAACATTATTGGCATTAATAACAGGGCGTTGAATGGAAGATGTGGCCTTACTGACCACTAACATAGCATAATCTCAAATTGCCCGGTTATTTTAGTCGTTCACGATTTCAAGATTTTCTCGAACGTCTTACATGGTTTCTTGAGGTCGTTTAGAAGCTTGTCTCCTTACTTTTTTATTACGTCAAAAAATTCGCTCAATTTCCAAATTAAGGGGAGTCAAATTCTCGCTTCAAAATTTTCTCATACACCTCAGAGAATGCTTGAAAATTAAAAAAAACAACCGTAAATAAAAAAATAAGACTCAAAGTAAAATTCAAGATATGTAACTCCAATATCAATAAACAAAATCAATCCCCGGCAACGACCCCAAAAACTTGTTACATTTTTCTATAGTGCAAGTGTACACTATCATCGTCAAGTAATAAATTTTTAAAAAAATAGAGTATCGTTCACATGATTGTTTGATATTAATAATTGAAATTAACTATACCTTAATTCTACTTGAAAATGGCGAAAAGTTTGGATTTTAAATTAAACTAAAATTTTAATTAAATTAAACAATAAAGATTTAACAAAGATAAAAGTTGAAAGCTCTAGAGTTTTTTATTTTAACAAACCAATTATGCTCTAAATTACCATTCCTAAACAATTAACGTTTATTCAGAACATTGATAGTGAATTCCTCTAATATAATTATGAATCTTTTTCAAGCATCGATAATAATAAATCAAAAATACAAATCAAACATCTATGTCAAGATTCAATATAATGAAACTCATTAAGCACAAGAAATTATAATTGCTACACAAAATTCGTAATTACCTATAACTTATGAAATTCTAATGGTGTTATAAATAAAGAGAATATTCAATCATCACTTTTTAGTCTCAGAATTAAATCTAAAATCATGCAATAATTGGTCAGACGATCACAAGCATTAAGAATGGATTATAACATTCATTAATACTGAATAAACATCGATTGCATTCAAAATTTATGAACAATCATGGTTTGGCAACGTCGTAGCCCCTAGATAAAAAAAATTAGAACATAACGAAATAAGAAAACATTATACTAATATTCATAAACATAGAGAAAAAGAGAAGAAAAACTAGTTTTGAGGATGGAATTGAAGTTGAGAATCATTTCCGAGTTTGATCTTCTTGTTATCCTCTCCAAAAGCCTTCTCATTTGCCTCCCACGTTCAGAAAATGTCCCAAGACCCTTAAAATATTATATTTATACACTGGAGTTCGTCAATGATTAGATTGGAGCAAAAACGCAAAATAAATATAAAATCATGCCAGCGTCATGACGTTGGCCAATCTATCATGCGCCAGCGTCACGACGCTGGGGAGTCAGGGCCGCGACATTAGAGTTCTATATTGCAAGCGTCGCGACGCTGGCCCTCCTGCCAAGTTTCGTTCTTTTTGTGATTTTTTTCGAATTTTTGACTTTCAAATCTTTCCAAATCAATCCAGATGCAATTGAATATCAAACCTACAAAATAGAAACAAAAATAAACATAAATCAAACAATAAAACTCAAAGAACAATTAAAATTAAAGTTAAGATTATCTAAAATATGAGTGTGAAACACACTCATTAGATCAACTGATAATTAAATATTCATAGGGTTATTATTTTAACTAGTAATTAATTTAGAATTAATTGACTAGTTAAAATAAAAATACATTATCCTAAAATAGTGAGTGGGAGAAGGTTGACATGCCAATATAACCTATGGCCACCATCATTAGTACAACACCGTGAGGTGCAGTGAGGGCCTCGAGATGACTTTATTTTCATCCTCCTAAGGAAGATTTCGAGCTGTACTAATACCAAGGTTGGACTTCTTAAGAAGATAGCAGGAAGTGATGTAGTTTAGTTTTGACCGACCCTAAGGTTGCATATTCTAAATGAAGTCATGAAATCTGAAATGATGGGTTACACTCACAAAGTCACAATTAGGCTTTCAATGAATTTCTTCTTCTCTTAATTTTTTTTAAAATGAAAAAAGAAAACTATATTAGTGTATGCATGAAGGAAAGAAAGAAACTATAACACATGAAAGAATGAAAGAAACTTCAATGCATGGAGAAGATATTACAATGCATGAAAGAATCAATAAACCTATAATATAATGAAGTAAATGATGAACCTATGATGCATAAACTAAAGGATAAACCTACAGTGCATAAAAGAAATAATGAATTTCTGATGTGTGAAATTGAGAAATATATATAAATCATGAATTACAAAAATGTCGATGGATGGTGTAATTGACAATTCTAAAAACGGAGAGAAATAAGATTGGTCATTAAAAAATTATTCTACTCGTATGTTAAAATGGTAACAATAGTCATCAGTTATGTACGTAGTGATCAAAATGATACATCTATGGTGATGACGATGACGATGAGGATGATCACGATGATATGATGACTCAATTGGAAAAAAATTTATAAAAATAAATTATGACATATAACAGGTTCCACATAAATATTCAACGCGTCCTACCTCACACATTTGGAAGACCCTAGAATTTATTTTTTATTGTTCATTGGGGGGCTTTAAGGTTGTCTAGATATATGTGGTTAGGGCCTAAAATCTCTTAATAGGCTCCTGGGTTGTCCACACTACTATCTAAATGGAGTAATAAGGGCCCTCAACCAGTATCTCGAAAGGGTCGACCTGAGTGAGAACTTTCATGGACCTACACAAGACCTGCAATTTCACGATGACATTCCTCTACTCATTCTCACTAATCATAAAGGGAAACCCCGAGTATAGGGCTAGTGTATGTGTGCAAGGTCTGGTAATAAAATAACAAGTATGTACATGTAATCAAATAAGACAAAGTAACAAACAATAAAATTCGGACCAAACAAAAGATAACACATGACAAATTAAATTGGCTTGACTCTCTATCGATCTACAAGAATGTTAGAGCGGTGATTGAAAAGTTATTTTGAAAAAAAAATTGAAGTCGCCACCAATAATTTTTAGGGTGTGATTGGTCACTCAAATTTTAAAAAATAAAAATTTTGATCTACGAAAATTCAAAGTTAGTTCGGGAGTCATTTGTATGTGTGGAAGATATTAGCACCCCCAATACCCATTATTAAAATGGTTACCAAATACAATCCAATGCTATCAAAATTATATTAAAAAATGAAAGAAAGAAATTTATTTTTAATGTCCCATTTGATATATTTTCGTATTATAAAATGAATCAAAATAAATGATATTTCATTGGCGGTACAAATACCAATAAAAAGTAATTTTTTAGTTTTTTATTTTTTTTTAAATCTAAACATTATTGGAGTTATTCTTGATATCCTAAAAATAACCCCTCACCTTAGTAGTTCGAGAAGTTTTGTATCCTCCAAAAAACTTAAAGTCAACCATAGGGTTTTTTTATTGAAAACTAAATAATGAAATTAATAAAAAATTTGAGTCTAATTGTTAAGAGTGTAATCCACATATATATGAATATTAACTCTAATGTTAAGGGAATGATATAAGAATCAATTTATAAGTATGACAATATGATAATGAAACATATATAAATAAGAAATAAGAAGAACAACAAATATAAGGGAAAAATGATGAAAGAAAAGTAAAAAATGTATGATAAATTTGATGAGAATATATAGAGTAAAAAATGAATAGTATGAGAAACATGTAAATAAGATGCATGAAAATATAAATTTGAAATAAACACTAATAGATATATTAATAAAAGAAAATAAAAATAAAACAAATTAGAAACAAAAATAGAAAAAAAATGAAAGGGGAAGGGGACAGAGGGTGTTCACCCTTAGTCAAACACTTTTTTAAATATAATTATACTATTATAAAAATATAAATATTAAATCATTTATGTTTAAATAATTAACTTATGTAAATGTTTAATTTTATTAAGATAATATATACATACATATATACATGTGTAAATGTATAAACGACATATAAATACACAATATTTGACTACATACCCAACTGATTATCATTATTTATTCTCTTCAATCATTGTTTTTCAAATTGCAAAAGAGAAATTACGGACGGTAACTAGTTAAACATAGTGTCACGAAAACACAATGAATAAAATTTTAAAATAGAATGTTTTTAGGATATAAATATAACATTTTTTTTAATTTTAGACTACTTAGATCACTAATTACCATTATTTTTTTCTTCCTTCATTGCTAATCAAATAGTAAATGAATGATCATGGATAATAACTAGTTCAAACAAGTGTCACTAAAATAGAAACAATGTCTAAAAAAATGCAAAGACTTGTGACATTATTAAAAAAAATATCAAAACTTAAATATTTGCATAATCTTTATATAGATATTTAATTCTTTCTTTTATACATTTTTATGTATGAAAAAGTTTAATAGATGATTTTTGCAACAAATGTATACTTTCAACCCATTAAAGAGTTGATTCACATTGAGTTAATTTTCACAACTTAAAAGTTTTATTCTCATCTTCATTGATTGAGTTGATGATAAAAATATCTCATTATCAAATTTGTAAGAAAATCATTGATGCATAAATATAAAACTCAAGATTAAGAGTAAAACATTAAGAATGAGGAACAAACACTTATATATGAGAAATGAAACAAAAAGTATACACTACATGAGTTTGGATGAGAGACGATTAATAATAATGAACAAAATACATTGTTAGCTAAATATGTAAGAAATTTAAACTACCTTAAGAAAAAGAATGAGATGAGATGGATAGAAATGTAAACTCTATTTCTCTCTATCTTGGAAAATCTCTCTTATTTCTCACACTCTCTCTAAAAAGATATCCTCTCATTCTCTTTCAAGATCTCTCTTTCTCTCCCCAAAAAATGACATCTCCTCTTTCTCACTCTAAAAGCCCCCTTCAAATGAAGAATCTACTCCCTATTCATAGGCAAAATGAAGGTTTACCTTTTTACTTTTAGTCTCTTTGCTCTTTTTATTTTTATTTTTTAGTCCTTGCATGATTTTTTTTATTTTTAGTCATTGGGCTATTTTTCTATTTTATAAATTGGTCCTTTTTCAAATCATACACATTCTTAGAAATAAAATGTGTATTATTCAACGTATTGGACTGGACAAAATAGGTATCTACATAGGTCATCCTCCATTTCACATACTTTAATTAAACTTTTTCAAACTTTTCACCAATCTATTAACGAGGTGGAAGAGGACATATATTATTAGATTGTAGATTCTTTGAACCTTGTTAATTTCTAATACTATTGGATTATTGAATTTCTAGTACTTTTTACTGAAATTGAGTCACATTTTGTTTTGTTAAGTTATTTTATCAGATCTAGACATTGAGAGGAGATGAAAAATAACGATCGAATATCCTCTTCACAAAAATCAAAAAGTAAAAAATGGCTTAGACTGGATGTGGTTGAATCAGCCTTAGATTTAATTAATTTTTTAATCTGGCTGTTATACCCATTTTTTGGGCATTCATAAAAGACCATTCGAGGACGAGGTACCTAAGTTTCCTAGAACGAGGTACCTAAGTATCCAAGGACGAGGTCCCCCTTAGACCCTAGAATGAGGTACCCAAGTATCCAAGGACGAGGTCCTCCTTGGACTTGAGGATGAGGTATCCAAGTACCGTGGGATGATATACCCAATTACCCAATGACGAGGTACCCAATTACCCAATGACGAGGTACCCAATTACCCAATGACGAGGTACTCAAGTACCCTAGGATGAGGTACCCAAGTATCCGAGGACGGGGTACCCAAGTACCCAACGACAAGGTACTCGAGTACCCAAGGCGGTCATTCTCAAGTAGAATCAAGGTTTAGTTAATTTCAATTATTAATATCAATCAATCTTGTGGACGATACTCTATTTTTATAGAAATTTATTACCTGATGACGGTTGTGTATACTTGCACTATAGAAAAATTGTAACATAATCCAATCTCATTGGTTAAAGTTCATTTAACTATCTGAAGCCCGTAAGTCATAATCATGTGAACTTATATTAACTAATTAATTATATTCATCAAATTTTAATAAAACTCTTTTACTAAAGTCGGTACCTAAATGTTACTATAGCCTTTAGTGCGGTGTGATTAGCAAGTTTTAACCAGTTAGAACCTAGTAGTTTACATGCAATTGATTTCATAAAGTAATCACTATAAACATATTAGGAAAATCCTAATAAATCATGTTTCTACAGATGAGATGCATGATTAAATAAAACTGTGTGAGATTTTCATGTATGACATGTGATCGACTAATGCATTGACATATTATCAAACATAACAATTAAATAATTATTTAACAATTAAATAAAATAATAATGGACCGAGTGATTATTGGGTATTCTTAAATTACAACACTTGAAATAAAAAAATAAAATTACAAAGCAGATTTAGAGAATACATATTTCCTAAATATTACTTTCTCCTTTTGATGTCCATCTTCATAATCTTCAAGTTTTGAACAAAATACTTTTTAATTAGAAAAACTATTTTTCTTAATTAAAATAATTACTATAATTATCTCTTTTAATATAGTTGACTTTGACTTAGTCAAAAAAATATTTTATTTGATTTAGTCAAACTTGGGTCAAAATCAATCAACTTATTAATTTTTAATATTAATAAAATAAAAAATTAATAATTAATTTTATGATTATTTTAATTTCAAAATTTAAATGAATAATTAAAAGATTTTGAGTTTTAATGAAACACTTAGGTGATAAAGTTGATTGCATGATTTTACGGATGAATAGTGTTTTCATGGATGAACAGTGTTTTCGCGTGAACAGTGAATTTCTTCTGTTCGTCTCATGCGTTTTTCATATTCTAGCACTCAGAATAATTACATTAATATTCAAAATAAAATTATAAAAACTCTTCCATCTCAATTCGGCTTACACAAGATCTAAAAAAATTAAAACAAAGCATAACCCAATAGTCACCATACAATTAACAATCTATTATTTTTCATACATTCAAAAAATATAATCATACATCATCATACGTATCTCATATGATGTGAATAATGCAAGAAACCCCACACAACATTTAACATATAAATATATAAAAACCTGGCTCTGGAGGCTCGGGGCCTTTTAAAAAATTAAACTTATAATATCGAATATTTTACTAAAATAAAACTTGTGCAATGCCACGATAACCAAATAAAATTTTTTATTGAAAACTCTTTTTCAATTAATCAGAATCCATTATATATATAAAAGTTAAATCTATAACATACAAGGTTAGGAATCATATACCTCTTGTAGTATATATCAAGTGTCATTGCAAAAATCGATCGATCCTCCATTCCCACCAAATCGTTCCAACGATCAGTAGACTCCAAGATACACACCAAGATCTTCCAAGTCAATCATTAACGCACTATGACGTGTGTGGGTACGTAGAATATTACAAGATATTTTTCTGTCTATAGATATTCTCAACACATGAGATCTAGAGATTTACTAAGAATGGCTTTAGTGAGATGATTTTCTAAAACAACGTGATTATTCTTCTTTTAGAGATTTGATTAATGTTTAATCACAGAAGAAAATCTCTCTGACACCAATCGTGTTCTTAATTCAAGTCTTGATTGACAAACTGATGATCAGATCAACTGATTCTCTCATCTTTTTTCAACTCTTAAGACCATTAGAATAATATCTGTATATATTCTAGATAATGGCGTATCAGATTTTTAGGGATAAACTGACAAAAATATTTAATTATAAAATTACCAATTGTAGTGCCACATGGCACTGCAGTGTTCCGTGAGCCAGCACAGTGCCTCACGGCACCACTGTAGTGCCACGTGGCATGACAGTAGTCCATGTCAATTTCTGATACCCCATCAGTGATTGACACGTGGCAATTAGTGTGATAATTATCTAGATATCAGTTAATTCAAAATTAACATATCTTATTATCCCTATAACCTAACTTATCTGTAATTTCACAAATAATAGATTTAGTTGATTTAAATTATTATCTCATAGTTATGTACTTGCCTCAGAATAAAAATTCATTTTGCAAGTGAGTCATTATCTCATATCCTGAAATAGTCACACCCTAGACAACGTAGTATAGAGGTAACTTGGGGACCATTGACCTATAATCCTAAACTCTAATAAACCAAATTATTAATTAAATTCTTCAATTAAATATTTTTATTTATTAATTCAACTATTACTCTACTATAAATATAGAATTGCACTCTTAGAGATTATAGAATGTATTTACAAAATATTATCATGTAATCCAGTGATATAATTATTTCATGTAATTATGTCTTCCAATTATTGGTTCGTAAATTAGAACTTGTCAAAATTATTGTTTTATCCTTCTAATTACCTCTTGATTCTTAAGTATCATTAATCTAGTAGTGAATGGCTAATTTATTATCTCATTATAAATTTGAGCTCAATAACCATTCAGTTCCAGAATTAACACTTAAGAAAATGAATATACAATATGTTAGGAAAGTTTAGATTCCAAATATTGTAAGATCATCTTCTCAGCCATCCATATCCCTGAATCTCTAAAACAAAAATCACTAGTCTAATTAACAAACAGAGCATAACGATTGAAACAAAAGATCCAGTAGACATGCATAGGAGTTCATGACTACTCAGGATTCAGACTGATTTACATATGATCATCGAATTGATGTGTATTAAATCTTTATGATAAATGACACATTAATAAAGATATTAATTCACATCGGTCATGTCATATATAAACTTATTATATAAAGTACATTCACTAAGATGTCTATCCACATCAATATTCCAGATCTTGATCACAGTTATTCATAATGTCTAGTAAATCGTATTAGCAACTATTCATTAAAGATTTCATACTTTAATATGTTGCTGACAATTTTATTCATTATTTATTATCTTAATCCACTCGTACTAATACCAGATCATAGTCTCATTAATGAATATGTAATTTTCATATATTTATATAAATTATTCAACAATAATTTAAAAAAAATAATTATAAGAAAAATGTAATTCTTTTTAAATTTTATATCAAAATGTCAATACACATGCTTTGAGGACAACCTCCAACAGAAAGCAACTTCAAGTTCAAGGTAGATATGTCCGTGTACAGTCCATCCACGGTTTACTCCAATAGCAGAGGATTTTGATCCCTCAAGGTCTTCAAAAGATCTGCTAAGTACGAAGAGCAAATGAAGTTCTCTCTTAAGCTTAACAATGGAAGAATCCAAATCGGGAGTTGGTTCTCTAATGATCCTTACTAACATGAAAGAATCGTGTAAAATCAAAAATAGATTGTACAAATATAAAGTTCTCTCTTTTATAGGGCTACGTTTACTAAAGCCCAAATGAGAACTTTCAGTATTGAAAGAAATGAGAAATCCAAAACAGAGGTACAGAACCATTGAGGGGCACTATTGCTAAGGCGGCTAGGGAGAGGGGCAGGCAAGAGGTTGAGGAATGCATTAGCCATCATTTCACCCAGTTTAACCTGGGCCTCGGTCGTCAGGTGAAGCCCATCTGGTTCCAAAGGCAGATCCTTGGCGTCCACGGTTAGCACATTTGGTAGCTCAATCCCCAACTGAGCCTTTCTTATAGTCTCTGTGTATGCTCCTCCTGATGCAAGAGCCACCTGCGCGAGAAGAGACTGATTTCAATACTCTAAATCAACTTAATTCACTTTCATTTCCTTATATTTATAATGTTAATATGTTGTTATATCCATGTAGTTAGTTTCTTCACTAACACATCAAACTACTATTATGATGAGCGATTAGCTTTCAATAGCACATCAAACTACTTTTAACAAAAGTATTTTCTTTGGATCATAGACTGCTAGCATGCAACATGAGTGGCTCTGATAAATATTAAAATAGGTCCGGTTCAGTGGCACTAGTTAAAAATAATTGCGGTTCAGTTCGGTTTGCGGTTTGTGTGCANAAACACATATATATATATATATATATATATATATATATATATATATATCATTTTAGTTCTACCCTAACTTCCCCCAACGCCCTCACTCGATTTCTCATTTGTCAACTTGATAAACCCTAACCCCCCTTTGGTGATTAAAGACTTGCGATTGCTCCTAGGCATCCTGCTCGCGTTGCTAATTGCTCGACGTTCTTGGCGTTGCTCGGCGTTTCTCGACGTTGCTCGGCGTTAGTAACTGGTATACCTCTTGATCCTCTCTCTATTTCTCCCTCTATCTGTCTCTCTCTATCTCTATCTCTCTCTCTCTATCTATTGTAATCTTAACATATGTACATGCTCAGGTAAGAAAAGCAGTGGTGAAGACTAACTCAGACCCTCATCTCTCATCTCTCTTCCCTCGAGTTTCCATCTCTTAAATATCTCACATTGATGAACTTCTATTGCCAGCTGCGACTAACACTACACAATCGACGAAGATTGCAAAGATTTTATTTTCACCTCTTTCAGATCTGAGCCGAACCCACGCCAGAGCATTTGTGTTCATCTCATCCAGATCTGGTAGAATGAGAGATTTTTCTTTCTTTCAAATTACTTGTTATGTATCCTGAATTTTTTTAGAAAGTTTTATCCCTTATTTCTAAGACTTTAATTTTTCAGTTTTTCTCTGTGCTATTTGATCTGGATGTATAGGATTAAAAACTTCATCATCTTTGTTTTTTCGAGATTTGGTATGTTCTGGAGTTTTCCTGTAAGCTTTTGTTAATCTACTAATCGATCCGGTTCTTTTCAGTTTCCTTTATTTTTTCGCAGATTGGTTCGGTTCGGTTTACATACATTATTTGGTGCGGCCCGGTTTTGATAATCCAAAAACTCCAGTTACGGTTCGGTTCGATATAATTTGTTAACCGAATCGAATCACTTACACCCTTAATTGAGTAGAGCACCAAACGCAATACATTAAGGTACGACCCTAACTAAGAGTAAGTCATCAATCAACTAATTAATACCTAACCCATTTGTTTCCTTAAATCCTTAACTTTGTATTAAATTATTTACCTCCCGGCATCTAGCGCTACAGAATCTACCGGGCCGGTTAGGCATATTTTCCTCCCCCAGCACACAAACAAAACAAGATATTAAAAAAAGAATGACAATAACGTACTTTTCTTTTCTACCTAATAAGAACAACAAGCTTTCCACTTTCTTAACCAGAAATTAAATCAAACAAAAACTAAACCTGAAAATTAAAATTAATTAATGAAATTATTAGATAGAGAACAACGATACCTGAATTATTGGCAAAGAAGGAGACTGCAGATCGGAGCGGACATGAAAGAAGAACCTCTTCAATTTAACCTTATAAGACTCCGCATCTTCTCGATCCATCGTATCACTCTCACCTTGATACCATAAAATCGCTAAGATTCTCCCTCCGCCCTGCACCGAAGCCAGCGCCCTCGTCAACATTTGGTTATACAGCAAACTCCCCTGTTTCCACTCGCTTATATTAGTCCCGCCAATCGCACAGGGGACCAACCCTATTACACCCACGTCGGGACTGTTCTTCAAGAGAGTATTGGCAAATGGCATGCCGGGCCCTACCCCATTAGTCTTGGTAACGTCAATATCAGTGTGGAGAGGCTCATGGGCTTCAACCCAGGTGAGATTGGCGGTTAGCCGGAGGATGGAGGGGTTGGGGAAGGACATGGGAGGAATAAAGCCGTCCCATGTGAGATTGTGGGTGATGGTGTTATTGGTGACGCCACCGCGGCCGGCCATGTTGCTCTGACCGGCGAGGAGGAATATGGTATTGGGTTGGTGTCGTTGGGCGATTTCTGGATTCGTGTGAGCCATGAGAAGCAAAATCAACAAGGAAAACATCATCTTTTGATTATGAATCCAGCCTATCTATTTTCATTTCTTACGCAATGTCATTTTGATGAATAGACTACCATTAATAAAAGAAAATTGGCAGAGAATAAGGAATAACTTATTGGTAAATGGAGATTAAGTCGGGAAAGATTGATTTTCGAGAACCTCTGAACAAATTGACCCAAGAAAAAGACAGGAGATAAATGAATAATGCTATGAAGAAATGGACTCGTCACATATTAGTAAAGATGTTAATGTAGACTATTCCTACCTCTTTCTAATCAGCCAAAGAACAAGTTAAAAGAAAAAAGAACATATTTAATCTAACGGTCTAGATGGCAAAAATGATCACCATATTTTGAAAATGAAAGTAGCCCAATAACAAGGAAAGTAGTTGACAGAAAATGAAAGAAATTGGAAATCTTACAAAATTGGCAAATTTACTACAATTTCTTTCAGAAATTATAGTATATGCCCATATTTATTAAATAATTAGTAACAACGACTCTTAGTTTAGATACATGCAAAAATGACATTATTTAAGTTTAGACATTTTTTATTTATATGAAATTTACTATTTTTCTCTTATTAATTAATTTTCCATCCGTCAGAGTCGATCAGAGAACAAAAGAGAAGTTTGGTAGGGGGTTTCAAATGACGATTTGGTCGAAGGCACAAGGCAATAAAGTCAAGTTTGCTTACTGATTATCTTGATGAATATCAAAGGCTTATTATTAAGATGAATCCCCCTAATTACATAATCTTCGAGTTTGTTAATTTTTTTTAAAAAATTCCATTCCATGCGCGTTAATTTCCATATATTTCTTTGGGTATTTCATTGAGTTCGATTGAATTTTCTGATTTTTATAGCAGAGCCAACTGTTTCCATTTTCTTTCCGAGAAAAGTCTTCCCAAACAAATTTTAAAAACATTTCTACTCCGATCAAAAATTTGAATTATGAGTTTCTCTTAGAGAAATCAAATATTATTTTCATGGTAGTATTATATTATTAGCAGATTTTCACATCAAATTTCATCGGCATTTGGAGTGCTAATACTCAAGTTTCTCTAGTTTATTAATTTTCTGACTTTTTCTTCTGCCTTTTCTCTTTTCAATGCTCACACATTTTTAATATGACTTTTCAAAGATCCAACCAATACGCCTTCGTTTTTCTTCCAAACTTGAAATTTCAAACAATCCATAAAATACGAAAGAGAAATAGAACGAATGGCTCGATTCCAGACTTGACATTTTCTCTGCATTGGCAAGGTGGTGATTGACAATGTCATTTGCAATACTGCAACTATTTGTCAAGGTTGATAATGCTAGAAGGCTTGGGATTCTCCTTGATGTTGTATAGATTCTAATAGATCTGAACCTTTCCATCAACAAAGGCTTACATTTCTTCCTATGGAAAATGGTTCACGTACGGTAAGAATGATCTAATATTCAAGAATTAATGCGTTGGGTTACCAATTTTGTATTATTTGTGAATAAATTTTTTCTAAAATCTCTATGAACATATTTTGGCTGCAGTTTTCCACGTTGCTGATCTAAACGGAAAGAAATTGACTGAGAAGAGCGTCAAGTCTTACCTTGCAAATAGTTCATAATTTATTTAGCATTAAATGAAGTAATTAAATTACTTGCAAATAGTTCTCCAATATCATGGACTATTTGCAGCAAAAATTATATCGAGCTTGATCGTTGTTTTGTATCATGGACATTGGAGAACTATTTGCAGTATACTCTTACTGTCTCTTTATTTTGAATGAAACATATGTGTCGTTAAATATATGTTTACGAGTCGTAAACATATATTTAATTATTGTGTCTGGAGATGTAATGTACTTTGTTGCATAATTTTTAACGCATCTTATGTTTTTTTCTTGAAATACATATAAATGTTACTAAGTTGTAATCAATTTTGTTCCCGGCTTTAAATTCACGATAAATCTTACCTCGTCTACGGTCGACAATTTAAAGCCTTTTACCCATATTGGCCTTCACACCAAACAACCGGTTCGAGTTTGCTTCTGTAATTGGCTATTAATTAGATAAGTTGTGGTCGTTCATAAGCTTACTCACCTCTGGCTCTTCTTCTTTGGGATGAAAACCTCATTTTTGCTTAACATATGTCAAGTTATTCGTCTGAATTAAATAGCTCATTGTCCTCGGTTGGAGTGGAGCGCTTTTTGGGGTGGACTGCACGAGTCTTATGAAAGAGAGATGAGGACTATATAATAGCAAATACGTTCTGATCTATAAGTCAACAGATGTTATCTTGGGGCTGATAGAAGAACTTCTTATTCCTTCTACCACCATCACTTCCTGACCCACTGAGCGAGGAAAGAGATCATTTTCCCCTTCCATATGCACTGTTATGGAAATAGGACAACTATCTGTATCATACTCTTACTGCCTATTTTATTTGGAATAAAACATGTGTCTGGTTAAATATATGTTTATGAGTCGTAAACATATCTTTAACATATTGAGTCCAGAGATGCAATGTACTTTGTTGCATATTTGTTACTGTCTTTTATATTTTTTTCCTTGAAATACATATAGATTTTACTAAGCTGTACTTAATTTTGATATCATCTTCGTGATATTTCAACAATAAATATTTCGTTAATTATATGCCAACAAATTGAAAATATGTTTAAAATTTAACTGTTAGTTCTTCTCACTTAAAAAGTTTATTTTGACCATTTCTATCCTATTCTTGAAATAGGAGAACTATATGTTGCAGACTCTTATTATCTCTTTTATTTTGAATAGAAAATGTGTATGGTTAAATATATGTTACGAGTCGTAAACATATATTTAACTTGTTATGTCCGGATATTTGGACAATAAATTCATTAACTATATGTCAGGAAATTGAAAATATGTTTTAATATATGGATTACGGACATGCAACATTAAGGACACTTATAAAGCATGTTGTTAAAACTTCAAATACAAGCATCTCAATATCAATGCTTCAACAAAACATCAATGAAATACTAGTCATCTGCCTCGACTAATTCTTATCTACCATCCAAATAACCTTATGAACAACATTCAAACATTCATACATCAAATATACAAAAAAGTTTTGTAAACTTTTAAACTTTCTAAATATATCAAACACCTTTCAATATATGATATTGCATTGTCTCTTGTAGAATAATATCGAAGGATGATGGCTCAATTATGGGGACGTTGCGTAGGGGGCTCAACCTTATCATATTGTTGCTTTGGTTTTTTCTCGCTAGCTGTTAACCCAAAAGCAGTTTTGTATGGAGAGTTAAAAATCAGATATGATTTTATTAGTCTCTTTGATTGACATCTCTTTTTCTCGTACCGTTTCACGAGCTTCATTCTTTTTTGTTTGTTTTCCTTCATTCAACGATTTAAAATATTAATAAATATTTAATTCATAAGTAAATTAGAAATACAATACTGAACAACAGTAGAAAAAGAATTCATTTTTCTTTTAAAATGAGTATTAAAAATGAGTAAAGAAATATATTGATCACTAAAAAGAATTAGTATTTTTCTTTTAAAATTACATAACTAAAAAAGAAACATAAAATCCATATGTAGATTAAAAAATTTATGTTTTTTCAGTAATTAGAACTATGATACTGAAAACAGTAAAAAAAAATATTATACATGCTTACTTCATACGTACATAAATATGTACATGCTTACTTCGTATGTTACCGCCTTGGTCAGAATCGCTTTTCCCCTGCCTAAAGTTTCAGCAATGTTAAACCGCGCTCATCAGTCTTAAAGGGGATCAACAATGCCCATTACTGCAATGATGCAAATGACAATTGTTCATTTTTAATATGATTAAAATATGTAAATATATTTACATCATGTTAATTATATATTTACCAACTATATAATTGTTTTTAACAATGTTCTAAGTAGTCACATGGTAGTGAAATTCATTTTTTTTCAAGTGATAAGCAAATAATGCAAGAGCAAGCAAGTGATGAATGTACTTAAAATTATACAGATTTATTAAAACTGCTCGTCTTTGTGAAGAAAGAGTATACAAATGAAAATAACAATTTTTCATTTTTAATATGATTAAACAGTCTAAACATATTGTTGACAACATATTAACTATATGTTTAAAGAGTATACAAATGAAAATACTAATTGTTCATGTTTAATATGATTTAAAAATGTAAACATATTGTTCACTGCATGTTAACTATATGTTTACCAACTATATTCTTATTTTTAACAATGTTATAAGCAGACACATGAGAGTGCAATTATCATTTGTTCAAGTGAGAAGCAGATAATGCAAGAGCAAGCAAGAGATGGATGTACTTATTCACACAACTACAATAAGAGTAAGCAACAATGCAACACTATAAAGTATCACGAAACATATTTTGATATTTCTAGTATACTAAGAAAATAAAGTTTTTTCTGAGCTACTTATCAAAAATAAAAATACAAAATTCATATCAATCGATCAACTGAAACATCAATTTTCCATTTGGCAATACGGAAGACTGTACAAAATTCGTAAATCATTCTCGACAACAAGGAGAAAAATATCAAGAACAAAGCAAAAGAAATTTTTTTAGAAAGGTGATTAATAACTTTGAATAACATATCAAAATTACAAAATCCCCTGAGAAAATGATGAGAAAAATATTATTGGAAAAATATGGGTCAAAATATGAAGGAAATTCTAATTTATTTTTCTTGAAATTCCTAAAACACATAGATTGAAGCTCTCTCTCATTGCAACAGGGAAGTGGCAGCAAACCCAAGCCAAAAAGAAATTCTTGTAATGTAAAATATCAAGGAGGGGAACTGAGGAAGGAGCAGAACACCAATGACATCCTAATTTCTAAGCACGCAAAATCTTAAATTATTATTATGAAAATTAATTGTCAACATATACATACAGAAAAAGAAATCATATATGCTTTACCTCACTGAGCCGTGAGGAAGAAGACGCGAACAAGCCTTTGTGTGAGGAGGAAGACGCCTGGAATTCGGAGTTCCCCTCAGTTATCAATGAGGTTGTGGAGCTTCTGAGCTTGAGGTTCTAAGGTTTTTGGCTGACTCGACGGCTGCTTGCAACGACGATGGGTGTCAGCGAAAGAGAGTATATACTTGAATGAGGAAGAAGCCTGATCAATTTGGCGAAGGAGGGAGAGAGCACACGTTAAGGAGGAAGAAGCCTGATCGATTTGGTGAAGGAGGTAGAGAGTAAAGTACCAATATGTTAGTTTCTTGAAGGAGAAGACCAAACTATTTGGTTATTTGGTATATATAAAGAGGCTATCCATGCAAAAAGCTCAATTTCTTTTAACAATTGAGTGGTTGGAACTGCAAGGCCAACATACCCCTTGACTCGTAGAGCCAATCAGAAGTCCAGTCCATTTTACACTGTTTTTTTCCCTCAATCATTGAAGGCTACAACTACATTAACTACCAAATAACAAACATAGAGGGCAACAATTATATGAACTACCAAGTGTTTTGAGTGTGTCTAATTGAGTATATCTTGGCATACGGGGAGTTGGGAGGAGTCGAACCAGGTCCAGGGCAAGGGGCGCTCCTGCGCACTGGGCTAACCCCAATGGGTATTCATTTCTCAGCGTTTAGTAAGTCCATTTTACTATTTAAGACACAAATAGTAGTACTACGAAGCCTCATAAACCATGAAAAAATCTGTCATAATTATCGATCCAAATAAGTCAGCGGGGGTTTTTGAAGGGCAGGGTTTTCGGATTTCGCTCAAATTTTGACGGAGAATCTTGAGCAACAGTTGATAACCGTTCATTAATTTCAAACTCATTCTTATCAACTCCAAACATTGCTGCCTATAGATATAGATCGGAGGTAGGCGAAGGTATAGAAATCTTAGGATATAGTCTATTTTCATAATGATGAGTTACGAATTGACCTTGAAATATTTATTTGAAGAAGAGAAATGATTATTTTTCATTAGTGTAATTTAAATTATAAATGAGTCATCTGAAATATCTCAATCTCACGATTTTATATAATTTATTTCTTAGTTTTCAAAATTAAATATTGTAACTTAAACTCCCATGAGTGGTTAGTTATTCTGAAATTAAATATTGTAGCTTTCTCAAACCTCCCTCTGAAAATAAATTAATTTTCCCCGCTTAATTTGGGTTATTGGGTTATTATTCCGTTTGTTCGTTTAGTAATATATTTTTATTATGAGTTATCGACAACTTTTTTTTATTTGTTGTTTTTTAAGTTCCGTTTGATGGTTAGCATTCATTCCCTTCCCTTTTTTTGTAGTTTCTGGAAACACAATTGCATTATAAGATTTGAAAAATCCAAAAATCCAATTATATAATTTAGCATGATAGTTATTATGTTTTTTGTTTTTTAATGACATAGCAAAACAAGTTTGTATACGTTAATGTGTTAGTACAATTTCAAAGAACGTAACTAATACGTTTAATTGGTTTGTTGAATTATTCCATGGAGACATATTCTATAAATTTGTAGTTTGTTAGTTTTGTAAAGTGTTGTGCCTAGTACAATGTTGAGTTTAGTTAAATTTTGCAAAGTCTTACCGTGTAGTTAATATTTTTTAAAAACACGCTATTAAATGTTTATATCATTAAGTTGATGTTAATCTTTTATGCAATATTAACATCCTGATTAACACTTTTAATCATATGTAAAATTACTTTGTTATAATTATTTATTATTATTTTTGAAACTTCAAATATTTATTAATGTTAATGTATTAATAAACCTCCAGAATAGTTTATAGAACACTCATTTATTGACATGGTTAGAGAGAGAATAACCATGCTTTTAATTAAAAAAATTATCATGTCATCTAAATTTTTGAAAAAAAAAATTCAAAACTCTTCAACTATCTTCTTCAATGTGAAGGAACTAATGGGAGCTTGTTAGAACTTACAAAAAAAAAACAACCATCAAAAAACTGAATATTGATGAGGACGTGCAGAATTTTATCTTTTTCCTAATAATCACATCATTCCCTCAATAATATTTCTTTATTAGTAACATAATCCCTTTATTGGCACCGTCTGCTAATATACAAAGCACACAAAAACAAAAGTAAATTAATTAATTTTAACATAAACAAAACTATAATATAAGGAATTCTTACTCAAATGCAGCGACATCATCATCTGTAAAAACTCAATCAAATTTAAACGATTTAAATAAGATCTAACGAATAATGCAATAATTTTTTTTACAAGATCGAGTTGTCCCCTAGAATAGGCGATCAACTGTAGAAAAATTCAATCCTAATATAACACCACTAGTGGGGACAAATTATTAAATTATTTTATGTCAACAAGTTGGGGGCGATTCATTCTCATCCTCTGCCGAATTTAGGTTTATATTAATTAGATTCATTGGGTCTTTCAACATTATTTTTAAGCATATTAATTTATGAATAATTATAGCACGAGAAACATGGGCGAGCTCTACTAACTTTTGTCCCTCCTTTTATGAGCTCATATAAGTCTATTGACAGAAATTATGTTGTTAGGTGATGCAACATTTTGTTGGGAAAGCTTATAGAATAAACGCATCATTTGTCAATATTTGGAGAACTCTATTTTGAATCTATGAGACACATATTTTATACTAGGAGTTTCTTTCTTTCTTTATATACCCACGAAATAGAGAAAACATCTCATCGTAGTAACTAAACAGGAAAAAAATCACTCAAGACACATGTGCAGAAAGAACGTTGAAGCGGGAGACCTTGTCATAACAGCAAAGAACACTGAAGCGGGAGACCTCGTCAGAACGGGAAAGAATGCTGAAGCGGGGAACCTTCACTTCCGGAATGGGAGACAATCGCTTCTGCAACGGGAGACAATCGCTTCTAGAACGGGGTGACTACCACTTCTGGAACCGGGGGGGGGGGGGAATCGCTTCTCAAACGGAGGACAATAGCTTCTGGAACGGGGACAATCGCTTCTGGAATGAGGGGATAATCGCTTCTGGAACGGGAGACAATCACTTTTGGAACGGGGGAACAATCACTTATGGAATGGGTGACTATCGTTTCTGGAACAAGGGAAACTATCGCTTCCAGAATGGGGGATCGTCACTCTCAGAACTAGAAAGAATAACAGAATGGGAACCGACATCTCGAAAACAGGAGATCATCACTTTCAGAACGGGAATCGACATATCGAGAATGAGAAATTATTACCCCCTAAACAGGACAAAACATCAGAACGGAAATGAGGGTTCAGACTGACAGTCAAGTGGTTGTGATTGATTGGGCCGAACCACGAGGAACACCAAGCGGTTATGACTGATTGAGTTGCTGAGAACAAAATAACTTAAAGGAATGAGCAAAGTAAAGGAGCCCACGCCTGAAAGTAATTCCATGATGTGATAATCCCCTTATTATTATTATTATTATTATTATTATTATTATTATTATTATTATTATTATTATTATTATTATTATTGTAAGGCATATAAGTACATGCTCATGTAAAAAAAAAATGACGGCAAGGAAGAGACCTAAGCATGAACTAAAGGCACTGCCCTTCCCTTTAAATCCCTGACATAAGTGAATATCAATAATCTTTCCGTGTTTTTTCTTCCCTTTAAGGATTTTTGATGTAAATGATGGCGATGGTGTATTTATTCTCTATTTCTCTTTTCAAGTTATGATATTTATTATTTATTCGTAGAGGGTTTTCATACCGCAAAAATCATTTACATTTTGGTGCTTTCATTGATAGTGAGAAAACAACTCGAGAAATCCCTCTCAAAATGTCAAAAACTAAATCAAACGCCCCCTCAACAACGAAAGCATGAACAAAAACAACAACAGGTTGGAAGCAGAGATGGGACGACAACAAGTACAAAACTGGAAATGGAACATAAAATGGTAAATTCGTTCCTTGCATATTCGATTGATTTATTTATTTCACATCATTATCAACTTCTAAAAAAAGAAAAAAAAAGATAGGGAGGAGATCAGAAAAGAAATCCATTCGAAGGAAGGATGATTAAAAATATCAGAGCGGATAAGAAAAGAAGAGCTCGGATAGTTCAGAAGAGCCCAGAAAGCTTAGATCAGAAAAGCTCAGGAAGTTCAAAAAATCTCGTAAAACTCATACCAGAAAAGCTCATAAAGTTCAGAAAAGCTCATAGAGCTCAGACCAAAAAAGCTCGTAAAGCTCAGATCAGAAAGCTCATAAAATAAAATAAAAATATTTCAGAAAAGTTAAAAGAAAACTCTCGTAGTTTCAGAAAAGTTAAAAGAAAACTACACCAGAGAGTTTTCTTTTAATAATAAAAAAATACTCGTAAAACTTAGATCAGAAAACTCATCAAATAAAATCTTTTACAGTAACCCACTTCAATTAATTTTAATTATTAAAAGAAAACTCTCTGATGTAGTTTTAGATACTATGGAAGTTTGAATAATTTAGAATAATAGTTTCATCTCAATATAATATGATGGGAATGATGGGACAGAGACATGGTCCTTTTTTATTTCATGAACAATAGATTATTGTCTATTATAAGAATGGATAAAAAAATAAAAAGAAAAGAATTAAAAAGTTATTTTTCCACCTCAGTACAAACGTCTAGATGATGTTAAAACGGACAGTCACGATTCAAATCGAGAGATATTCTCCGATCTATTCCCGGTGGGGATACGTCAGGTAATGAAGTGGTGAGATGATGGGTACAAGTAGCGGAAAATCATGGAAGATAGGGTCCACAATTCTGGCAAAATCGCCGATAAGTGTTATTCTCTTGGAACTCCCGAAGTTACTTATAGCTGGCACTGGCACTCCCCACTTTCTCATTTTCTTTTTTGTTTCTTAGAGAAGCAATTCATAAGTCATATTATCGGAAGAAACAAAGAGCGTAAGTCTTTAGGATGGGTAATTGATAAGTCCTACTCTAAGAAGGAAATCAAAATGTGGACATGGCACCACTGAAGGAGCCTAAGTCCTTGGGAGCGTCTATGCAGCTGTTGTCAGAAAGAAATCAAAGTGGGGCCATGGTTCCACTGAAGAAGTCTAAGTCCTTGGGAGCGTCTACGTACGTCGTTCTTAGAAGGAAATCAAAATGGGGCCATGGTTCCACTGAAGGAGCCTAAGTCCTTAGGAGCGTCTACGTACGCCGTTCTCATAAGGAAATTGAAACGGGGTCATGGTTCCACCGAAGGAGCCTAAGTCTTTGGGAGCGTCTATGTACGCCGTTCTCAGAAGGAAATTGAAATGGGGCCATGGTTCCACCGAAAGAACCTAAGTCTTTGGGAGCGTCTATGTACGCCGTTCTCATAAGGAAATTGAAACGGGACCATGGTTCCACTGAAAGAGCAAAAAAGAGTCAAGGAGAAAAACATGCAAGGGATTAAACAAAATATTGGAAGGAAAAAGAAATGTCTTAAGAATAGAAAAATAAATGTCTTCAGAATGAAAAAAGGAAATGTCTTCAGAACGAAAAAGTCTGGAGAACAGAAAAATAAATGTCTTCAGAACGGGAAAGTCTGGAGAACAGAAAATGAAATGTCTTCAGAACGGGAAAGTCTGGAGAACGGGAAAAGAAATGTCTTCAGATCTTATCGTACGAGAGAAGGAAAATGAAAAATAAAGAAATGGGGGAAGCTCAATCGATGAGTCTGTAGGGAATCAAAATGGGGTCATGGTTCCACGGAAGGAGTTTAAGTCCTTGGGAGTGTCTACAGACAACTTCCCAGAGGGAAAAAGAAAATATGGAAAGAGCATAAACTCTACCAACAAATGCGAACATCAAACTCAAACTCGTGTGATGTAATTATGGAACGGGAGAAGGAAAATGAAAAATAAAGAAAACGAGAGAAACTCTTTCACTGAGCCTGTACTGAAGAAAATTAGAGAACCTCGCCAATAAGCCTATAATGATGAAAACAGAAAAAACTCTATCAATAAACACGTTGTAAAAAGAAAGGAAAGATAGTGAAGTAAATGAAGGGAAAGTAATCATCATTGACGGTTAGCTGACAAAAAAGTTAGTCGACAAACATAAAGCATGTGAGAACAGAAATGGGCAGACGTAACGACTGAATGAGAAAGGACAAACCATTGCACCTCAAATGTGAAACTTATTGAGTGTAATGAGGGGCAAATAAATAGGAAAAAATCACCCCAAGACACGTGTGCGGAAAGAACGCTAGAGCGGGAGACCTCGCCAGAACGGCAAAGAACGCTGAAGTGGGAAACCTTGTCAGAACGGGAAAGAATGATGAAGTGGGGAACTTTCACTTATGGAACGCGGCATAATCACTTCTGGAACGGGGGGCAATCACATCTGAAACGGGGTGACTATCATTTCTGGAATTGAGGGACAATCGCTTCTGGAATAGAGACAATAACTTCTGGAACGGGGAGACAATCGCTTTTGAAATAGGGGGACAATCGCTTGTGTAACAGGGGGGACAATCGCTTCTGGAACGGGTGACTATCGCTTCTAGAACGTGGGGACTATTGCTCCTAGAACGGGGGACCATCACTCCTAGAACGAGAAAAAATAACAGAACGAGAACCGATCATCTCGAAAATGGGAGAACATCACTTCCAGAACGGGAACCGACATCCTCGAGAACGGTGAATCATTACCTCCTGGACAGGACATAACATTAGAACGGAAAAGTAGGGTTCAGACTGACAATCAAGTGGTTGTGATTTATTGGCCCAAACCACGATGAATCACAAGGTGGCCGAGACTGAGTAAGTTGCTGATGACAAATAGCTGAAAGGAATGGGCAAAGTAAAAGAGTTCACGCTGAAAGCAATCTCATAAGTCGGAAACATAGGGGATGTGATCATCCCTTTTATTATTATTATTATTATTGTAAGACCTATAAGTATATGCTCATGTAAAAAGAAAATAGAGGCGAGGAAGAGACTAAAGCATACATGAACGAAAGACACTGTCATTCCTCTTTTCTATCATCAACAACTGTGTAAAATTCTTGACACAAGTGAATATTAACAATCTTCTTGTGATTTTTCTTCCTTTAAAAATTTTTCTTTCCTTTAAAAATTTTTCATCTATATAATAATATTTTTATTCTCTTTTTATCTTTTCAAATTATGATATTTATTATTTGTTTATAAAGAAATTTTTATAAAAAATAATCTTTTACGCTAACCCACTTCAATTAATTTTGATTATTAAAAAGAAAACTCTCTGGTGTATTTTTAGATACCAGGAAAGTTTGAATAGTCTTTTTCACGAGAATAATTTAGAATAATAGTTTCATCTCAATATAATATGGTGGGAATGATGGGACAGAGACATGATCCTTTTTTATTTCCTGAACAATAGAGTATTGTCTATTAAGAATGGATAAAAAAACAAAAAGAAAAAGAATTAAAAAGTTGTTTTTCCACCTCAGTACAAACGTCTAGATGATGTTAAAACGGACAGTCACGATTCAAATGTAAAGATATTCTCCGATCTCTTCCCGGTGGGGATACGTCAGGTAATGAAGTGGTGAGATGGATGAGTACAAGTAGCGGAAAATCATGGAAGATAGGGTCCACAATTCTGGCAAAATCGCCGTTAAGTGTTATTCTCTTGGAACTCCCGAAGTTGCTTATAGCTGGCACTGGCACTCCCCACTTTCTCATTTTGTTTTTTATTTTTATTTTTTTTCAAATCCTTCAGTTAGGTTTGTTAATGCTTTTCAGAAGCTTACCTCCCACGTCATATCGCTAACCGACATATAACAATCTGTGGCCTACCAATACCTACTTATGTTTGTCTCCAGTGTAGTCAACCGCTTGGATGTTTCGTCCACGTGCCACCCATGGCCATGGTCCTCTTTCCGCACAAGTTTAAATTAGTGAGCGGACAATATTAGAGGTTGATCTGTGGCCATTGATTTCTTCTTTTCTCTTTTTAAGAGTTATAAATTATAAACTAAGAAAATTGATTCTTACTAACTTATTTTATCAGGACGAGAGTAGTCGAAGCTTGTGCATTTTAATGATTATGACTTGCGCTTATGTACTTTTTTCATTTGACAGAACATAAATTAAGACGTTTATTCATTCTGTATCAACTTTATTTGACTTAATGTTTTCTTTATTAATCTGTGTATTAAAAATATATCAAGTTGCCATGCCTTTTTTAATATTCGTTCCAGTTTTGAGGTTATATTGCAAGTTTGTCTGTTGCTATTGCAAATAGGAATTTGAAAAAAGATGCCAACTCCACTTTTGGAAAAAAGGATTTTTCTACATTACAAGTATCTAAATACACTAGTTTTAGCTACTCTTATGTAAGTATTGACACGTATTTTCTTGTTCAATTCAATACATTTCAATCTTTGAATGAATTTATACATTAAAATTGATGTAACATGTCAAACGAGACTAAAATTTGATTATGCTCAAGATAAACTGATAGTCTTTTAGGTTTTCATATGCAAATCATTATTTTACATGTGTTTCAAATAATTGTGTGAGTTTTCTTTAAGCAAATTAGTAAAAAAGGATATGTGTGTGTTGGCAGTGCAGAATGATAGAAATGGAGAGGTGTGTTTCAAATTCTAGGCATATTTAGTGAAATAAGTAGAAGGGACACTTCCACACTGGGAAAAACAAATTGCAGTATTGTTGTTAGAATCCAAGGCAAAGATTGGTGCAGAAAGTCATGCAATGCCAACAGTCCCAGTCCCACCTTTAGGACCATCCTGCCAGTTGCTATAATTTTATTTATTTTAAAGTAAACTATACTTTTATCCCCTAGAGTTAAGGATAATTTTTATTTTAAACCATCTACTTAAAAAAAATAGAATAGACCATATAAATATATTGTTGATACACGTTAGATTTTTCGTAGAAATTTCGCTTAAAAAAATTAGTGGACCATCATTGTTCGTTGACGTAACATTACGTGTTAGATAATTTAATACCACATCAACCGTTTTAACACTCTTCAACCACGTGGGTTTAACCTTTACCCAAATTACTCCAAACTTTTCCCCTTCATCATTCTTCTTCCCCACGCTCTTTGCGCAGACTAATCCATTTCCAGCTCCTAAAATTTCGTGAAGGCCATTTAGGGTTGGGTTCTCCTTCCTTCTTCCCCCTATTGTATACAAAATTGCAAGGACCATAAAAATAGACCCTGCAAATAACATGTACTCCCTATTTACAGAAATAGACCCTACAAATACTTCAACACAAATAACATGGATATTCTTCTCCTAGGCAAAGTCTAAAATATCGTAGAGTATTTCTCTAGGCAACACATTGCTAACGGGTTAATAATGTTAGAGATGAGAATTCCTTGAACTTTTATTCCTCATTTTTTTGCCTGATTAAATGCTTGCTCGTTTATTTGCCTTGAACTTTTATTCCTCTGTTCTTGTAGTTAGGATGTCTTCGTCCTCGTTGTTTGTTCATCTTTTATTTTCCTACACTCATAAATTCCTTTTGAATGACTGAATTTGCTTAAATCGTAGCTTTCCCTTTGTTAGTCTTCCCGTTCTAAAAATATTTCAATGCAGTCTCCTAGGTTTTCTCGTTCTGAAATGTTTAAGTGACAACTTTCTTGACTTTCCCTTCCTAAGAAGTTTGAATGTGGCCTTCTTTGCTTAGCTTTTTACTCTGGAGTTTTTGCTCTGAAGTTATTTCCTAACTCTTTTTTATTTTCTAACGAATTTCTTTTCTAAAATCCTTTCGGATTTCTGTTCTGAAATTCTAACACTCTAACTTTTTCTTTTCTAAAGAGCTGAAGCTTATTTGATCTGAACTTCAGCTTTTCCATTCTGAAACTCTGAATTTGATTTTTCTAAAGCTCTAACTTTGACTTTTCTGAAGTTTTATTCCTCATTTTTTTGCCTGATTTAATGCTTGCTCGTTTATTTGCCTTGAACTTTTATTCCGCTGTTCCCGTAGTTAGAATGTCTCCGTTCTCGTTGTTTTTTCTTCTTTTATTTTCCTGCACTCATAAATTTCTTTTGAATGACTGGATTTGCTTAAATCGTAGCTTTCCCTTTTTTGGTCTTCCTGTTCTAAAAATATTTCAACGCAGTTTGCTTGGTTTTCTCGTTCTGAAACGTTTAAGTGGAAACTTTCTTGACTTTCCCTTCCTAAAAAGTTTGAATGTGATCTTCTTTGCTTAGCTTTTTACTCTGGAGCTCTGAAATTATTTCTTAACTCTTTTTTCTTTTCTAACGAATTTCTAAAATCCTTTCAGATTTATGTTCTGAAATTCTAACACTCTAACTTTTTCTTATCTGAAAAGCTGAAGCTTCTTTGATATGAACTTCAGTTTTTCCGTTCTAAAGCCCTGACTTTGCCTTTAGTTGAGGTTTTCTTAGGTCTCTTTCTCGCCCTCATTTTTCTTTTTACATGAACCTGTACTTATATGCCCTACAATAATAATAATAATAATAATAATAATAATAATAATAATAATAATAATAATAATAATAATAATAATAAAGGGATGATCACATTTCCTATGCTTTCGGCTGATAGGATAGCTTTCAGGCATGAGCTTATTTACTTCGCTCATTCCTTTCAGCTCTTTTGTCCTCAGTAACTCAATCAGTCATAACCACTTAGTGGTTCCTCATGGTTCAGACCCACAATCACAACCACTTGACTGTCAATCTGAAACCTACTTTCCGTTCTTATGTTATGTCATGTCCAGGAGGTAATGATTCCCCGTTCTCGAGATGCCAGTTCCCGTTCTGGAAGCGATGATCTCCCGTACTCGAGATGTCGATTCACGTTCTGGGAGTGATGGTCCCCTCTTCGAGAAGCGATAGTCCCCCCCGTTAGACAACTGATAATCACCGGTTCCAGAAGTGATTGTCTTCCGGTTCCAGAAATGATAGTCCCCCGTTCTGGAAGTGATGGTTCCCCACTTCAGCGTTCTTTTCCGTTCTGACGAGGTCTCCCACTTCAGTGTTCTTTCCCCTTCTGACAAGGTCTCCCGCTTCAACGTTCTTTATCATTCTGAAGAGGTCTCCCGCTTCAGCGTTCTTTCCCATTCCGATGAGGTCTTCTACTTCAGCGTTCTTTTAGTACACGTGTCTTAGGTGGTTTTTTTTCCTGTTCATTTACCCCCTCATTACACTCAATAAATTTCATTTATTGATGTGTAATGATGAGGAGTTCTCGATTTTCATGCGCCTTTCTAAAAATCATTTTGTCTTCTCTTGGGAACCTGCACTTTAGTGGTGTTTCCGCTTTCCACAAGCGTTAGGTAGGTCCCTTTTGTCCATGTGGCAGCGAGTATTTTTACCTGTTCATTTGCCCCTCATTACACTCAATAAGTTTCACTTATTGAGGTGTAATGGCTTATCTTTTCTTATTCTGTACGTTTGCCCATTTCTGTTCTCACGTGCTTATTAAAAACATGCGATGTGGTATTTCCAAATAATTTTTTGGTTTGTTCGTTGTCAGTGATGGTTTTTCCTTTTCTTTCTGCTGTTACATTCCTCTATTCCCGTTCACGAATACTTTGCATTTGTCGACTAACTTTTTTGCCAGCTCGCTGTCGATGATGATTACTTTCCCTTCATTTGTTGTATTGCCTTTCCGTTCTTTTACTACGCACTTATTGATAGAGTTTTTTCCGTTTTCATCATTATGAGCATATTGGCGAGGTTCTCTCATTTTCTTCAGTACGGGTACAGTGATAGAGTTTCTCCCATTTCTTTATTTTTCATTTTTCTTCTCTCATACGTTACGATCTGTGACAAGAACGTTGTACAAGAACAATAATAATTTATTGAAATGAAGAAGGAGTGAGTATACTGTTCAATAATTGCATCGCATGAGTTTGAGTTTGACGTTTCACATTTATTGGTAGTGTTTCTGCCGTTTCCATGTTTTCTTTTTCCTTCTGAGAATGATGTCCACAAACACTCCCAAGGCATAGGCTCCTTCTGTGGAATCATGACCCCGTTTTGATTTTTTTATGAGAACTATGTGCGTAGACAGTCCCAAGGACTTAGGCTCCTTTTGTGGAACCATGTCCCATTTTTGGCCTTGAGTTTCAGGATCATCCGCTAAATTTCGAGAAATATTTCATCTTTACTTTCTTTAGTCGTTTCCATTATGAATTATTTGAGCATCGCCTGATCCGTTTAAACAACGATATATCTGTTTTGAAGTTTCTGATTTTCTTCTAAGAACGATGTCTGTGGACACTCCCAAGGACTTTAGGCTCCTTTCATGGAGTCATGGCCTCGTTTTGATTTCCTATGGGCTCATCGATAAGGTTTCCCTCGTTTATTCATTTTTCATTTTCCTTCTCTCATACAATTAGATACGTGACATGAATATTGTAAAGAATAATATAATAATTGAAATGAGTAAGGAGCGAGTGTAGCGTTTAATAATTTCATTGTTGGAGCCTGAGTTTGATGTCCCACTTCTATTGGCAGAATTGTTTTCCGTTTTCCTTGCTGTGAGCTTATTGGTAGAGTTTCTCCCATATCCTTATTTTCTTTTCTGCTTTCAGTTTTTCCTTCCTTTTCTTGCTTCTTTTTCCTTTACTCCTGGCCGTCTTTTGCTCAGCTCCATTATTTAGCTCTTCTTTTCCACCCTTCTTTACTCAGCTCTTCTTTTCTCAACGTTTCTTTACTAAACTGAAGGTCTTTCCTCAACTTCTTTTATTTTCTATTCTGAAGTTATTTTTTCAACTTCTTTTCTTTTCTGTTTTGAATATTTTCCTGTTCTTAAGACATTTCCTCTTCCGTTCTCTAGGCTTTCCCCTTTTGAAGATGTTTCCTTTTCCATTCTTCAGACTTTCTCATTCTGAAGATATTTCCTTTTATGTTCTAAAGACATTTCTTTTTCCATTTTTCATACTTTTCTTTTTCGTTCTCCAGACTTTCCCGTTATGAGGACATTTAATTTTCCATCCCAGACTTTTGCGTTCTGAAGATATTGTTTTTATGTTCTGAAGACACTTCTTTTTGCGTTCTCCAGAGTTTCCTTATCCGTTTCTCCAGACTTTCCCGTTCTAAAGACATTTAAGTTTACATCCTAGACTTTCCCGTTCTGAGGACATTTCCTTTTTCCATTATGAAGACATTTCATTTTTCATTCTGACTTTCCTTTTCCATTCTCTAGACCTTCCCGTTCTGAAGACATTTAATTTTCTGTCCGAGACTTTCCCATTTTGAAGCCATTTCTTTTTCTGTTCTGAAGACATTTCATTTTTCCATCGTATTTCTGCTTCGATCAATGAAAATCACTTTGTTTGCACAATTTTACTTTCTATTGAACTCATTTTTGTTGTATTTCATTCTTTCCTCAAAGACTCTAGCAAAATTGTAGAGGTCCAAATCTGTTCCTGTACCAACTTCAAGCTGTCAATGAAAATATGTGCTCAGATACTTCAGAAAGTTTTGCCTCCCAGTTCTCTTGGAAATAGCTATTTTCTTTTGAGAAATTTGTTCCCAAGGATAAGACTTTAATTTTTTTATGATATACATGCTTCCTCAAGAACATGGGTTCAAGTAAAAAACTATGGCCTTGTCTTCAATCTGAAAGAAGGAATTTATGAACCGACATTTTCTTTTGAGAACAATGTCTGTAGACATTCCTAAGGACTTAGGCTCCCTCCGTGTAACCATGGCTCCGTTTTGATTTTCTTCTGAGAACGACGTAGGTCGACGCTCCCAATGACGTAGGCTCCTTCCGTGGAACAATGGTTGTTTTAATTTCCTTCTGAGACCGGCGTACGTAGACACTCACAAGGACTTCGGCTCCTTCCATGGACCCAAGACCCCATTTTAATTTACTTCTGAGAACGGCGTACGTAGACGCTCCCAAAGACTTAGGCTCCTTCCGTGGAACCATGGTCCCATTTAATTTCTTTCTAAGAGTAGGACTTATGATCTGCCCCTCCCAAGGACTTATGCCAGTAGTTTCTTCTGAGAGTAGGACTTATGAACCACCCCTCCCAATGACTTATGCCCTTAGTTCCTTCTGAGAGTAGGACCTATGAATTGCCCCTCCTAAGGACTTACTCCTAGAGTTCTATTTGCAAAGAAAAGAGAAACTTGACAACCTGCACGCTATCTTACCATAAGTTTTGATTGAGAGCTTCAAATCAAATTCTGTAAGATTCTTCTAAAAGTTGATTTTCATATATATGCTTCTGATAGTATATAATTCTCCATGTAATTAGCCTCAATAGATAATGTATAATTTTCAAATCTGTCTGTTGTGCATAATCTATCTTCTTGAACAACCTTCATGAAAATTATTATAACACTTATTCGGGAGCTCTGAATCAAGTTTTACAAAATTCTTCATGCATTATACATCTATATCTTTTTAAAGATATATAATATGTTATGTAAGTCTATACAATTTAAAAAGAAATTAAATTTGAAAGATGTGATTAAGTTTTCTTTCTTGTACGAAGATTACCATACTTTTGATATGGACCTCAACTTGAATTCCATAAAATTCTCCATGGAGCATACTCTCACATCCTTATGATTATGTGACTCGCCAAGTAATTTTTTGCTTCAACTTTTTTCATTTTAGTTTCTATTTCCGTTCATATCCTTAAGACATTTCTACTCACATCATCACGACATCTCTGTTCCCGTAGTCGGGATGTCTCCGTTCTCATTGTTTGTTCATCTTTTATTTCTTGCACTCATAAATTCCTTTTGAATGACTGAATTTGCTTATGTCGTATCTTTCCCTTTTTGGTCTTCCAATTCTAAAACATTTGAACGCAGTCTTTTTGGTTTTCCCATTTTGAAACGTTTAAGTGATAACTTTCTTAACTTCCCTTCCTAAGAAGTTTAAATGTGGTCTTATTTGCTTAGCTTTTTACTGTGGAGTTTTGCTCTAAAATTCCTTCCTAACTCTTTTTTTTCTAGCGAATTTATTTTCTAAAATCCTTTCAGATTTTTGTTCTGAAATTCTAATACTTTAACTTTTTCTTTTTTGAAGAGCTGAAGTTTCTTTGATCTAAATTTTAACTTTTCCGTTCTGAAGTTCTAACTTTGACTTTTCTAAAGCTCTAACTTCTACTTTTCTGAAGCTCTGACTTCAACTTTTCTGAAGCCTTTTTTTATTTTACGAGTTTTCTGATCTGAGCTTTCTAAGCAATTCTGATATGAGCTTAATGAGTTTTTCTGGTATGAGTTTTAAGAGCTTTTCTGATATGAACTTTCTAAGCTCTTCTTTTCTTATCTGCTCTGATTTATTATTTTAACCCATCCTTCCTTTGAATGGATTTCTTTTCTGATCTCATTCCTCTCTCATTTTCTGTTCCGTTTCCAGCTTTGTACTTGTTATCATTCTCATCTCTACTACCAACCTTTTGCCATTTATGTTCCCTCTTTCATTGTTGAGGGGCATTTGATTTGGTTTTTGGCATTTTGGGAGAAATTCCTCGAGTTTTTCTCTCACTCTCAATGAAAGTACCAAAATGTAAAAGATTTTTTTGGTATGGAAAACCCTCTACGAACAAATAATAAAGATCATGATTTGAAGAGAAAAATAGATAATAAAGACACCATCATTTACGTGAAAAA
The DNA here is from genome assembly GCA_003255025.1 of Datisca glomerata. Lineage (NCBI taxonomy): Eukaryota > Viridiplantae > Streptophyta > Magnoliopsida > Cucurbitales > Datiscaceae > Datisca > Datisca glomerata. Next base: position 628,802 of record QANY01007023.1, on the reverse strand, counting down.
TCCTTAAAGGGAAGAAAAACTCTGGAAAGATTATTGATATTTACTTGTGTCAAGGATTTTATATAGTTGTTGATGAGAGAAGCATGGACGAGCAGTGCATTTAGTTGAAGTTTTCTTAGGTCTCTTTCTCGCCCCCCGTTTTATTTTTATATGAGCCTGTACTTATAGGTCTTACAACAACAATAAGAATAATAATAATAAAGGGATGATCATATCCTCTATGCTTTCAACTGATGTGATTGTTTTCAGGTGTGGGCTCCTTTACTTTGCTCATTCATTTCAGTTATTTTGTTCTCAACAGTTCAACCAATCATAGCCACATAGTGGTTCCTCGTGGTTCAAGCCAATCAATCATATCAGACCCGACCAATGAATCCATGGCTTGATAAATTGGCCCGTGAAGATGTGCGTTGGAGCTCTACAAGGTTAGAGGAGGATTCAGAAATGGACAAAAGGGTTCGAGGAAGACGGTGGGCCAGAAGAGGGTGGGGCTGAAAATGGGTTAGACTGCGCGAAGAGGGAGGAGTGAAGAAGAAAGAAAAAGGGTTATTTACATAAATATACCCTTTTTATTTTTTGTTAGGATTTTTATACCTCTTTCCAAAAACTAAGAATTTTATACTTCTGACCCACCATTATCAACATCAAGTATGACAACTCTCTATTTCCTCATCATTTCATTTCTCTTCCCCATACAAAGATCAAATCAACCATGATTGACAAATACCCACTCCCCCACTCTTAGCTCTCCTTTCAAGCTTCTTCTATCTTATTCTTCAACAAAAATGTCTCATTCTTCTTCTTCGTCTCTTCTTCTTTTAGTCTTCTTTCACTTCTTTCGGGACCCAGTGACCCATCCTTTTTCAGTCAAGTGGTCTCTGTTTTACTGCTGACATAATAAAATCAACTACTGAAGGGTTTAAATAGTTATTATACTACTTGAACCCTTCAAGTAGTGAGTTTGATTCTGAAAGTAAAAAAAATATTACTTGAAGAGTTCAAGTAGTTGTACTTGACTACTTGAACCCTTCAAGTAATGAGTTTGATTCTAAAAGTAAAAAAATATTACTTGAAGGGTTTAAGTAGTCACATTCAACTACTTGAACCCTTCAAGTAGTCAGTTTGATTCATGCAGTCAATTTTTCAGTGAGCATGTGACTACTTGAAGGGTTCAAGTAATAATTTTTTACTAATTGAACCCTCAAGTAGTTTTTTTCTCTGGAAGTTTGTTGTCCAGTAAGCTCGTCACTACTTGAAGGGTTCAGGTAGTGATGCAGACGATGCAACTTTAAAATTTATGGAACAAATGGATCGTGGCACGTGCATGTCAACTTTCTGAGAGCATGACTTTTGACTCGGGTGGATCCACGAACTTATTTAGAGATCTACATGCGCGAGCGAGTTTACCCATTGTAGCCTAGTTTCGGGTTCAGAAAACACTGTTTTATGTACTTTTAGACGCCCGGAAGTTGTTTCAATCGTAATTTTGGGTTTTTTCATAGGATTCAACAGGTTTTGGAAGATCGATTGCTAGAAATCGTGCGTGATTCAATAGATTTGGGTACTGTTAGGGTTTTGTTGAGACTTCCGCTACATCAAGTAGTAAGTTTATACTACTTGAACCCTTTAAGTAGTTTTTTTCCTCCTGAAGTTTATTGTCTAGTAAACTCATCACTACTTGAAAGGTTCAAGTAGTAATTTTTTACCACTGGACAGGTTCAAGAACTAAGTTTTTACTACTTGAACCCTTCAAGTAGCTTTTGCTTAATAGGCAATAGACTTCACGAGAAAAAAATCATTTGAAGGGTTCAAGTGGTATAAAATTACTACTTGAACCCTTTAGGTAGTAAGTGATGAGCTTATTGGAAAAAAACTTTCAAGAGAAAAAAAACTATTTGAAAGTATCAAGTAGTAAAAACTCAATACTTGAGCCCCAAGTAGTGATTTGCTTATTGGACATTAGACTTCAAGAGAGAAAAAAACTATTTGAAGGGTTCAAGTAATATAAAATTAATACTTGATACTGTCAAGTAGTCACTAGTATTAAGGTTGGTAACTGATCAAACAAAAAATAACTACTTGAATGGTTCAAGCAGTAATAAACAACTACTTGAACTCTTTAAGTAGTCACCTAGTGTATGACTAATTGACTGATAAAAAAACTACTAGATCCCTTCAAGTGGTCATAAATAACTACTTGAACCCTTCAAGTGGTAACTTGGTGTATGAGTAATTGATTGACAAAAAAATAACTAATAGAACCGTTCAAGTAGTCATAAACCACTACTTGAACGATTCAAGTAGTCATAAACAACTATTTGAACCCTTCAAGTAGTCACCTGGTATATGAGTAATTGATTGACCTAAAAAATAACTAGTTGAACCCTCCAAATAATCATAAACAATTACTTGAACCCTTCAAGTAGTCGCCTAGTGCATGAGTGTTGACTGACAACAAAACTACTTGAACACTTCAAGTAAAAAAAAAACTTCGTTGAAAAATAAAAAAGTAGAAGAAGAATAAAATATTATTAAATTGTAAGTTGATGGGTCATAGGTATAAAATTCTTTATTTTTAAAAATGGGTATAAAAATTCGTAAGTTAAATAAAAAATGTATATTTATCCTAAAAACTCAAAGAAAAAGAAGAAAATTAGGGGTACTTTGGGTAATGGTTGGGCTCTACAAGGTTAAACCTACATGACTACTAGGTGTTAAAACGGTTGATGTGACGTTCAATTATTTGTCACGTGGTATCACGTCAGCAAATAATGATGGTTGATTAATTTTTTTAAATGGAGTTTCAACAGAAAATCTAACGTGTATCAATATTGTAATTATATGATCTACTCTGCTGCTTTTTTTAAGTGAAGGATTTAAAATGAAAAGTACTCCACATGATAAAAGTGTATTTTATCTTTTATTTTAATCCATTTTGATGGTCCATGGACCATGGCAGCATCCGAAAATGAGGTATGCTTTGTAAATTTGAGGGAGAGAAAAATATTTGTAAATATGGTCTGAAAAAGTAATTGCTAATATATTGCCTACATATATATCTATTTACTTGTAATAAATATTTTATTTAGTACACTTAGGTTATTAATTACTTATTTTGTTGCATTGTTAGCACTTATTTATTGTGCTGATCTATGAACTAATACTAATACAGGCAACTTGTTAATTAAGTTTCGTTTATAGTACGTAATATTATTACGTCCAACAAAAATCATTAGAATTTTTAAATTTTAAAAACTTTGAAATTTCATCAGTGTTTGCAGTTTCAAAATGTTTACATTTTTGGAAACGGACTGCTTGTTACCTGTCTTTCTTTCAATGTAATTTTCCATTACTTGTTCATTGTTTGACACGGATGTGCCTATAAAAAATCACCTATTTTATGAACGAAAATCAGTGAATGATCTCTAGCAGAACAATTATTCACCTTTGCTTGTTAACTTAATGTCTAAACAAAGACCCGAAAACTTCATTTTCATCCTCATATTACATCAAAGTCGACATCAAAGAATATATTTTAGAAATGTGTTATATTATTGTCTATAACCAGTACTCCAATTCTTATGAAAATGAGAGGTTGGATTAGAACATAGATTATTTAAACAATTTATAATTCATGGGTGGGGAATTATTTAGGTTAACACTTCACTTGATATTAAATAAATTTTCTAATTAAAAGAAAAAAAGATTTAATTAAGAATACCAACTTGCCTGATGGGTTACAACTTGGACTGTGTGGACAGACGAAGACTTGAGCTTTCAATTTCTAATAATAATTATCTGGACCGGTTTATTTGGTAAACTATAACCGCTACTTGTCGGAATTAGAACCTCACGTGAGGTTGCACTTGTAGGAGGACGTAGTCACGTGATGAATCCTATAGAAAACGTGCCGGTACGGCTACAGCCTACAGGACATGGAGTATGTGGCAGGTGTGCTTGGGTGTCTCTATGAGGAGGAGTGGTTCTACTAGACAGCTGTTTGCCCAACTACTCCATTTAAGCAAACATGGATTCTTCTTTCTTTTTTTCTTGTATTATTTTTCTTACCTTTTCCCGTCTTCCTGTTTTCTGTTTTTAATTTTCAATTGATAACACACTTTTCTAGAAATAGGAAATCTAGGAACGTTTGTTTTGAAAAAAATTAGAATGAATCAAAATTAAGTTGAAAAGAATATGAGTATATATTTGTTTGTACGTAATAATATGTACAATAATATATTAAAATATAGTTTTGTTATGTTTGATGTATTTATAATTCCTTGAAGAAATTGTGTAAAAAACTTGATGCAACCTAAATACATTTTTAGCTATATTATGCATACAACAATGTGATATGTAATTTTAATATGGAATAAAATTTAATAAAATTAGCAATGTTGGATTAAAATTCTATAAATAATTAGAGACTAAAATTTACTCATATGGTTTGTTTATTTTAACAAAATTATATAACAAACTTTAGATAATGTTATAATAAAATTTTATATCATTTTAAATAATTATAAAAAATTATATTAATCGAGTAAGATTTAATAAAAAGGTGGAAGGTAAAAAATATAACTTTACTTTAAAAATACAATTGCCTTGCGAAGGTAGATTGCTTACTTTTTGGAGCTAATTGAATTACCTCCTCTCGAGATTGGGGTGTGTGGGTATGAGTATACATATGATCTAGTCCGAGCAAGTAAAGGCAATGGCTTGAGAACATTGGGGTTGAAACCAAGAGATTAAAGACCGAGTATTTTGAGTCAGCTTGGATAATCTAAAAAATATTTTATAATGTGTAACGAATGAGGCCAAATTATTGATGGAATCCTCCAAGAGAAGGCTGCTATTTATAGCTAGCATGTTGAGGGATCATTGTAATTAATCTCCTGATTAATTATATTTTTCATAATTAATCATAACCACCTTAGCTAATCCTATTGAGGTGGACACGAGCAGTTATTGAGTTTGCTAGCCTCAATCTTTATTTGTTAAGTATCCAAAAAGGATCTCATGTGGGCCCAATAACCATAGACGTATTGTGGAGCATGCGTGTTGGTCATGAATCCAGAGAGGGCTCATGTAATGTGCTAGATTAATGAGACTTAAAGATGACACTCAATGAAACCTATGTTAGAGGAGTCTTAGGAACGAAGTCCATTTTCAAAGTGGGAAGGTGAAACATCTACCATACTCAAAGCTGTAGTATTAGTGAAGAGATGTATTCTCTAATATGATGTAGTCACAGCATAATCCTACCAGTTTCACAGCCTCAAAAGTGATCCTAGGCTACGAAGAATTCACCGAAGTTTGATCACTTGACTCGGTGTTTAAGAGATGGAGATGGATATAACATACACGATTTAAAATCCAAGCTGTTGTGATCAAGTAAATGTCTCCAATACTTAGGTCCCCCGCCTTTGTAACCCACTATTCGAGCCTAAAACAGAGCCCCAAGTGACAATGGTAGATCACAATCAGGCAGATTTAGGCAAATTCATAAAATCAATGTGGTGAAGTAGCCAACCATGATTTTTAAAGTAATGACTGATTTAAAGGAGGAGAAGAGCCATGTTAAGCTTTCCAGAACAAGTTGTTAGATTGTCTCAAAATGGTCTAGAAATCAAAGCTCAAGAACGATTTTGATGAAGTTGAGTTTATGGTGTGTAAATTATTATCTAATTGTTTGACCAAAATGAACATAATTGAGAAAAAAATGATCGGTTTGATCAATTTTATAAGTGTCTACATTCTGTTTGGTTAGACTATAAAAATAGTCGAAGATTTTTCAGATCGATTCAATGTTCCATCAATTGCAAAATGAACCAAGTTAAATTGAATATATAGTTCAAAATTACGATCTAACTATTGAAACCTAACTAAATCGAAAGTTCTGGTTCAGTTCAAATGGCAAAACTTTCACTATTCGGTCTGGTTGGTTTGCTTTTTAACTAAACCGATTGAACCGAACTGTAAGCCTCTCTAGTTTATGGATCTATTAGATCTAACCCACCAACCTAATGCTACTATCTTAAAAACATGCTAAAAGAAGAAAATGATTGGAAAAATTCATCATTTAAAACACGAATCCTACACTCAGAAATAGAGGTAGCTGAACTAATACACAAAGAACTAATAAACTATGATGTTTTTGCAGATTGCTCGACGTTTAAAGCCTTTAGTATAGTTAATCCTGTTTAGTGATGGAATTTTATGAATTTTTATTCTTCGTTTATTTCGAATGATGTTTGTAACATGTTATCTTTTAGGTTCTACTGATTTATTTTTTGTGGTTTCTTTTGTTGATTCTTTTATTTTTTTTAATAATGTATTGAGTTAGAATAGATGATGAGAGTGGTACGAATGTGCTAGCATGACTGAGATATTCTGATGCACTCACTGATTCATATCACCAACAATTTTATCTAAAAAAACTTGTGATGTCTTAATAAAAAATGAATATTATCGTTTAAAGTTTCATTGTAATACGTAATTTTCACATATATTTTCACTGTATTTTGTTTTTAACATCCACATAGTTCAAAATTTTCGAAGACTTATATCAATTCATTAAAGATGTACTTTTTTGAATAAAAAACAATGTAAATCTAGAAAAAAATCTCTAATTGTTTGGCTCGAAAGTTCGACCAACATGCCTTAGACAAAATAACTTGAACTATAGATGCAATACTGGACCAAAATCTACCATCTCTTAGATGCATCGTGCCAACATTGCACAAAGTATTCCTAAACTATAACTTTTAATCCAAAATTTGAGGAGATGGTAACAAGTCTCGTCCAATGTTCTACACTCAAGAGAAGGAAGAATTTTTTAGTGATAGACGAAAAAGTAAAGAAACTTATAAGATTTATTAATTTAAACGGGCTATAAGAACAATAAGTACTAATTTAAAATAAAGAGCAAAGATTATCTATGTCGATTTTTAAACGGGCTATAAGGACAATAAAATCAGTTGTCATATTTTTTTTTTGTCAACAATTGTTATGTTGATTTTTTATTGATTTACTAGGGTCATTGATCCGTCCAACTTACTTTCCTTATATAGACATAGAGTTATCACTCAATCATAACTTTTTTTTATTGAGCTATAGAATTTAGATTCTATGAAAATCAACGATTATTGAATAGTAAAAATCAAAATGAGATATGTTAGTAGTCATCCAAATCTTATCTACATTTTCACATTATTCTTGTTTTACTCCATATCTTGTTTAGTTAGACTTCTTAGGTGACAATAACTCCTGTAGCTCTTATCTTTTTATGATATATTAGTTTCTGATTATATTGATCTGACATGACATCTTATCATATGTATCTTTATATTAGAGTAAAAAATATTAAAAATCAACCGTAGGAAAGAAACTTACATGTAGAAGAAGTTGGTACAATTTCACACGAGAGTCAATCCAACTAGCAATATTTTTAGAGAACATTGACACCAGTATCAACCTAACTTATTATGAATGAATTTTTCGAGTCAGCCTCCGTCTTGAAGTTGCTACTTAATTTACTGACTGATTCTATGGCCAACCTTAGGATTTAGTAACCTAACCCAACTCAATCACAATTACTACTTCAATCCTAATTGAGAGGAACCTCCAAGAGATCTAAATCAATTAAACTCTACTGCTCGAAACAGAAAAGATAAGGAGAGAAGAAGAGAGAACATGTTTATACTGCTTCGGCCACTAATGCCTACGTCTAGTTGAGCTCCAACCAAGAATTCTTCTTCACTATGTTAAGAATGGTTAATACAAGACGGTAATCACTCCACCTCAGCAACTAACCCACTCACTGATCCATCTCCATGACAGAACTCACATGAAGAGCGAGTAAGCTAGAACACTTCTACGCTTTCTCTGACTTAACACATGAAAGTTACATAATTCTCTCAGAAAGCTAAAACCTTGAACAAGAAGATAACTCGAATTACATGTATGTTAATAAGCCTTTCATGCAGCCTTTAAAAGGGTTGTTCCATGTTGAATTGATAAGTTCAAGTGGCAGTGACCGTTTTGGTTAGTTAAACAGATTTAACCAAAACGTTGCCGTCCCACTTAAACGCTCAAGACTTCATTGTAAACTGTCTTTTTATGCTTGAGCTATTAAGAAATCACCGCTCAACAGCCAAGATTCCTAGGATGAGAACCTTGTTAAACTCATCACTCACTTACTTCAAATTGAGTCATTTAAAACCGTGGTTCATGTTGAGGGTTATGCCCTCAAAACATGTGTATTGATATTTTGATATGAAATTTAAAGAGGATTACATTTTTCTTATAATTGTTCTTTTAAATTATTGTTGAATAATTTATATAAATATCTAAAAATTTCATATTCATTAATGAGACTATCATCTTGTATTAGTGCGAGAGGATTAAAATCATAAATAATGAATAAATTATCAGCAACATATTAAAATATGAAATCTTTAATGAATGGTTGTTAGTACGGTTTACTAAGCATTATGAATGTTTATGATCTAGATTCAGATTATTGATGTGAATGTACTTTATATAATAAGATTACGTATGACATGACCGATATCAATTAGTATCTTTATTAACGTGCCGTTTATCATAGTAATTTAATACACATCAATTCGAAGATCATATATAGATCAGTCTGAATCCTGAGTAGTCATGAACTCCTATGCATGTTTACTAGATCTTTTGATTCAGTCGTTAAGGTCTGTTTGTTAATCAGACTACTGACTTTTATTTTAGAGATTCTGTGATGTGGATGGCTGAGGACGTGATCTTACAATATTAGAATCTAATCTTTCCTAATGGATCGCATATTGGTTACCTTAAATGTTAATTCTAGAAATGAATGATTATTGACCTCAAATTTATAATAAGATTATAAATTAGCCATTCACTTGTGGATTAATGATACTTAAAGATCAATAGGTAATTAGGATGATAAAATAATAATTTTGGCAAGTTCTAATTTACGAACCAATAATTGGAGGACAAAACTACATGAAATGATTATGTCAGTGGACTACATGAGAATACTCTGTAAATACATTTTATAATCTCAAAGAGTGTAATTCCATATTTGTAGTGAAGTAATAATGAAATTAATAAATAAGATTATTTAATTATAGAGTTTAATTAATAATCTATTTATTGGAGCTTAGGATTATAGGTACATGGTCCCCAAGTCACCTCTATAATACGGTGTCTAGGGTATGAGTATTTCAGGACAAGAGAAAATGACTGACTTGTAAAAAAAAATTATTCTGAGGCAAGTACATAATTATGAGATAATTATGTGTGATTAATTAATTAAATTATTTATATATTTAAATACAATTTTCAGAAATATATAAATAATTATCAATTTTTTAATTATCGATAAATGAGATAGAATATATAAAATTAGAAAATTAAATTATTATTAGATAATAATTTAACTCAACTAAATCTATTATTTGTGAAATAATAGATAAGTTAGTTGATAGAGATAATAATATATGTTAATTTTGAATTAACTGTTATCTAGATAACTATCTTATTAAAGTAAATATTTAATTCACAGTAATTATCATGTATCAATCACTGATAGAGTATCAAAAATTGATATGGCACTACAGTGGTGCTCTACAGTGGTGCCATGAGGCACTACAGTGGTGTCATAAGGCACTGTGCTGGCTCACGGCACACTGCAGTACCATGTGGTACTGTAGTTGTGCACAATTACAGTGAGTCCCACTGTAATTGGTAGTTTTATAATTAAATATTATTTCAATTTATCTCTAAAAATCTGATACGCCATTATAGAATATATAAAGATATTATTCTAATGGCCTTGGTGGTTGAAAGAAGAAGAGATAATCAGTTGATCAGATCACCAATTTATCAATCAAGAGTTGAATTGAGAACACGATTGGTAAAAATGGTATTTAATAAACAATAATTACAAAAGCTGTATTGTAGTGTAAGATTAAAAACTTACATATCAGCAATTAGAGAGGGGGTAATTAAAGAATATAACCAGTAAAAACTATATTTAATAAACAGTAATTACAAAAACTGTATTGTGGTGTAAGATTAAAAACTTACACAAACAGTGTTTTATTGGTAACAATTAATTATTGCTCCCGCTCACTAATTAATGTTGAAGAGAAAAATAAAAAAAGATTTACAAAAGAGGGAGGAAGAAAGCTTTGTCTCACAAAACATGTTTTAGCTCTCAAATAGTTAAGAGTTATAAAACGAGTTCTGATGAACAAATGGGAGATGACTACCTATTTATAGTCAAGGAAGTGGAGTTCACTAGAAACTCATCACTTACCTGAACTATTCTATTATACAAAAGTAAAAACATTTTACGTGCCTACTTTTGTTTACTTTTGACTAAGAATAGTAAAAAACATAAATAGTTGTCTAATTATTCGACAACTAGTACAATGATTACAAAATGATAAATTACAAAGAATCTTGATAATTGAAATCTTGATCTTCGTGCTCCGACAGTTGCTGTATTTTTGGTGGAGAGATTGTTACTGGTCCTTGATAATTGATATCCTGGACTAGAGGTCATTGTTACTTGCTTTAGAAGAGTATGGTAATTGTTGCATTGTTCTCTGATATTGTCGTAATACCTTCAAAATTATTTGTTTCCATTTATTGGCATTTTGCCATTGGAAAATATCTATTCATCTTCACTTAGATCAACATTGTCAAATGGTTCTTGGAAGTCTTAGAATGCGTCATAAGCCTAATGAGGTAAGACGCGACCTTTATTTTTGTCCCTCAATTACTGAGGCAAAGTCTTGGAGGATTGACATTTCTGAGTTTTTGGTTTTATTAGGAGGTTTGACACAACAGAAGATTCAAAGACAGAATTATCACTGTCTTCTAGTAAGAGAAGCAATTTTTGGACTAATTCCTGCTTTGATTTGGATTTTGGCCTTATGGCTTTGGATTTACCTTTTAAAGAGAGTCTTGATTTGGGTTTTGATTTTGGTCTGGATTCTTTGGATGAACTGGATGATTGTGGTTCTGGACTAGTGGGCTCATTAATTTTTAATAGAGCCAGGGTAAATGCGTTTGCCAATTTTAGGCTAGGGTGGTCTTTTGCAAATTCTTGATTGATAGATGTATTTATTTTCTGGATATTGAACTTGTCCCACCATTTTACATAATATTATCCGGTGAGGATTCCTTATTCAATTGAGTATTGGCTTTTAAGAATCCAAGGTAATTTATATTTATTTATGAAGCAAAGTAATTGGGGGAAGAAGCCTCAATTGGTGAGGGCTTATAAATTTTTAAGAATAAATTAAAAGTTTGTTGTAAATCGAGTGGTTCAAGTTTTAAGACAGAAACGTGAACAAACCACCATCTTAAGAACCATTTTGAAAAATTAGCATTAAAATTCTTATCAAAATTCAAAAACCATGAGTGAGAAAAATTATTATCTTGATGTAGGAATATTGTGTGCTAGACAACAATATAGTCAAAATAATTGATTTATTTTTTACTCAAAAGACTTTTCAGGCCTGAAGAATGGTTTCCATTCTTCTAATGTTAGAATTTTGAGAAGGTAAAAGGAATGATAGATGATCATACTTCTCCATTCTTGATTGGGCTGATATTTACGGATTTAGTTTTTAAGAAAATATCTCTATAGAAACTGAGATTTTTGTCTCTATGACCAGGGATAAGTTGGAAATCAGGAAGAAAATGTGCTTTTGCTATTTCAGCAGGGTTTTTTAGATGAGCGAATGAGAGTTCAATGTGAAAGAGATTCTTACTTGGCATTTTGTGAAGATATGAAGTTGATTTTCTATATTTTGTAATTGATTTTACTAATTGTGCATCAAAGGGCTGAGTGATTGCAAATAGGTCAAATTGGTTGACCAAGACTCTTTTGTTAGCTGGGTCTGATAGACCCAAGTATTGTCATTTGGTTAGGAGTGGATGACTCCTCTTTCACTTGGGCCTTGAGGGCCAATTGTGGAGTCGATGACTCTCCCTTGTCTCCCGCTTTGGAGCCTGAGGCTAGACCCCGTTTTGACTGCCTTGCAAAAATTCACGAGTGAGGAAATCAGAGACTGAATTATTAATTCCTTTAATGAATTCAATATCAAAATAAAAAATATTAAGAATAGATTGCCATCTAGCAAATATCTGTTTGGAAGCAATATTTTTAACATCATTTTCCAAAATATGCTTTGCAGATTTGCAATCATTTTTTAATAGAAATTTCTGATTTAACAAATCATCCTAGAATTTTTGAATTCATATTACAACTGACATGATTTCCTTTTTTATTGTGCTATAATTTATTTGTGAGTGTGTCCAGGTTCCAGATGTAAATCTAACATTCTATTCTGAAGCATCTGGAGAAATTTTTTGTAATAGGATACCTCCATATCAAATTTCAGAGTCATTTGTTCGAACAATTATTGCTTGGAATGCCAAGACAAGGAAGTGTCTTGATATGGGCCTTTATCCTTTGAATTAAATCAATATGGACAGTTGCCCATGAAGGGAGATTTTTTTAAGCCTCTCTTTGAGAGGTTTACCGTCAATTCTCATTTTATTGTAAAAGTCAGATATGTAATTTATATATCCTGGAAATATTTGCAACAATGTTTTATCTAGAATTTCATTGGGGAATTTGTCAGCAAATTGTATTACCCTATCAATTGGCTTGATTATAGAATGATATATTTCAAATCCTACGAATCTAACCTTAGATTGAAATAGCCTAATTTTACTTGTAGATATAACTAAAGTATTTTATTTTATTATCCTAGCAAATGATTCAAGATGTCTCATATGTTGTTCTATTGATTTAGAGAAAATGAGCACATCATCAATGTAAACAATTGAGAAATAAGTAAATTGATTAAAGATTTCATTCATTATATTTTAGAATTCACTTAGGGCATTTTTAAGACCTAAAGGCATTACATTCCATTTGTAATGACCAAATGGAGTCACAAATGCAGTTTTATACTTATCGTCTTCATTTATCTGGATTTGCCAAAATCCAAATTTCATGTCAAATTTAGAGAATACTACTGCATCTCCAAGCTTGTTTATTAAATCTCTTTTGTTTGGTATTCAATATCTTATCCATTCTAAAACACTACTAAGGGGCTTGTGATTTATTACTAAGTGAGGAACTCCTCGTTCAATTTCATTGTCATTTTGGACGTAAAACTCCGAGCAGTACCAAGGAGACTTGCTCCTTCTAATGATATTTTTATTGAGAAATTATGTAATTTTCTTTTTACAGAACTCAAGCATCTCTGAATTCTTCTAAATTGGCCTTGCCTTTGTTGGGATATTCTTTTCATCGAATCTCTTAATATAAGGCAGACTGCAATATGTTGCTTTTTATGCCAGAAAGCATTGGGAACATCAGAATATAATTCTTAACAAATTTTTTGCTTAAATACTTTAATTTTGTTTTGAAGAGGAGGACTTTAAAGTTGTTCTTCAATTCTATTGAATTTCAATTCATCTTGTAGAAAACACAATTGTTTTTTCTTACAAGAAATGAGAATAGAAATAGATTTTTCTTTTAAAGTATTTAATTTTTCATTGTTGGTAAATGAAAGGAATTTAAATTTTATAGGTTTATCCATGGCATAGGTAATTATTCCATCATACTCTGTTGAAAATTGTTATAACAGAGTAATAAATAGTAAACCCAAAATGATTTTATCAGTTATATTTTTTACTAAGACAAATGATGTTTTGAAACATACATTGTCTTGGCAGATATGGTCTCTGAGTATTTTCATAATTGATATGCATACGAGTACCATTGGCAGATGAAAAGATTCTTTTGTCTTCTTGAAGTACTTGGTTGGAACTAATCCTTACTGCATATAATTCAAATCTGCTCCTAAATCAGCTAGAGTCATTATTGTAAAATCAAAATCTTGAATGATTATTCTAACCATTTTGTGTGATTTTTTGATTTTGATGTGATTAAGTATTTGGATGAAGTTTTTATTGTCTTAACTGTTAATCATATGTTCTTCAACCTCATTATTAGAAACTAGTAATTTACTTGGTTTACTAAATTCTTGCTTATTAATTAGATTTTCTATTTTTAAAAGGTTAAATTCTTCTTTTATTTTTGTGTTAGAATTTCTTAATTCTTTTATTTCTATTTTAATATTTTCATTTCCTTTTTGAAGTTTCTGTAAGGTAACTTCTTTTTCTTTCCCTTTTACCTTATTAAAATTTTTAAGGGTTTACGAAAGGCTTGCAGTATTGTTATTATTAGATTTAATATTTTCTTTATTCAGAATTACATTTTTAAGTATTTCAAGGTATTCTTGTTTTAATTCTGAATTTTTAATTTTCCTAATTAAATCTAACAAGAGGGTTTCTTGTTCTTCATTTTTATTTAAGACATTAATGTTTTGGCAACAACTACCCCTACATCCCATAGTGATGTTAGGAGAATTATTGTCAGAACTTGAGAATTCAGTTTTAGAAAATTTAGGAGTGCCATATTCTCCTAAATTTTCACTGTTACTTTCATAATAATTTATTGTTTTTACGATTCTAAACAATTCATGTTTATCTTCTTCAGAAATTTTTAATTGATTAATTTTATTCCTAAGTTGATAGGTGTTGGAAAAATGACATTTCTGGTCACATTCGAAACACATAATATTACTTTTATCAAAATTTTTAGTTAAATTTTTCCTAGAATAACTTTTATTCTTAGACAATCGTTTATCAAAATTTTTATTCTTTGAGAAAGATTGGTCAAAATTTTTATTTTTGTTTTTATAATACTTCTTCCTATAAGGTTTGTGAGACCTTCTAGGGCTTAGGTGGAGATTTTTCCTATTTTTCTGAGAAGGTGCAATAGAGGGTAAACCATATTGCTCACAAAAATTACTTAATTCGTATTTAACAATTTTATTTTATTTTTTAATTTGTTTATTGATTTCTTGACCCATTTATATTATGAATTTACTTTGATATTTTCTCATAAATATCTTCAATATAATCAAGGAAAAATTTATTAATTCTAAATTCTTGTATGAATGCCTTCCATTTAGCAAGTATGATTTTTATTTAATCTATATTATATGAATTTCTGAACTTATTACATCTATCTAGATTGGATGAGTCATTATTGTGTTGGGTTAGACCTTCCCAATCTGGTTTATATTCTTGACTAATGGTTCCTATATTCAAGACTAAGAGTTGAGGATTAACAGGATGCAGGATTCCTTGAAAATTCGATTTAGTGGGTGCTTCAACTTTGTCAAATTATTCAGATTTATTATTAAAGACTGACTGACTAACTTGGAAACTTTTGGCTATGCCTTTAAGTCATAATTTTTTAATTTTTTAATTCTTATTCTAATTGTTGAATCCTAAGATCTTGATCATTATTAATGGATGATCAAGAAAAAGAATTCTTAGAGGTACTAGACTGGTTATTCTCCCTAATTTGAACCACCTAGAAGATGTTTGAAAGTTAATTTTAACTGTACCATCCATGTACTGTTGGATGTAATCTACATCTTCAATTGGTCTTTGAATTGGAGTAGGTTGACTCTCATTTGTTAAAAGTAAATTTGAAGGTAAATTAATATCAGACCACCTAAATATTTTAGGAACTCCAATATTGCATTATTTTACCTAGATTTGATCAATAGGGTTTGATTATTTGAACACCTATTGATGGCTTAGAAATTTATATTTATTTTGGTAATTTTGTAATGAATTTTAAAGATTAAAGTTAGAGGTTGGGTGCCTTCTAGAACTTGATAACTACTAGTTTTAATATTTAAAATTAAAGATTTTAGAATATGAGGATCTGCTAAACGAACAGAGAGATCTGAAATACAATCAAAATGGATTGGGTTAAAAAGTGAGGATTCAATTAATCCTAAGATACTATCATTAAAGTTTGTAAATCTTGCATCTCGCAAGGCTAGCAAGACAGAGGTATTTAGGCCTCTTCTTGTGATTGGTTTAACTCCAATCTGGAGCAAACCAAAATGATACCAAAGATGCAGAATCAAGTATAATTTAAGCAGGGGGTATTAAGATGCAAGAATTAACAATATTATCTTCTTGCATCTTAATACCCCCTCTCTAATTGCTTTAAATTATACTTGATTTCACACTCTTTGGTATCAGAACCAAATCTGATGGGGATAATACTCTTCATTTATTGTTTCTAATTCAATTTCTGCTTAATTAAACTGTTCACCGGCTGTTATGCTGGTTATTGATATTATTGTTGCTCAATATCTTACATGAATAATTACTTTTGCATAATCTCACTCTCTGCTCAAGTGGCTAGTTATTCTTACAATTGAATATTTCTTTGTATTATTTTTTATTTAATCTGTGAATCTGTTTACCAGAGGCTGACATATCAACTTCTATTTGGCTAGCTTCAGGGACCTAGGTAAGACCCAGTAGATACATAAATCCCGAGGGTAGGGTGGTTGTAGATGTGAATGGGAGAAGAGTGAAGCCTAATAGAAAGTTGTAAAAGTCACCACAAGGTCAGTAACAAAAATACAGTATGAAATTCTCAATAACAAGAATAATTTAGTTATTTGAGTCATGAGTAGATTATCTAGAAGTATTTCTTCTAGTAGAATTGGGTCTACAATATCTGACGTAATGGATGAAGAACATTTTGAATTAGCAGCTGATCAAGTAGATCATAAATATTTTGAATATCTTCCAGATGATCAAGAAGATCATTCTGAATACTTTGTAGATGATCAAATAGATCATGAGGTATGAAATATACCCAAAATCCCCAATAAAAATATAAACTTGAAATCCTCTTCTAGAACATCCATAAATAATGATCAAGATATTATGATTCGAATAGAGAAAGAATTAAAAAATTTAAAAATTAAAAGTCTAGAACCTAAAGGAATAAGTTCCCAATGAAGTTAGACAAACCTTAATAATAAAAAATCTAATAAAATTAATTACCAATATTTTAATTTTGAAATTAAGGAGTATAGCCAGTCTAGTACCCCTAGGAGTTCCTTTCCTGAATCATCTATTAATAATCAAAATTTTAGGATTCAAAAATTAGAACAAGAATTAAGAAATTCTAAAAATTTGAATCCAGGTACCCTGAACCAAGAATATAAACCAGATTGAGAAGGTCTAACCTAACACAATAATGACCCAGTCAATCTTAATAGACGTAATATGTTAAGAGATTCATATAATATAGATCAAAGGAAAATCATACTTGCTGAATGGAAGACACTCATGCAAAAATACATTAACATATTATTCCTTGACTATATCAAAGATATTTATGAAAAAAATATTAAAGTAATTCCCAAATCTAGAAGGGTCAAGGAAGATTCCAGTATGGTAACTACTAGTCATCCACCACTTGAAACAATCCTAATTAATCATAAAAATTCTCAACCTAAAAAAGAATTTATTCCTTATGAGAAAACTCTTGATGAAAAATACTTAAAAAATTAAAATTTTTGAAAAATAATATCTCAGAATCAGAGAGACATGGGTTAAAATCTACCTATGAGCCATCTACAATGTATGAATCTTCAAAAAATACTGGAGAACCATCTAAAGATTTAGAAATTAAAAAGGTTATTGAGCAAGTCGGTACCTCTGAATTAGATAACTATAAGATAGAATCTATCTATGATTCAACCACAATAGGTAAATCTTCAAACATTAACAATATTGAAGATAAATTTAAAAATTTAGAAATTAATAAATTAGAAAGGAAATCGCCTAAAAACCTATTCCTTCTGACATTCACATTACTGATAGTTCTTTAGTTAACCAATTTTTTGTTTTTACAGATAAATCGCACAAATGGAATATTGATAGACTTTCTGAGTATGATGTTCTCAATAAATTTCAACACATAGCAATGGTAGCTAACAGCTACATTACCACACACAATTTACTTCACAATGAGGTAACCAATCTTTTAGTCACAGGATTCACATGAATGCTACGTTCTTGGTGGGAAAATATCTCACAAAAAATCTAAAAATACCATCATTTCAGTAGTAAAGATTAATTCTAAAGGAATACTAATTATTGGAGAAAATTAGAAAAAAAATACCTGATGCCACCAATACACTTCTCTACACAATAGTTAAATACACCATTGGAATGCCGAGTAATATTACTTCGCGTATCCATAATCAATTGTCCAATCTTAGGGTCCAACCCTAAGTAAATTCCACTGGTACAAAAGTATATTTTTGTCCAAGATAATGTCAAGGGATGATAACAATCAACCCTCTTGGAAAGAAAAATTTATTAATAAATTACCCAATTCGTACACACACAAAATGAGAATAGTCTTTAGTAATAACTTAGGAAACATAGAATATGATAGTCTTACCTATGGTACAACTATTACTACAATACAAAAGGAAGATTTTGGAATGTGCATTGATATGAAAATCAATAAAGAAAATAAAATTATAGAATATGAATTAGGCAATTCTTATGAGCAGTATGGTTTACCTCCTTTTAGGAAAAATTCTCATTCAAACCCTAGAAGGTCTACAAGACTGATAGGAGAAAATACCATAAGAATAAGCAAAATATTTTAACCAATATTTTTCAAAGAATAAAAATTTTGACAAACGTTTCTCCAAGAATAAAATTTATTCTAGAAGAAAACACAATACATGTTCTTTTGATAAAAATAAAATTAAGTATTTTAAATATGGTCAGAATGATCATTCTTCTAAAACTTGTCAAGTTAAAGATAAAATTAATCAATTAAAAATCTTTAATGAAGATAAACAAGAATTATTTAGAGTCGTAGAGCCAATAGAAAACTATAAGTGTGATAGTGATGATTTAGGAGAGTTAAAATACCACGAATCCTCAAAATCTCACTCTTCCAGTTATGACAGTGATTCTCTTAATATATCTGTGGGGCGTACGGATAGCTGTTGTCAAAAAATTAATGTTCTAAATAAAAATAAGAAACAAGAAAAAAAATCTCTTGTTGGATTTAATTAGCAAAATTAAAAATCTTGAATACCTAGAAAGACTTAGGAAAGTAATTTTAAAAGAAAATACTAAGGCTAACAATCTCGCGAGCCTTTCACAAACCCTTAAAAAATTTAATAAGAGTAAAGGAAAGAAAAACGAACTACATGAATTTCATAAAAAAATTAAAAATATTAAAATAAAAGAAGAATTAAATCTTTTAATAAGTTTAATTAAAATTCACGAATTTAGTAAACTAGGAGAACCTAGTAGACTCCCAATTTCAATTAATAAGGTTGAAGAACCTATTATCAACAATCAAAATAATGATAATTTCATCCAAATCCTCGATCAAATCAAAATAAAAAAATGGCACAAAGTTGTCAAAATAATAATTTAAGATTTTCCCACAACAATGACTCTTGTTGATCTAGGAGCAGATTTGAATTATATACATGAAAGAGTAGTTCCTCCTAAGTACTTCAAGAAGACAAAAGAATATTTGTCTTTAGCCAATGGTACTCAAATGCATATCAATTATGAAATACTCAAAGTTCATATTTACCAAGACAATGTATCATTTGTCTTAGCAAAAAATATGACTAGTAAAATTATTTTAGGCTTACCATTCATTTCTTTGTTGTATGCTTTACAACAGAGTATGATGAGATAATTACTTATCCCATGGATAAACCTGTTAAATTCAAATTTCTTTCTTTTCCTCGCAATGAGAAATTGAAAACTTTAAATAAAAATTCTGTTTTGAAATCGGTCAATTTAATTTCTTGTAAAGAAAAATAATTGTGGTTTTTACAAGGAAAAATTAAATTTGGAAGAATTGAAGAACAACCTCAGAATTCTGCTATTCAAAGTCAAATCTTGGAACAATGAGATTCTTGTTTAGTAATTAATTGTAAGCCCCTCAAAGAGATTTTGGAATGGATAAAATATCCAATACCAAATAAAAAGGGACTTAATCAACAAATTTAGAGATATTGTCGTGTTCTCTGAGTTTGACGCAAAAAGGGAATTTTGACAAATCTAGATAAATACAAAATTATATGTGATCATTATAAATGGAAAATAATGCTATTTGATCTTAAATTTGCTTCAAGTAAATTTCAGAATACAATGATTGAATTCTTTAATCAATTCTTAATTGACTGCATTCTTAGTAAACAATACTGGTTGAATTTCTTGATTGTTTACATTGATAATATTTCCTTTAAATATGAAAAATAATACTGGAAATATTTTTAATTATTTGCCAAGATAATAAAACAAAATATTTTTGTTATCTTTGCAAAATAAAAATCAAATTGTTTCAATCCAAAATTAGATTTCCAGATTTTGAAATTTATTTCATTATTAAGGCAACTAATCAAATCATACAATTTGTCTTATTAAATAAAATTTTTGTCTTAATTAATTATGGATCTACAAAACATGTTTCAAGATTTCTTCCAAACAAAGTTTTACCAGGTAACAATCTATCTTCAAGTGGTTTCAGTATTTAATTTATCCAATGTATTAATAATTAAATTATTGACCCTACTAGTAATCTTTTGTAGGAAATTATACAAGGATTCTACAATGGGGCAATTTGACAAACCTGACCTACTAGAATACGGAAACGTAGAGTCTAGAATACTCAACCAAAAATCCTTTTAAAATCAAGAAGCTCAATGGTAGGATAACTACTTTTTGTTCAAAAATCTCATTCATTTACAATGATCATTATAGATTTGAATATCTAAAAAATGACTGGATTAATGAATTAGATAAAATATTAGAAGAAGTTGCATTAAGGCATGATTTCAATACAACTTTAATTAAATGGTATAGAAAAATGAAAAAATAAGTTTTCACAGGGATAATGAAATCTGTTATGTTAACAAAAAATTTCAATTGTGAACTTTTTAGGACAATAAATTTTTAAATTTGAATTGTCAACAATCAAAGAATTTTTGGTACTAAAAGAACTTTCTTTGTATTTCAAAAATGTCATAGACATGCTGTGAGATCCTTAATAAATAAATTAATAACATCTTAAAAAATCATGTGAAGAATGGTTCAATAATAGAAGAGTCGTTGACTGAACAATTGGCCCTGAAGGCCCAAATCAAAGAGGAGTCTTCAACTCCTAACAAAACATAATCGACAGTACTTGGGTCCATGAGACCCGATTGCCAATTAACATTGGTCAAACAATTTGACCCATTCTCAAATACTCAATCACTTAACCAACCAATTTATCATAATCTCTTTCATATTCAGCCTTCATTTGCTCATCTGAAGGATCCAACACAAATTGCTAAAGCCCATTTCATTCTCAAATTACATTATGTCCCTAGACACAATAACAAAAATCTCAGTTTCTACAGAGATATCCTCTTAGAAACAAAATTCATAAATTTTAGCCCAATAAAAAATTCTGAGGTAAGAATCCTTTTACCATTCTTTATCTATCCTCAGGATCATAACTATGAAGGTTTAAAAAATCCATCATCCAAGTTTCAAAATACTTTTAGATAAAAACAATAATTATTTTAGCCTGAGATTTTCTTGCAGCACAGTAGTGACTTTCTCACTTTTTGTTTTTAAATTTTGATAACAATTTCAAAATTGATTTTCCAAATCGGTTCTCAAAATGGTGGTTTGGTCACAGTCTTACCTTATAACTTTTTCCAATTGATTTACAACAATGTTTCAATTTATTTTCAAAGGCTTACAAAATAGGTTTTGGTTTCTGGTAAACTCCACTTTCCTTGGCTATAAATAGGTAGCCCTCGCCCATTTGTTACTCAGAACTCATTTTACAACTCTTAACTATTTGAGAGCTAAAACATGTTTTGTTAATCTTCTCTTCTTTTTTCCTTCAACATTAATTAGTGAGCGGGAGCACTGATTAATTGTTGCCAATAAAATACTATTCATTTACTATTTCTACTTTAATTTTTACTTAATTAAACTGTTCACCGCCTGTTATGGCTGGTTACTGATATTATTGTTGCTTATTTGATTCTTTGAATAATTGCTTATAATTAATCTTACTCTCCGCCCAAGTGGCTGGTTATTCTCATAATTGATTATTTCTCTGTATTATTTGTTTATCTAATCTATATGTTTCTCAGAGCCTGACGTATCAGCTTCCATTTAGTTAGCTTCAGGGACCTAGATAAGACCTCTTAGATACGTAAATCTCGATGGTAGGGTGGTTGTAGAAGTGAAAGGGAGAAGAGTGAAGCCTAATAGGAGGTTATAGAAGTCACCACAAGGTTAGGAACAAAATTACAGTATGAAATTCTCAATAAGAAGAATAATTTAGGTAGTTGAGTCATGAGTAAATTATTTAGAAGTAATTCTTCTAGTAGGAATAAGTGTACAATAACCTTAATACCTGACATAATAAATTATGAACATATTAAATTAGCAGATGATCAGGTAGATCATAGGGTATGAAATATACCAAAAATCCCCAATAAAAATCAACATGGTCTGTTGCTTCCTTCAAGTCTCAGCATCATGTAAAAATAATTGAAAAAATATATGCTCTTGGGAAAAAGCATGAAAATTGTCAATTACTTTTCTCTGATGTAGTAAAGCATCATATTCAAGAAGGATATAATTTTCTTCATTTTGGTTTAGTCTAGATTAGAGTTAAACCACTCACAAGAAGAAAACTAAGTACCTATGTCTTGCTAGCCTTGCGAGATGCAAGATTTACAAACTTTAATGATAGTATCTTAGGATTAATTGAATCCTCACTTTGTAATGACCTAATCCATCTTAATTGTTTTCCAAATCTGTCTGTTAGTTTAGCAAATCCCCATATTTTAAAATCTTTAACTTTAAATATTAAAACTAGTGGTTATCAAGTCTTAGAAGGCACCCAACCTCTAACTTTAATCTTTAGAATTAATTACAAAGTTATCAAAATAAATATGAATTTTCAAGACATCAATAGGAGTCCAAAGAATCAAACCTTATTGATCTAATCTAGCCAAAATAATCGCAATATTAGAGTTTTTAAAATAATTAGGTGGACTGGTATTAATTTACCTTCAAATTGGCTTTTAACAAATGAGAGTCAACCTACTCCAATTCAAAGATCAATTGAAGATATAGATTACATCCAACAGTACATGGATGGTACTGTTAAAATTAACTTTCAATTATCTTCTAGTTTTAGTCCACAAATTAGGGAGAATAGCCAGTCTAGTACCCCTAATAATTCTTTTTTTGGATCATCCATTAATAATGATCAATGTCTTAGGATTCAACAATTAGAACAAGAATTAAAAAATTAAGACCTAAAGGCATAGCCACAAGTTCTCAAGTTAGTCGATCAGTCTTTGATAATAAGTCTGAACAATCTAACAAAGTTGAAGCACCCATTGAATCAGATTTCTAAGGAAACCTTCATCTTGTTAATCCTCAGCTCTTAGTCCTGAATATAGGAACCCTAAGTCAAGAATTTAAACCAAATTGGGAAGGTCTAACCCAACACAATGATGACCCAGCCAATCTAGATATAATATAGATAAAAGTAAAATTATACTTTCTGAATGGAATACATTCATGCAAGAATTTAGAATTGGTATATTTTTTTGAATGAACCCTAATTATTTGAGAAAATCAAGAAACAATATCTGATGGAATTAATACCCTCCTTTATACAATAATTGAACACTTCATTGGTACGCAAAGTAATATTACTTCACGTATTCATGATCAATTAACCAACCTTAGGTGTCCAACCCTAAGTGATTTTAAGTGGTATAAAAATATATTCTTATCCAGAGTTATATCAAGGGATGATAGTAATCAACCATTTTGGAAAGAAATATTCATTAATGGATTATCCAATCTATTTGCACACAAAATAAGAACAGTTCTTAGTAATGACCTAGGATTATGATAGTCTAAGCTATGGAATAATAATTACTATAATACAAAAAGAGTGATTAAAAATGTGTATTGATAAGAAAATCAACAAACAAATTAAAAAAGAAAATAAAACTCTTAAATACGAATTAGGTAATCTTTAGAAATATGGTTTACCCTCTATTGCCACTTTTCAGAAAAATAGAAAAAAGTCTTTCAAACCTTATAGGAAGAATTATTATAAAAACAGAAATAAAAATTTTGATCGATCTTTCTCAAAGAATAAAAATTTTGATAAACCATTCTATAAGAATGAAAATTATTCTAAGAAAAAGTTTACTAAAAAATTTGATAAAAGTAATATTACGTGTTTCAACTGTAGCCAGAAAGGTCATATCTCCAACACCTGTCAAGTTAAGAATAAAATTAATCAATTAAATTTTTTTGAAGAAGATAAACAAGAATTGTTTAGAATATTAAAAATAATATATTATTATGAAAGTAATAGTGAATATTTATGAGAATATGAAACCCCAGAATCCTCTGAAACTGAATCCTCAAGTTCTGACAATGATTCTCCTAAAATCACTATGGGGTGTAGGGATAGTTGTTGCCAAAAACTCAATGGCTTAAATAAAAATGAGACCAAGAAACCATCGTGTTAGATTTAATTAACAAAATTAAAAATTCAGAATTAAAACAAGAATACCTTGAAAGAATTAAAAAGGTAATTCTGAAGAAAGAAAATACTAAGTCTAATAATAACAATACTGCAAGCCTTTCACGAACCGTCGAAAAATTCAATAGGGTAAAAGAGAAAGAAAAAGAAGTTACCGTACAGGAACTTCAAAAAGAAATTAAAAATATTAAAATAGAAATCAAAGAATTAAGAAATTCTAACACAAAAATAAAAGAAGAATTAAACTTTTTAAAAATAGAAAATCTAATTAATAAACAAGAATTTAGTGAACCAAGTAAGTTATTTGTTTCTGATAATGAGGTTAAAGAATCTATGATTAACAGTCAAGACGATGAAAACTTCATCCAAATATTTAATCACATCAAAATAAAAAATAGCACATAATGGTTAGAATCATCCAAGATTTTGATTTTACAACAATGACTCTAGTTGATTCAGGAGCAAATTTGAATTGTATGCAGGAAAGACTAATTCTAACCAAGTACTTCAAAAAGATAAAAGAATCTTTGTCATCTGCCAACGATACTCGTATGCATATCAATTATAAAATACCCACTGTACATAATTGCCTATACAATGTTACTCATATGCATATTATTTGTCTTCGTAAAAAATATGACTGATAAAATTATTCTAAGTTCACCATTTATTGCGCTGTTATATCCATTTTCAACAGAGTATAATTGAATAATTACCTATGTCATGAATAAACCTATAAAATTTAAATTTCTTTCTTTTACCACAGTGAAAAATTAAAGACTTTAAAAGTAAAATCTATTTCTAATCTCATTTCTTGTAAGGAAAACTAATTGTGTTTTCTACATGATGAATTAAAATTCACTAGAATTGAAGAACAACTTCAAAGTAGTGCTCTTCAAAATAATATTAAAATATTTGAACAAAAAGTATGTAAAGAATTATGTTATAATGTTCCCAATGCTTTCTAGCATAGAAAGTAACATATTGTCGGTCCGTCTTATATTAATGGATTCGATGAGAAGAATATCTCAACAAAGGCAAGGCCAATTCAGATGAATTCTGAGATACTTGAGTTCTGTAAAAAGAAAATTGCAGAACTTCTCAATAAAAATATCATTAGAAGGAGCAAGTCTCTTTGATCTTGCTCGGCTTTTTATTTCCAAAAGGCTAGTGAAATTGAACGAGGAGTTCCTCGCATAGTAGTCAATTATAAGCCCTTTAATAATGTTTTAGACTGGATAAGATATCCAATACTAAACAAAAAAGATTTAATAAACCGGCTTCGAGATGCAGTGGTATTCTCTAAATTTGACATGAAATCTAGATTTTGGCAAATCCATATAAATGAAGACGATAAGTATAAAACTACATTTGTGACTCCATTTGGTCATTGGAAATGAAATGTAATGCCCTTTGGTCTTAAAAATGCCTCCAATTAATTCCAAAACATAATGAATGAAATCTTTAATTAATTTATTGATTTCTCAATTGTTTACATTGATGATGTGCTCATTTTTTCTAAATCAGTAAAACAACATTGGAGACATCTTGAATCATTTGCTAGGATAATAAAATGAAATGGTTTAGTTATCTCTACAAGTAAAATTAGGTTATCTCAATCTAAGGTTAGATTCGTAGGATTTGAAATACATCATTCTATAATCAAGCCAATTGATAGGATAATACAATTTGCTGACAAATTTCCCAATGAAATCCTAGATAAAACATAGTTGCAAGAATTCTAGGACCTTTAAATTACATATCTGACTTTTAGAATAAAATGAGAATTGACTGTAAGCCTCTCTTTAGCAGGCTCAAAAAGGATCCCCCTCCATGGACAATTGTCCATACTGATTTAATCAAAAGGATTAAGGCCATGTCAAGACACTTCCTTGTCTTGGCATACCTAGCAATAATTCTTTTAAAATTGTACAAACAAATGCCTCCGAAACTGGATATGGAGGTATCCTAGTACAAAAAATTTTCCCAGATGTTTCAGAACAGATTGTTAGATTTACATCTGGAACCTGGACACAATCATAAATATATTATAGCATAATAAAAAAGAAAATCTTGTTAGTTGTATTACGAATTAAAAAATTTCAGGATGATTTGTTAAATCAGAAATTTCTATTAAAAATTGATTGCAAATCTGCGAAGCATATTTTGGAAAAGAATGTTAAAAATATTACTTCCTAACAGATTTTATTAGATGGCAATCTACTCTTAGTATTTTTTATTTTAATATTGAATTCATTAAAGGAATTAATAATTCAGTCCCTGATTTCCTTACTTGTGAATTTTTGCAGGGAAGTCAAAATTGGGTCTAGGCCCCAGGCCTCCAAAGTAGGAGTCGAGGGAGAGTCATCGACTCCACAATTGGCCCTCAAGGCCCAAGTTAAAGAGAAGTCCTCCAGTCCTAACCAAAAGACAATACTTGGGTCCATCAAACCCAACTACCAAACACCCTTGGTCAACCAATTTGACTCATTTGCAATCACTCAGCCCTTTATGCACAATTAGTAAATCAACCAATTACAAAAATACAGAAAATCGACTCCATATCTTTGTAAAATGCCAAATAAGAATCTCTTTCACATTGAGCTCCTAATCGCTCATCTAACAAATCTTGTTGAAATAGCAAAAGCACATTTTCTTCCTTATTTGCACTTTGTCCCTGGTCATAGAGACAAAAATCTAAGTTTATATATAGATATTCTCTTAGAAACTAAATCCGTAAATATCAACCCAATCAAGAATGGAGAAGGAAGGATCATCTATCATTCCTTTTACTTTTTCAAAATTCCAACATTAGAAGAATGGAAAGCCCATCCTTCAGGCCTGAAAAATCTTTTGAGTAAAAAATAATTAAATTATTTTGAATATATTGATGCATGACACACGCTTTTCCTACATCAAGATAATAAATTTTCTCATTTATAATTTTTGAATTTCGATAAGAACTTTAAGGCTAATTTTCTAAAATAGTTCTTAAGATGGTGGTCCGTTCACGGTCCTCTCTTAGAACATTTTTCAATCGATTTACAACAAAGTTTTAATTTATTCTTACAAATTTATAAGCCCTCACCAATTGAGGCTTCTTTCCCTCAATTACTTTGCTTCATAAATAAATATAAATTACCTTGGATTCTTAATGAAAATACTCAATTGATGAAGGAATCCTCACCAGACAATATTGTATAAAATGGTGGGATAAGTTCAATACCCAGAAAATAAATACATCTATCAATAAAGAATTTGCAAAAGGTCACCCTAGCCTAAACTTTGCCAACCCATTTACCCAGGCTCCATTATAAATTAATGAGCCCACTAGTCCAGAACCACAATCATCCAGTTCATCCAAAGGATCCAGACCGAAATCAAAACCTGAATCAAGACTCTCTTCAAAAGGTAAATCCAAAGCCATAAGACCAAAATCCAAATCAAAGCAGGAATTCGTCCAAAAATTACTTCTTCTACTAGAAGACAATGATATTTCTGACTTGGAATCATCTGTTGAGTCAAACCTCTCAATAAAACCAAAAACCCAGAAAAGGTCAATCCTCCAAGACTTTGCCTTAGCAATTGATGAACAAAAATAAAGGTCGCGTCTAGCTCATTGGGCCTATGACGCATTCCAAGACTCCCAAGATCCATTTGACAATGTTGATCTAAGTGAAGATGAATAGATATTTTCCAAAGGCAAAATGCCAATAAATGGAAACAAATAATTTTGAAGGAATTATGACAGCATCAGTGCACAATGCAACGATCATCATTCTCTTCTAAAGCAAGCAACAATGACCTCTAGTCAAGGATATCAATTATAAAGAACCAGTAATAATCTCTCCACAAAAAATACAGCAACTCTGAGAGCATGAAGATCAAGATTTCAATTATTAAGATTCTTTGTAATTTATCATTTTGTAATCATTGTACTAGTTGTCGAATAATTAGGCAACTATTTATGCCTTTTACTATTCTTAGTCAAAATTAAATAAAAATAGGCATGTAAAATATTTTTACTTTTGTAGACTAGAATAGTCCTTCTTAGTAAATCTCTAAATCTCATGTGTTGTAATATTCTATGTGCCCACACGCGTCCTAGAGCGTTGAGGATTGAATTGGAATATCTTGGTGTGGATCTCAGAGTCTACTGATTGTTAGAACGATTTGTGGGAACGGGGGATCGATTGGTTTTTGCAAGGACACTTGATATAGACTACAAGAGGTATATGATTCCTAACCTTGTATGTTGTAGATTTAACTTATAAATATATAATGGATCTTGACTGGTTGAAAAAGAGTTTTCAATAAAAGTTTTTATTTGGTTATCGCGGCGTTGCGTAAGTTTTGTTTTATTAAAAGATTCAATTTTTATTAAATGTTTAATTGTTTAAAAGCCCACGCGTCTCCATGCTTTCGTCGCCCACGCGTCTCCATGCTTTCGTCACGCACGCGTCACGATGACCAGCAAGTGGTATCAAAGCGGTCTTTATATATTTATATGTTAAACGCTGTGTGGATTTTCTTATATAATTCATATAATAAGAGATATGTATGATGATGGATGATTATGTTTTTTGAATGTATGAAGAATAATTGATCGTTAATTGTATGTTGATTATTGTGTTAGGCTTTGTTTTAATTTTCCCTAGATCTTGTTTAAGCCGAATTGAGCAGTAAGAATTTTTGTAATTTTATTTTGAATATTATTATAATTATTCTGAACGTAAGAAGATGAAGGACGCAAGAGACGAACGATAAAAAATTATGTTCACGTGAAAACATTGTTCATCCGTGAAAACAGTGTTCATCCATGAAAACACTGTTCACACCAGAAATTATTGTTCTGGCGGAGGTGAATAGTTCCAACGGTATTGTACCGACAGTAAACAGTGGCTACCGGTGCGGCAGGCGGTTGCCGGCAGTGAGACGGGTAGTGGTGGTGATGAGTGGCGATCGAAGAGTCCTATCATCGGTGACAACTGTTGTCACATTTTAGAAACGTTTTCAACAAACCATATAACCAACCCTATCTCCTAAGTGTTTTATTAAAACTCTAACTCTTCTAATTATCCATTTTAATTTTACAATTAATGTAATTTTGTAATTAATTATTAATTTTTGATTTGATGGAAATTAATAATTAATAGGTTGATTGAGTTTTATCCAAGTTTGACCAAATCAAATAAAGTATTTATTTGATTAAGTCAAAGTCAACTATATTAAAAGAGATAATTATAGAAATTTTTTTAATTAAGAAAAATAGATTTTCTAATTAAAAAGAGTTTTGTTCAAAACTTGAAAATTATGAAGATGGACACGAGGATGAGAAGGTAATATTTGAGAAATATGTATTCTTGAAGTCCGCTTTGTAATTTTATTTCTTTATTTCAGGGTTGTAATTTAGAAATACCTAATAGTCACTCGATCTATTATTAATAATTATTTAATTGTTATGCTTGATAATATGTCTATGCATTAGTCGATCACATGCCATACATGAAAATCCAACACAGTTTTATTCGATCATGCATCTCATCTGTAGAAACATGATTTATTAGGATTGTCCTCGTATGTTTATATGTATCATTTTATGAAATCAATTGCATGTAAACTGCTACGTTTTAACAAGTTAAAACTTGGTAATCACACCACACTAAAGGCTATAGTAACCTTTAGGTTAACCGGCTTTAGAAAAAGAGTTTTATCAAAGTTTGATGAATATAATTAATTAGTTAATCTACGTTCATCCAATTATGGCTTATGCGCTTCAGAAAGTTAAGACCAATGGGATTGGATTAACTGATAATTAAGTATTCATAGGATTATTATTTTAACTAATAATTAATTTAGAATTAATTAATTAGTTAAAATAGAATCACATTATCCTAAAATAGTGAGCGGGAGAATGTTGACATGTTAACGTAACCCATGATCTCCATCATTAGTACAATACCATGAGGTGCAGTGAGGGCCTTGAGATGGCTTTGTTTTCATCCCCTAAGGAAGGTTTTGAGCTGTACCAATACCAATGTTGAACTTCTTAAAAAGATAAGAGGAAGTGATGTAGTTTAATTTTGACCGACCCTGAGACGACATATTCTAAATGAGGTTATGAAATCTTAAATGATGGGTTACACTCACAAAGTCACAATTAATCTTTCATGTGGATAGTTGTGACTTGACTTAACAAACGATATCTTATTGTCAAAAGAGAAAATATGAGATATTTTACGTTTTAATTAAAATGATGAGAATGTCTCATTGACAGTCCTGAGATTAATTTGACCAACCCTAAGGTGACACATTAATCGTTGGATTGTTTTATCATGATTAGTAAATGCTAAATTTATATGTTTATTAAGATTGCATTCATGCATCACGTTTACTTTTTGAATTCTAGATATTTATCAATTATATTAAATCATGTACGTTTTAAATTTTAGTTATCAATATTATGTTAACCATGGGCAACCCTGTTACTGCTTTACTCGCTCTTGAGAAATTGAATGGTGATAGTTTCATACGTTGAAAATCAAATATGAACTTAATGCTGAGGAATGTCCTGTGGAGCCCGCTGCTAATGCCCCTAAGAATGTTAGGGACAAATATGATGCTTGGATCATATCAAATAACAAGGCAAAGCGCTACATGCTTGTGAGCATGTATGATGTTATGAGAACCAAACATGAAAGTTTGGAGAATGCCTATGAGATTGTGGAATCTTTACAGGAAATGTTTTGGTAGCAACTTGGTTAAAGTCGTCATGAGGTCACTAGGAGCTATATGACAACTAAAATGTGGAAGGGTACTTCTGTTTGAGAACATATTTTGAACATGATCAACATAATGTATGAGGCAGAAGTACATGGGGCGACCATTGATGAGCGGACTCAAGTTAGCATCATACTGGAGTCGCTCACACAAGCTTTTTCTGTGTTTACGTCCAACTATGTTATGAACAAGTTGCAATTCAACATGACTCAATTGTTGAATGAACTGTAGACTTTTGCGTCACTCAACCTTAGAATGACCAAAGAGGGCGAGACAAATGTTGTCGAGCAAAATCCTTCTTCCAATATTTTTAAGAACAAGAAAAGGAAGAAGAACAATGGTAAGGACAAGAGTAAGAACGAAAGAGTAAAGAAAGCCAAGAAATTGCCGAAAGCCTAGAAGAACAAGAAAAACAATAAGCCCAAAAATGTTTCCACTATGGGGTTGAAGGTCATTGGAAGAGAAACTGTAACAAGTATCTCTATGAGTTGAAAAAGAAAGGTAAATATGATTTACTTGTACTTGAAGTTTGTTTAGTGGAATATGTTTTATCATCCTAGATATTGATTCAAAAGCCACTAACCATGTATGTTTTTTTTACATATGTTTGATTCGACAAAGGGAGGTGGCTGATGGCGATGTCATTTTGAGAGTTGGTAGTGGTGCGTTCATGATAGCTAAAACATTAGGAACAATTCATTACTTTTTGGATATAATTAGTTAGTTTTGAACGATGTTTATTATATTCCTAGTTTTTCGAGGAATTTGATTTCTCTTTCATTTTTCCAAGAACAATTATTCGATATTTCTTTCATTAATAAATAGTTTATTATTTCTAAGAATAGATTCAATATCTGTCTTGCTAAAATTATAAACAGATTGTATATGCTTAAACTGATTGAACGCGCGTTAAATAATTCTGAATTATTTAAAGTAGAAAAACCTAAAAATAACAAACGACAAAGAGTTTCTCATGATGATAACACATATTTATGACATCATAGGTTGGGACATATTAATCTAGATAGGTTAACAAAGCATGGTGTTTTGAGAGAGCTAAAAAGTTGGAACTCTTTCTGTTTGTGAATCCTTTCTAGAGGTCAAAATGACCAAGAGTCTTTTCACAGGAAAGGGCCAAAGAGCCAAGGAACCACTTGAGTTAGTATATACTGATGTTTGTGGACCGATTAATGTATAAGCTAGAGATGGGTATGTGTATTTTGTCACTTTCATTGACGACCACTCAAGATATACTTATAGTTACCTAATGCATCGAAAGTCTGAAACTTTTGGAAAGTTTAAAGACTTCAAGGCTGAAGCTAGTAATTAGATAAATCATTGAAAATCTTTCAATCCGATTGAGGGGGTGAATAATAGGATTTAGAATTCAAGGATTCTTTGTTGGAGTGTGGAATCTTATCCCAACTCACAGCAACTGCAACACCACAAAGAATGGTGTTGCAGAGAGAAGAAACTGAATCTTATTGGATATGGTCAGGTCGATGTTAATTTACTCATCATTTTCACTTACATTTTGGAGATATGCACTACGCACGTCAACTTACAATTTGAATGTAATGTCATCTAAGTCTGTAAGAAAGACACATTTAGAGTTATAGAATGACTTCAAACCTAGTTTGCGTCATTTTCATTTATATGGGTGTCCAACTCAGGTTCTTAGACCGAAGACCAGAAAGTTAGACTCAATGTATCAGGTATGCATATTCGTTGGCTTTTCTCTAGAGACTTAGGTGGGTACTTTTATAGTCATAATGATCAAAATGTATTTGTGTCGACAAATACAACCTTTCTTGAGCATGGCTATATGCAAAACTACAAACCTCGTAGCAAAGTAGTTCTCGAGGAATTAGCAATTGATGAGATCAGACCACTTTCAATTTCTGCTGATAAACTACAAACCAGA
The DNA here is from genome assembly GCA_003255025.1 of Datisca glomerata. Lineage (NCBI taxonomy): Eukaryota > Viridiplantae > Streptophyta > Magnoliopsida > Cucurbitales > Datiscaceae > Datisca > Datisca glomerata. The sequence goes on along the minus strand of QANY01007023.1, from coordinate 595,527 downwards.
GAATCACAGTTCTTACAAAGGAAACTCCGGTGCAACGTCGTAGTATGAGTGTTATGAGACAACCTGTGCACTACGAACTAGAGACACATGTCCTAGTGTCAGACACTAATAAGGACGATCCATTATCTTATGAAGAAATAATGGATGATCCTGAAAAGGAGAAATGACAAGATGTCATGTACAAGAAAATGAAATCTATGTATTCCAATTCTGTTTGGGAACTTGTAGATCCATTGTAAGATGTCAGACCCATTGGATGTAAATGGATCTTCCAGAAGAAAAGAGGTGCATATGGGAAAGTAGAGACTTCCAAAGCACGGTTAGTAGCCAAAGGGTATACACAAATGGAGGGAGTTAATTATGAAAATACATTCTCTCCTATGGCCATGACATCTTAAGGTGGATCTATAAGACAAATGGACGTCAAGACAACTTTTTTGAATGGTTCTCTTGAAGAAAGCATATATATGATGCAACAAGAAGGGTTCGTACAAAAGGGGCAAGATCAGAATGTATGCAAGTTGCGTAAATCCATTTATGGATTTAATCAAGCATCTAGATCTTAGAATCTTACTTTTGATGAGATTATAAAGTCTTATGGCTTCGAGCAAAATGTCGATGAAGCTTCTGTTTATAAATACACCAAAGATAAGATAAGGTTTTCTTAGTTCTTTATGTTGATGATATTCTACTCATTGGGAATGATGTAAAAAGTTTATCAAAGTTAAAGAAGTGGTTAGCTGAGAAATTTCAAATGAAATATTTGGGAGAAGCGAGCTATGTTCTAGGCATCCCAATCCTAAAGGATAGAAAGAACAAGTTCTTGACACTTTATCAGACATCTTCCATTGATAGGGTGCTGAAGAGATTCTCTATGGAGAATTCCAAGAAAGGTCAACAACTGACTAGACATGGAATTATCCTCTCTAAGGAACAATGTCCTAAGACACCTCAAGAGGAAGATGCTATGAGAAAGGTTTCCTATGTTTCAGTAGTTGGAAATCTCCTGTATGCCATGTTGTGTACGAGACCAAACATCTATTATGTAGTTGAAATTATCAGTCGTTATTAATCGAATACAGGTTTGGAACACTGGGTTCCAGTAAAGCACATTTTCAAGTATCTCAGGAGAACGAGAAACTATATGCTTGTTTATTTAGGTGGAGACCTGAACCCTACTAGACATACTGATTCTGATTTTCAATCAGACAGAGACAATCAAAAGTTGATATCTAGATCAGTATTCACCATAGGTGGAGGAGTTATAGTCTGGAGAAGTATTAAGCAATCCATCATTGTAGATTTCACTATGGAAGCCGAATATATAGCAGCTTGTGAAGCTGCGAAGATGCGGTATGGCTCGGAAAGTTTTATTCTAATCTGAAAGTAGTTCCAAGTATGGACAAGCCACTGATATTGTACTGTGATAAAAGTGGGGCGGTTGAAAATTCTAAGGAACTGAGGAGTCATAAGAGGAGCAAGCACATAAAGAGGAAATATCATCTTGTAAGAGAGATCGTGCATTGAGGAGATGTGACTGTTATGAAGATAGCATCGAAACAGAACTTGACTGAAACTTTTACAAAGACACTTCCTGCGAAGTCATTTGAAGGCCACGTGCGTAACATGAGATTAAGAGAGATGCCACATTTACTTTAGGGCAAGTGAAAGATTGTTGGGGGTTATGCTCTCAAAGCATGTGTATTGACATTTTGATATGAAATTTAAAAAAGATTACATTTTGCCTATAATTGTTCATTTAAATTATTGTTGAATAATTTAAATAAATATATAAAGATTTCATATTCATTAGTGAGACTATGATCTTGTATTAGTTGACATGATTAAGATTATAGATTATGAATAAAATTGTCAGCAACATTTTAAAGTATCAAATCTTTAATGAATGGTTGCTAGTACGGTTCACTAAGTATTATGAATGCATGTGATCTAGATCTAGATCATTGATATGGAGAGACATATTAGTGAATGTACTTTATATAACAATATTATATATGACAGGACCGATGTGAATTAATTCTTTATAAACGTGCCATTTATCATAGTGATTTAATAGACATCAATTCGACGATCATATATAGATCATTCTGAATTCTGAGTAGTCATGAACTCCTATGCATGTATGTTGGTTCTTTTAATTTACTCGTTAAGGTATGTTTGTTAATCAGGCTAATGAATTTTGTTTTAGAGATTTAGTAATGTTGATGGCTGGGAACATGATCTTACAAAATTTAGAATCTAAGCTTTCCTAACGGATCGTATATTAGTTAGTTCCCTTAAGTGTTAATTTTGAAACTGAATGGTTATTAAACTCAAATTATAATAAGATTATAAATTAGTCATTCACTAGCGATTAATGGTACTTAAGGGTCAATAGATAATTAAAAGGGTAAAATGATAATTTTGACCAGTTCTAATTTACGAACCAATAATTAGAGGAGAAAACTACATGAAATGATTATGTCAGTAGACTACAAGAGAATATTCTGTAAATACATTTTATAATCTCTAAGAGTGAAATTCCATATTTATAGCGGAGTAATAATGTAATTAATAAATAATATTATTTACTTAAAGAACATAAATAATAATCTGGTTTATTGGAGTTTAGGATTATAGGCAACTGGTTTATTGAAGTGGGTCTCACTGCAGCTGGTAATTTTATAATTAAATATTATTTTAGTTTATTCCTAAAATTATGATGCGTCATTATCTAAAATATATATATCCTTGGTGGTTGAAAGAAGCTGAGAGAATCAGTTGATTATATCATCAGTTTGTCAATCAAGAGTTGAATTGAGAACACGATTGATGTCAGATAGATTTTCTTCTGTATTAAACGTTAATTAAATCTCTAAAAGAATAATCATCACGTTATTTTAGAGAATCATCTCAATAAAGTCTTTCTCAGTAAATCTCTAGATCTCATGTGTTGAGAACATCTAAGGATAGAAAATATGTCTTGTAATATTTAACGTGCCCACACACGTTCTAGTATGTTGATGATTGGTTTGAAAGATCTTGGTGTGGATCTCGGAGTCTACTGATCATTGAAACGATTTTGTAGGAATGGAGGATTTATCGATTTTTACAAAAACACTTGATATAGACTACAAGAGATATATGGTTGCCAACTTTGTATGTTGTAGATTTAACTTATAAATATATAATTGATCTTGACTGAATGAAAAAAAGTTTTCAATAAAAGTTTTTATTTAGTTTTGGTGACGTTGCATAAGATTTATTTTATTAAAAAATTTGATTTTATTAAATATTTAATTTTTAAAAAGTCACGCGCCTTCACGTTTTCGTCGCGCACTCGCCGCGACGACCAGCAATTCAAACAAAATTAAAAACAAAACAAACTACCATAAATCCAACAATTTAACTATGACAAAAATATGATAAGTTAGATTGATGAAATTGCTTAAGCCTCACACTCATACTTTAGAGTTGATTGGTTTGACTCATATTCTCTTATTTTTTTTAAATTTATATTATAACTTTGACAAACAAAATATTGATAAAGATATATTTGAAATCAATTAAAGATATTACAAAATAAAAGGTCAACCAAGGATAAAGTTAAGCATCGAGCGTAAAGAGCGTAATAGGATTTGAATAAATATTGGGACGAAAAGTGTTTGCACTTACATGGATTTTTATTTTCCGATTATGTATCCATACTTTAACTTAATTTAATAGAAAACATTGGTAAATTGTGCTACATGTAATGATTTAACCAAAAAATCACCAATAGGTAATGATTGTAAATAATGTAACATTTACATGTACATAAATTGTTAGGCACGTACTGATTAAAAAAAAATTGTTAGGCACGGCCTAGAGAAAGACAATACAAACAGGACCTATCTTGATTAATAGGGCAATGAAAGGTACTCCAGAAGCTAACACGATAAAGAAAAATGATTTAGTTGATGCAGAGAAGACGGTGGAGTCGGTTTTGGCAGTTTAGGAAGGCGTGAATGTGACTGCCACGTGTCGGTAGTTAAAAGGATGATGATACTCAAGTGTAGGGGTACTGATATTACAGCCTGGACTGACAGAATAGCAGTACAGTAGCCTTCTTCCCCCCGATTCTGCTACTTAACTTTGTCGTTTTCTGTGCCAGCTCGTCACTTCCGTGCGTCCTTTTCGGGATGTAAAATATCCAATTTTCCTTTCTAAAATGCTCTCCAGCCTGGCTTAGTCAAAGTCATCCGCTCCTATCCAAAATCCCAACCGTCCCCCCCCTTCATTTTTTTTCTTTATTTCTTCTTCCATATCATATAATAATTAATAAATATGCGTTGAGTATTTGAATTATAAAATTTTAACGTCCTTTTTAACTTCCATAACGGTCCGTTTATCGTTTCACACTCTCAAATCCCCCAAATTTAGCCCACTGCTTAGCTAATTATGTGGTATTTTGATTTTCGGTTTGAATATCAATCTTGATGGTTAAAATTTTTTGGTAAGTGGAGGAAGGTTTTAATTCTGTACATAGGAATAGGATTGTTCGTGAGAGGTCCACATGATCAATGATCATGGTGGATAATTTTTAATTTTTGTTGAAATGAAACGTATTTGGATTGAGTTTTGATAACGAGTTTACGTTTGACTAATCACACAAGTCTTGAAATATAAGACATACGTTAATCAAACTTTGATTAGGTAAAACATAGTGATCACAATTAAGATTCAAACTATCAATCAAAGAATAATATTCATGATCCATTTATCAATATGTTTGATAGGGTAAATGAGATTAACTCTTTTTATCAACATCAACACCTCATTTATTTTCAAAATGATACAAACACCCTTATTATATTAGTCAACCAATGAGTTCATATAAATTTTGTTTTCCAAAAATACTTTAATAATTTATCCCTTTTTAAGAATATTCATATTCTTATACTCTAATATATACGCATTTTAATACGTAAGTTAAAAAAATAAATTATAAATATCACCAGCAATATTGATATATTAGTATAATTTTTTTATGAAAAATGAACTGTTATAAGAAAAAGTATTACAAGAAAAGTTTATAAATTTATTTATAAGTAAAATAAAATGAACTAAATTATTAAAACTCGAGACAGTATTGAACACAAATCGGACGGTAGTTTGATGTAAAATTGCAATATTGTTTTTATTTAAAAGGAAAAGGAAAAAAAGGAAGCCGGGAGGTCCATTATACGTGTAAGTTTAAGGAGCGGTGTTTAAACGCGTGTCAATTTGACAGCTGTAAGTGTATGGAGAGTAACTGCCTTGCCTGGAAGGATCTCCCACTCGCAAGGGTTATAACCGGTCACTAGTACTGCTTTAACCAGTCATCCTTATCTCTTTCGTATAAATGCGAAATGCCTACCCCTACCACGTAACTCTTCTTTCTCTCAGCACAAGGCGAGGCTCCGCTCCTCCCTCCCACCCGACGAATACTAGAAATAAGTTTACTTCAGACCTGTTATTTTTTTTAGTATTTTTTTTTATTTTCTGTTAACAATATTTAGATCAAAACCCTTCAATCAATCTATGGCGTCTACGAAGAAAGACGTTGATCGGATAAAAGGACCGTGGAGCCCCGAAGAAGACGAATTGTTGAAGAGACTCGTCCAGAACTACGGCCCTAGAAATTGGTCTCTGATAAGTAAGTCGATCCCTGGTCGATCCGGCAAGTCTTGTCGTCTCAGATGGTGCAATCAGCTCTCCCCACAGGTGGAGCACCGACCGTTCAGTCCTGAGGAGGACGAGACTATTATCAGAGCTCACGCTAGGTTCGGGAATAAGTGGGCTACCATTGCTCGCTTACTCAATGGTCGTACAGATAACGCCATTAAGAATCATTGGAACTCGACTCTCAAGCGTAAATGCTCGTCGATGACCGAAGATTTGAGCGACGACGTACATGCACGTCAACCTCTCAAGAGATCCGCTAGTGTTGGTGCGGGGGCGGTTGGTTCGCCTCTGTACTTGAACCCGAGTAGTCCATCTGGTTCGGATTTGAGCGATTCGAGCTTGCCGTCTCAGGTTATCAGGTCTCTTCCGAGGACCGGTTCGATTGCTCCGTCGAATCAGCAGCAGATTGAGACGGCATCTTCCCCCACCGATCCTCCCACCTCACTAAGCCTCTCTCTTCCGGGATCCGATTCGTCAGATATCTCGAATCATGGGCACGGATCCAATCAAGTTATAAGCCCCACTCCAAAACTACAGCAACAAGCAGCGCCACCTGTACTCATACAACCACATACTCCGGCAGAAACACACAGCGGTCAGATAAGTGAGTTAGGTTATGAGAAGCCGTTCTTCAGCGGTGAGTTTTTGTCTGTGATGCAGGAGATGATCAGAAAGGAAGTGAAGAACTACATGTCTGGGATTGAGCAAAACGGTCTGTGCTTGCAGACTGAGGCAATTAGAAATGCCGTCGTCAAACGCATTGGGATAAGCAGGATCGAGTAAAGCATAACAACACACTAGTCATGTGAACTCTGGTGATTATTAAAGAAAACTGACTGCTGAGGCCAAGCCAGAAAGACGATCGCAATGTTTTCCTTCACCCTTATATTATAGTTTCTTTTATCTTTTTCAGCCGTCGAGGTACAAAATGATAATAATTTTGGTTGTGTACAGGGGGACAAGATGGGGCTTGGTTGAGGTAGAAAAACAAAATAGCTTAAATGTTTTTTTGTTCATGATATAAGAGATTCATGGATTTCAGAGAAGCAAGTTTGATTCTATCAGTTAAATATCAGCAACCCAAATAACTTTAAAAACAGAGTGTTTCCATTTAATTTCCTGGACCGAAAACCAGAACTTGATCGGGAAGGAAGACAGAGTCGGATGTTTCAACAGAGAGGACTCGTATTATTGAAAACTAATTCCCAAAAAGAGGGGCTAATTTGAGAAGTCTGGTGAACAGAAAAGGACATAACCGTTTTTGGTTGCATTAATCAAATTGAAAGAAAAACCAAACAAGGAGGTTTTTTGATTGAGTGAGAATCTGAGATAACTGAACCAAAAAAAGAAAGAAAGTGAAGGTCTCCTTATCAATTATTTCGTTGGCAGTTAAGCTACTAGTTCATTCTGATTTGAGTGAATTATGGAGAGATTAAGCATATAATTATTAATTTCGTAATTATGGGAAGGATTACTCATCAGGTTATCTTATAATAAACAAACAGAATTGTTAATTCAACGTGAATTTGAGCTTGTCTGTTAAAGTTGAGCTCAAATGATATGAGTAAGAGAGTGATGAGACCAATTAAGAAATAAAAGATATGACCTAGTGAGAGGGATGAGACAAATCAAGAAGTGTTCTTTAACATATAACTCGGCCCTATTTGTTACTACGATGGGTTACTCTGTTGAGATCCATCTCTTAGACCAAATATTACGACCATGATGTTGGGCCCTTCAGCAAACTAGGAGTAAAGTAAGAGGAATGAGTGAGTATCTTTCATGTGATATGGCACCATCATAGTTATAGAGATTTGGAGATAAAATCTAATCCATCTCTAAAGTTCTCCTTTAAATTTTTTAATTTGAATGAGAGATATTCTTTTTTTATGGCGAACAACATGTCATCAGTGTGGCACACATATCTTTCTTCTATTTGTTGTTCATCGGCGTAGCACACATATCTCTCTTCTATTTTCACATAGTACTGGAGATATTGATAAATATATCAAAATATGGTTAGTTTTCTTAAGGAACTTACCTAATCTCCTTGCTTGGAGGCTAAGAATTTCATTTTGAAGGGATTCATAGGTTTAATTGTGTCCTAAATCCTTCTGAGGGAAAAAATTATGGTACTTTCAGGAGTACCATATTCTCTCTAAGTGAAAAATTAAAGCATTGTAAAAAAAAAATTATTTTTTTTAATATTTTTTATAGTGTTAACTTTTTACTTGAATAGTACGGTACGGTACTCTCAAGGTACCGTAAGTTTTCACATAGAAAGATGATTCGGTTCGGTGCAGTTTCACGGTTTGTTCTAAACTCTGAGAAAACACAATTTCTTTTCCTCTTGCAGTACTTAGAAAGAGAAAACAGTGAAGTAAATTAAAAAAAGAGATGAAAACGAATGGAATCAGAGCAGATAAAATGTATGAACTTAAAATGGGGGAACATCTTCAAGGGGGAAACAGGGAACTAAGAATAGAAGCTATAAATTCATCAACTTAATCTCATATTCAAGCTTTAAGCAAAGAAATTGGTAACACACAAAGTGTCACAAAAAAATGGCAGATCGACCTTAAATAAGCAGAAAAGAAATTAAACAAACTAAAAAAGAACTTAAATCAATGCGCATTAATACTCCGTAGTAGCTTCTGGAGAGACAAAAAAACCTACAGTAAGAGATCTGGGTGAAGGAGAAGAAACCAAGACGGCGAGTCCTAACTTCGCGAAAATAAGTGGCTGAGACGAAGGGTTAGAGGCAGAGCAGCAGAGCCCCTACGACGACAATGGAAAACCACGACGATGCACGGCGAGGAGTGGTTAGGAGCTGCACGATGAAGATCTGCTAATACAGTAAGATGATAATGGATCTGCGACCAGTATACGGTGAGCTGTGCTGGAAGAGGGGGGAGAGAGAGAGAGAGAGGCGTGAATGATATAATGACTGGCAGAAATATGGCTGCGAATACAGTAAGATGAGAGTTATAATTTATGAAATTAACACCATCTGATATATTAACAACCCAACACATAAATTTATCAAATATATTAACAACCCAACACATAAATTTATCAATAACAAATGTAACTTATAAATGTCCATCATGAAAATATTAATAAACTTATCATTTGATGTCAAAGCTTCAAAAAACATACATTTATATGGTCAAGTTCATCTCATTATAATTTTACTCGCAGAACTCCTAAGATCAGTTTAGATAGTTTATAAAGAAACATATGTAAAATCACTATTAATCATGCAAACATAACAAAAACATGAGAATTCTACAAAAGTCAGATAACATGTTCAATTTCATATGGCTCATGCACATTTGTTAGAGACAGTAAAAAGAAAAAAAATCCAATCAAACCTAATACTCTATATGACTGCGAAGTTCGATTCCTTCGGTTTCATTGGATTTTTAGTACAAACCAAAAACCGAACCGAACCGAATCAATTCCTTTAACAGAAATGAAACCGAACCAAACGTTTGAAATTATTAAACCGCACGAACCATTGGTTCGTCGGTTTTACTTATACCCCTAGTTCAGGTGAGTCCCACTGGTTGGCGGTGATGGTCGGGTTATGCTAAGTGTTTCTATTCTTCACGATTATAGTTAACCAGCTGAGTCTCAGTCGGGTAGATGAGATGTTTCAGACCATGGTCACAACGATGGATTTTAGGACCTTCCCTCAAGGATCTCTTGAACCAGTTCGTTGTCTCTCATTTTGGATAAGTTTCTCTTTGGGCCATTTATTGGAAAATTTTGGCCCACCATGGGTTTCTTTATGGACATGTGTCCTTCAGCCAAATGGTCTTTGGGGGCATTACAAGTACGTTGTTCTAAAGGGTTTTTAGCGTAACATACAATGTAAAATTATTTCGTAAAATAGTCAGGTGATAATCTCAATATATATTTTATATATAAAATTTAAATGATCATGGTAAATATTTTATTTATCAAGATTACACAGTGATAAATAATTTATTTTATCATATTTTGATCATTTTTGTAAAAAAAAAATTTCTGAACATTTTTGTAACTTAAGTTAGGAAATGAGTTATATTTACTGTTGTCCCAATATCTAATAGGCATCCAACTAAATATGAAAATTAGAGAAAAATTAATGAAGACAATTATTATGAAATTATACAAATAAAAGTAAATTGGCATGGAAATTTAAAGTTACAAAATTGGACAAAAAAACGGAAGTATTTGTCGACGAAATTGAATTTGAAAAGCAATTGAAAATAATTGTAGAAATTTTGACCTCAAAATACGGAAAGTTTAGTTGATAAGGAAATAAAATTAAAAAAGCTTTAAAATATTATAGAAATATGTTAATACCCATAGGTAATAAACCACAAATACTTATCCTCCTTCCATCCAAGAGAAGCCATTTTCAAAGCTTATATAAGAACATATAGAGTAAATAAAACTTAAATTAAATAATAGTTTTTTTAATAGAGTAAATAGGATATAAAATTATTAGCATATAAAACTAATAGGATACAAATTAATGGAATATTTCAAAAAACTTTCGTAATAAATGAAAAAATTTGATCAATAAATGATTTCGAAAATTAATAGAATAGAAATATTTGTTTCCTAAAATAAAGGACCGTTGCAATAATTATAGTTAAATAGATAAATTATTTTTCAATTAGATATATTCATTGCTCCAAATAAAATTTTATTTAGTATTAATTATCTGAAAAATGATGTAATGAGAATAGTAAATTATAGTAAAACTAAAACGATTATAAACTTAATTATGTTTAGAATTGGTTAAAAAACTATTAAAAAAGTCTTAAACTGATTAGATGCAACAAAATTTATTCTTCTAATTCTAGCTAGAAAGGTAAAGGTTACTTGATCAAGACTCATCCTCACAATTGTATTAAGAATGGAAGAAGCTCGTAATGTCAGATAGTGTGAAAGGTAACTAGATTTTCAACATACAGTTATTTATCTTGAAGATGCTAAATGAAAAGGTTGGACTTTCTAAAAATAAGAAAAGCAAAACTATTAAGAGTATTCGCCATTGCCTTCTAATTAGATATAGGTTCTCCAAAGACAGTGACAATTTAACCAAAAAAAATATTATCCTGAACTCCTAATCTACTCTCCAACTTTCTCTTCAAACAATTAAAAATCAGATTCCTCATAGTTTATCCACGCATGCAAAATTCATTGTAGAGCTTGAGACTTTTTTTTTTCCAAAGAGAAGGGGTGAAAAACATCTCAACCAAAAGAGCCCTTCATAAAATAGGAGGAGAATATATAAGTTCAAGGAGCATACCCTAGGGCAACAAAACCATAAACTAGGGAAGGAGAAGGAAATCAGTAAATGCACCAGGACATCTCAGCTGAGTTGACACCTACTTAGCATCCTCATCATATAACTTAGACCAACCGAAAATAAGAAAAAAAGGACTGGAAGGAACACCACAGACAGAGCCTCAACCAACAAAGCAGAGAAAATGAAAAAGAAAAAAGATGAATACCCTGACTTGCCTCGTTAAAACCTTTCTCGGCAAAAACCCCTAAAGGAGAAAATCCAAAAAATGAAAAAGAGTACTAGTCCAAAACGAGGATTAAAACCCAAGGAAGTAAAAAAACTAACCTAAAACTATCCTCTAAAACCTTTAAAACAATATCAGCCAACAACTTAATACCCGTCGTAGCATAATCATGAACAACATGATTAACAACCCTATAGCAATGGTTAAACGTCACCTTAGTGAACCCTTTAGACAGACGGGTAATGTCGGAAACAATAGGACCATTGTCTTGTGAAGTGAAATTACTGTTATTAACATCATCGATTAAGCACGACGAATCAGAGAAGATACTCATATTAACATTACACGTGAGCATAGCAGATTGATCAATAGCCCAACGAAGAGCCAAAGCTTTAGCAGTAAAAACATTAGGAACCAACTCTTTTCTTCCCATACCAGCAACAAAAAGTTTACCTCATGGATTTCATAAACACCAACCAAACCCGGCCAGGCAATTAGTATCATCCCACGCAGCATCAAAGAATAACCGCCAGGAAGGGGGGAACTCTCCTGTTAAGAAGGGCGAACAGACTGTATACCGGAAATATCATCAGTCATGGCTGAATAGACGCTATGGAGATGTTTTTGTAGTCTCGCCAACATCTCCATATGGTCAAAAAATGTCCTCTTTAAAACACGTACTATTACTGCATTTCCAAATACACCACAAGCCAAACACGAACCAGATCATAAGGTTGTCCTGATCACCCAAGTTTCTAATCTTGTCCCCAATCAAGTTCTCAAAATCCATGAAATACTGCCTCAGGAGCTTGCTCGAATCCAAGTTGAGGGGGGATATAAACCAAAACATGGAAGCAACTTGACACTTAAAAAATATATGGGTTAGAGTTTCCTCATCCTCTCCATAAGTATTGCATTTACTATCAATATTCATGTCTCTCCTAACAAGATTAGCTTTGTAAGCAAGGAAGATATTAAAGCATCTCCAAAGAAAATCTTTAATTTTAGGGGGCACTCTAAGATGCCAAACCTCCTTCCAAATATGCTTATTGACCAAGCTCAAACTAGATTCACCTTTCCCTTTCTTATTACTACAACCATTATCTGGAGGAAGCAACCTACACGATAGCCATATTTGACCGTATATTTACCAGTCAGAAAATGGTGCCATATCAGAACATCATCATGACCGAATTACTTATAGGAATTTGACGAATAGCCACACCATCCTCAGGCCAAAAAATACTGTCAATCACATTCGCGTTCCAACTATATGTAGATGGATCGATATGCTCGTGAACTTTATTGAAACCCAGACATTTAGGGGAAAAGACTTTAAACGTGCACGGCCTAAGGTTCCAGCCATATTTCTAAATGCTAATATTCCTACCATTCTCCACACTCCATCTCAGACCATTTTTAAGAATATTTTTACCTTAAAAAAACTTCTCCATCCCCATGAAGGGCGTCTGCCCACCAAAGCATTAATAAAATTGGAGTTCCAAAAACATGTACTCTTAAGGAACAAGGCAACCAAAGAATCAAGATTAGATACAATTCGCCATCCCTGCTTAACCAAATAGCTAGATTGAACCCAAAAAGGCATTTAAAGCCCAAGCCACCCTCCATTTTACTTTTAGTAATCTTGTCTCACGATCCCCAATGGATCCCAGATTTACAAGGAGAATAATTTGTAAGATACCCACAAATTTGCTTATACATGGTAATCAAGAGTTTGAAACAAGACATAATATAATTAGGAATCACCATCTCCACATTTTTAATAAGAATTTCTCTTCCTGCAGGAGAGAGAAGCTTCTCGGACCAACCAGATATCTTCTAAGTAATCCTGTCCATGATGCTCCTGAAGACTTGTGTTTTGGAGACACCGAAATCCAGTTCCACCCCCATATATTTTTCCAGTGAATTAGATCTCCTCATCCCTGCCAAAACAGCCAACTCCTTCTATCTAACCACAGAAACACTATTACTATACATATACCACCAGGCTTTTCTGCTTATTCACCTCTTGACCTGACTCTTTCCCATATTTATTAAGGATATGAAGCAAGGTAATGATTTCAGCATTGGACGCCTTGTAAAACAACAATGAATCATCCTGCAAAGAAAGATGAGAAACAGCAGTACCACCTGAAACTACGTAAAAACTAGAAATTAAACCAAGATCAGTGGCCTAATTAATCATATTGGAGAGAGGCTTGACACATATAATAAACAGAAAGGGAGAAAGTGGATCCCCTTATCTTAGTCTGTGATTAGGTTTGAAGCTACTGTTAAGCATACCGTTAAGAGAAATATTGTACGAGACCGTAGAAATGCAAGCCGAAATCCAATTTCTCCAGGTTTCAGAAAATCCTAACTTCTACATGATGGCTAATAAAAAATTTCAGTCAACTCTGTCGTACGCCTTGGACATATCAATCTTGATAGCCATATCAACTTTCTTACATTTCTTCCAGATCTAGAGCGAATGCAGAATCTCATGGGAAATGATCATGTTATCAATGATTCTGACGACTAGGAATAATAGCACTTTTCCCCACACCTATAATCTTACTACTGACTTTTCTAAGACGATTAGTCAGAATCTTAGAAGAATATTATAAGAAATATTACAAAGACTAATAGGCCACAATTGGGACATAGATATAGGGCAATTAACTTTCTAAATAAGAACAATATGCGTATGATTAATATCAGGAGGCAAGTAACAGAATTAGAAAAAACCCGAACCATAGAAATAATGTCAGGGCCAATCATACTCCAATTTTGATGATAGCAAGTCAATGTAAAACCGTCAGGACCCGGAGATTTGAATGGATGAATATCCCAAACTGCAGCCATAATCTCCTCCTCAAAGACCTCCTCATTAAGAAGAGTTATGTCCTTATCATTAAGGCAACAATCAATATTTTAAGACACTTGAGAGATCAAATCGTGGCATAGGTTGGATGACCGGAAAATATCCTAAAAATAAGAAAGAGCAATACGCTGAATAGAATTCCAATCAGTACGCCAATTTCCATAAGTGTACACAAGACCAAAAATACGTTTTTTCCTCCTCTTAGACTTGACACAAGCGTGAAAGAAGGAAGTGTTACGATCTCCGTTTTGAAACCACTGAATGTGGGCTCGATCCTTCCAGTGCTTATCCTCCCCAATAACAGCCTCCTGATACTAGGCTTCAAGTCTTCTAAGCTCTGAAAAATCATTATGTTGAATAGAATACGTCACATAATTTCACACTAATATCTTTTAGGAGACGACTGGAATTGGTCGAAGAATTATTTCTCCTCAATTAGACCAACTTATCTCTAGTATTATTAAATTTATTTGCTAAACTTCTACTAGACTGACCGCCACCGTCCCTAAGCCACCCAAACACGACAACATTTTTTACAGTCTTCAACAGTGAACCACCTCTATCATATCTGAACAACTACTTATAATTCCTATTATCCTCCGACGTATCGAGAAAAATCGGTAGATGGTCTGAACGCAAAGCAGAAAATGATAAAGCCTGGCCATCTGATGTACATGGAGCCACTCTAGATGAGCAAAACATCTATCGAGAAGTTCCTAAATCAACGCTAGAAATACCTTTATTAATCCAGGTAAATGGAGGACCCACAAAGCCGATATCCACCAAATTACAGTCATCAGCAAATCCTGGAAGAAGACGTAGCGTACTAGGATCTCTATCATTAACGCCGAACTTCTTGCAAATACTCATGCGGTCATTGAAATCACCCATAACGATACACAACTGGCCGCATGCCCTGATACTAGCTTTAAGAGAATCAATTTGCTGGCTACGAATCTCAATGATATGACTCAGATACACAATAAATAGATGCCATTCCTTTGATTTCACCACATCAGAAATACGAACTTCATTGAAAAATTATCATACTTCATTTATTGAACCGAATCATCATTCATCTAAAAAAGGTCTAGCCTCCTCTAGTACCCACTGGGTCCACAATAAGAGAACCCGACGCATGAATAACATTTTTAATTTTCTCCACCACTCTCAACTTATTTTAAGTCTCTAGCAAAAAAATAAAATCTGAGGAACGAGTTCTCACTAACCCTTGGAATGTGGGAACTGTCAGGGGGTTCCCCACACCCTGATAATTCATCCCAGAACTCTCATTGATTATCATGGGACCAGTTGGGCCTGGCTTCCTCCGCCCTTTTGCTATTATGAATCCCCGTAACGTCGAGTCTCAACTTTCTGACACCGAAAATAGCATCTGAAACCTCCCCATGCACTTCCTCTCCACCCTCAATTTTACGCATAGATATTTAGATGGTATTAACATTCCCATGCAACGCATTATATGCGCGACGATTAACACTACCTTTCTTGCCCGCATCGTCATTGATTTTTACACTAGAAATGGTAAGTTTCGCTTTCCCTTTCTTGGACCATTTTTCCTGACCATGTTCAGTAACTGGACCCAGATTAAATAAATTAGTTTGAGAAGCAATCGGGTCCTGAAAAGACCCACCTGAACCACTCACAAAATTGTTAAAATTACCCACTTCCATGTCAACTAAATTATGCAAATCAACTTCCAAAAAATTAGCAACCGATTTTCCATGACAATATTCTCCTTAGTAATAGGAGAATGAATCTCACCCATAAACACTCCCTCCTTCACAACACAATCATAATTATCCACCATAATTGATTTTCTTCCCATATTGATATTAGATTTGAAGACCAAAGAATCTGCTGCATTATCTCTACTAATAACTGAATTATTGTTCTCCTTAATAGCAGTAGGAGAACTCTCTCCCATATTATGCCATTATTTCACAACATGATAAGCATTATCCACCATGATAGGAATATAATATTGCTTCCCTAAAATATTATCTCCTATAGATTTAATCCCTATAATATTGCTTCGGTTATGAACAATATCCACATGGTCATATTTTTTGCCCCTAATAATAGAATGAGAAATATTTGAAATAGACTTATCTTGAAGAACCGAATTTCCTTTTGTAATTCCCAGATTGCCCTCAGCTGCCGCCAGTGAAGAAGCTGCCAGGGATGCCGTAGAATTCCTCTCCGGTGAGCCTGTTCTTGAATGAAAAGAAGATGGGTTACTCCTATGAAAATCACCTTTGTGTCCTCATCTACCTCCCAAATTCCTTTATGATTAGGGTTTGAAGCTTTCAACCAATCACCATACTTATTCTCCAATTCCACCCTAGAATTCCTATCATCTATTCTATTAGCGCATTGAAGCTCCTCATGCCCAAGAATCCCGCAAAGCAAAATTTAGGCAATCGTTTTGTATTTGCACCAAATCCAAATCTTAGCCCCATTATGGCAAATAAAAAAACCTCAAACCAACGGTTGATTGACATTGATTTCAACTTTAATACGAATAAATTTCTTTTGCTCAAAACCATCATGGACAACCCCTTCCACTGTGTCAATAATCTTACTAATTCTCTGACCAATAAGTTTACCAACAGACTTAACCCTGCATTCAGTCAGCAGACCGTGTAGTTGTATCCAAAAGGCACACGAGACAAAACCAGAGTTTGAAAGATCCATCCCCATTATCCAAGGCAAAAAAGGATTAACTACTCATCAAATAACCATGGTCCGTTCTCTAACACGAATGAAATATTCGATTCGTCCTCGAAAATAATTTGAAATATATTATTTTTGACTACTAGGAATCTAATCCCTTCATCCAAATTTCATGCTTTTAACAACGCTTCATAAAAACCAATCCTGTTAACATTCTTCAGATTAAGAATCTTTGCCATGACACTCATACGACAAACCTTCACTTCTTTAAAATTAGTCCCCCCACCAATCTCAATTTTTCTGCTCTTCCACCTTCGTGAGGGATAATTTATTAGCTATCTCTTCCACGGTCTCATACATATTACTAAGTAAAAAAATTTCACCCTCTCTCATAAGAAAGACTACAAGGCAGTAAACAAGAAAGATCGACCCATAAAGAAAAAGAAATATATGAAGAAGAATAAAATTCACTCTCTAAGAATGAGAAAATTCTAGAGAGAGAAAGTGACCTCAAAGGAGACGAAAACTTTAAACTCTCTTATAGAGCTTGAGACTTGAGTAACGTAAAATTAGTACAGTCATTACTGTTTAGAGTTTAGACTCAATAGGTTTCGATAGGAGTTTCACTTGCTCTTGCAAGAGTCCATGATTGCTCAAGATATTTTGTAGAAATTGTGACATTTACCCATTTTACACTATAAAATTATTGTGAGTTTTAGGCAACTAGTATGTTATAAAAATCTAACTAGATTTTTACCAAGTTTTTGAAAACTTTATATTTTTGTCAAGTTTTTTTAAAATCCATATTTTTGTAATTTAAATACCATAAATGCCCTTCATCATATGTTTTGAAATCAGTAATAGATAACTCCAGCAAATAAAGAATTTACATTCTCATAAATTATAATTTTTAAAAGTCATATCTACTAATTAATCTCCTAATTAGTGTAGTTCAATTTTCAGATTTTTATAATTTATGTACCGTAAATGTCCTTCATCATATGTTTTGAAATCAATAATAGTCATATATGAAAAAATTTCCATGTTATATGTGTCCAATTATTGTTTAAACTAATTATTATCTAATTATGTTTAGTCACATGTTTAAGGTGATTATTCTTTTGCATTTTTAGATTTTTAAAATTTTAAAATTATTTTCTTTCCTCTACTTATGGCATGGAAAATTTTCATGTAAGCTTTTCCGATTTTATTCTTTATGTATGTGGTCCAAATTTTCATGTTAATATATTTACCCTGAGAATTTAATAGTTTAATACATAAGGACATTATTTGTTAAAAATATATAATGACATTATATTTATATTGTTATGGGTGTTTTCCCGGCCTCCAATGGCGCGACGACGTGTGTCACGCCACATTGAGAAGCTTGCGACGAAGGAAAATTTTAAAGGAGAAGGACTGACCTCAACTGGTTAGCCTCTATGAAGCTCGGGTTCTACATACTCGAGCACATATAAAATCAAGTATAGAACTTGCGAAGAGAGTTCGGATAACCCCGAGCGGAGGGTCATCATTGGCCATCAAAAGTAATGGCCAATAGGTCCAATCACCATAGAAGAATGTCAGCATTGCCTCCGTCCGATCATTTCAAAAGCATATCGATGTTTATTGCCCATCGCTTTATGTCAATGTCACCTCCCTTCTTTCTAATCAAGGAATATCAGGACAGACATTGTGTCCCGCGAAGCTTCTCCAGTACACCTGCAAGGCTTCTTCAACACGCCTCCTCCTACTCAAAGTTAAAGGTATAAATATCCCCATATAAAAAAGAAGAGGTATGCAGTTTCTCCCTCAAGGAAATTATGCCAAAATATTGATTAAATACTGACTTAGGTGTTAGAGGCTCTTTGACGAGGAAACCACCCACGGTTCTCTTCAGTGTAAAGTTCATTGTTTGTGTTGTGCAGGTTCCCACTCTTGAGGACCTCTACGTGGAGAGGAGATTGCATGCCACCTCATTGTGGAGACTTTTCGGTACCAACAGTTAGAGCAGAAATGTCTGGCTAGACGCAGAGCATTCTAGCTCACCAAGAAAGGAAAATCTTTTGACCAAGTACCAAAGGAGAGGAATTTTGACTCAAACTCGCCAAATCAGGAAGACTCGACAAAAGCAAGGGTGCTTAAACCAAGCGTCAACAATCAAGGTTACGCCCAACTTGGGGCAGAGTAGTTCGACTAGACTTTCTTAAGGGGAGCACACTTGAAAATTTTTGCAGGACCACAGTAGGTCTACATGTCCTGACATCCTTTAAAGGGGACAACTCGTTAAAAGGGACCAAAGCCATTTTAAGGCCCACTCAATCTCGGGTCATAGAAATCCTGCAAATTAGGTCAAAAAAATTAATACTGCAACACTTGACATAATTCTCGGAGCAAACATGAAAGAAAAGGTAAAGGTCTAATTCAGATGAACTCAAAGCTCGGGGGAAGTAAAAATAAAAATAAACATTCAAGCGCAACTTGGGACCGATATGTTCAAACAATTTATGATAAAGAAAATAAGCAAGAGCAAAGCAAAAATATGAAGTGCCCAGAGCAGGCTAAGCTCTTAGCCTATAACCACACAAAGATAGCCTCCCAAGTCCTTGACTAGGGGCAACTGTTATGGGTGTTTTTCTGGGCTCCAATGGCGCGACGTCGTGTGTCATGCCACATTTTGAAGCTTGCGATGAAGGAAAGTTATAAAAGAGAAGAACCTACCTCAACTGATCAGCTTCTAGGAAGCCCGGGTTGCACATTTCCGTGCACATGTAAAAACAAGAATAGAACTTACGAAGATAGCTCGGATAACCCCGAGCGCAGGGTCATCATTGACCATCCAAAGTAACGCCCAACAAGTCCAATCGCCATGGCAGAATGTTAGGATTGCCTCCGTCCGGACATTTCAAAAGGACGTCGACATTTAATGTCCATCACTTTATGTCAAGGCCGTCTCCCTTTCGTCCAATCAAGGACAATTATGACATACATTGTGTCCCACAAAGCTTCTCCAGCACGTCCCCAAGATTTCTTCAATACGCCTCCTCCTAGACAAAGCTTGAGCTATAAATATCCCCATTTACAAAAGAAAGAGGTATGCCTTCTCTCCCCTAAGAAAATTATGCCATAATATCGACTAAATACTGACTTAGGTATCACAGACTTTTTGACGAGGAAACCACCCCATGTTCTCTTCGTCGTAGAGTTCTTTGTCTGTGTTGTGTAGGTTCCTGCCCGAGAGGACCCCTTACGTGGAGATGAGATGGCGTGTCACCTCACAGTTGAAATTTTGATACCAACAAATATAAATACACAATGGCAATAGTAATATATATATATATATATATANTCATTAATTTAATAAATAAAGACATTATATTCATGTAAATACTTATTTACACATCTAAACATAGTATAATTCTAATAAATGCATATTGAGACTCAAACTAATTCGTGCTAATTACGATTGATTTTTTAGCTCTTGATTATCTCCTTTCTCACACTTGTAGGGGCCTCTAATATAATTTTATTTGTCAAGCTTTTTCTTGTCTTTTTAAATTCAATATTAGTGTATCTATCATTTTTCATTCAACCTTCACCATTCAACAAACCAATATATATTTGCCCCATCTATAAAAAATATAAAAAACATTACACTAAAATATAATAATAATATTCACATGTAATAAAAATTACAGACACTGTCAGAAATAAAAACACACATAGTTACAATAATTATGTATTTGAACATTGGCTACATAAAATTATATATTTTTTGCAAGAAAACAAGACGATAATCAATTTAATATTGAAATAACTACACAGCAATGAACTTTTACTTGTCCATATCCCTTAAATTAAGAGATATGGACAATAACTACCCGCTTGTTTGTGAAATCTTAAAAAAAAATATTTTAAATATACTTAGACTACGAAGGGCTGACTAGAAATTTTATGCATATAATATTTAGAATGAAATTTCTCTCTTCAGATTTTTTCTAATTATTCTATCATGTAATAAAATAATAATTTTCCATATATTATATATAGAATTACATTAGTTACCATAAATATGTATTTAAACATTGATTAGACAAAAAAATTATCCTACAAAAGAAAACCCATGAATAATCAATTAAATATTAAGTTAATTACACGCCAAGAATGTTTTACTTTGTCAATTATAATAAAATTAAAATTATAAAAAAATCACCAGCATTAACACCACAAAAAAGGGTTTGAATTAAAATATTAAACTAAGAAGGTAAACTTAAGGTGTAACTTAAAAAAATGGAAACTTAAGTCTAAAAAAGGTAAAAAAAATAACATTAGTTTTAAATTAGGGGTAGAAAAGTCTAATGAAAAATGATTTAAATTAAAAAAATATAAAATCGATATAAATCTAAATAATTAAAAAGTTGGACAAAAATCTTATAAGAGGTGTATAAAATTTGTAATTTACTGCCATTTCTATACATTTTTTCATGTCCATTTTTAATAATAATTAGCGAAATAGTTAAATAATTTTGGCCATATGATCTTTTCGTCCGTAAATACATTTTCCACCTTTTTCCATTTACGTTGACTGAATTATACTATTTAATTTCCAAAATTAGACTAATCACGCTGGTGGTTACATTTCTTAAATTTAGGGATTGAATATAAACGAATTGCATATAATACTTTTAACATTTTTATTAATTATTGTGACATATTTCTGTGGCGCAATTTCAAATTAGATTCATAAAGTGGGTGATTACATCCCTAAAAAATAAGGATTTTATTTAGTGTTCACACACAAACTTGTGAAATATGACATTATTGTATTTTTAATGTTCTTATTGGTTTAGACACATGCTTAATTTATTTTTTTCAACAAAGAACGGGTGCAAAAAAACACCCCTATAGAACTCCAATTACGAATCTAGGAAAAGGTTCAACAAGAATAATAGTTTCGGAAGCAAAACATCCTCTCTTGGCACAGACGCCAGGGTGTTAATCGAACGATTACAATGAAAAAACGGACACTGAACGAAGTTAGATTTCAAAGAAAGAGCATCATAAATTAAAGGGTCAATCTCATTGTCACGGAAACTAGCCGAATTTGCTGCCTCAATAAGAATATTAGAATCAGAAAAAACCAGCAACCTATCTTGGCAAAAACGTTTGCTCTCCTCTAAAACCCGTAACAACGCCTGCGCCTCAGCTATCAGAACATTCGAACTGCCGTAGATGGCCTTGAGTCCACAAGCAATGAGGTGTCCCTGAGATTCCATAGAGCCCAGCCAATTCCTCCAAGAAAATCTACCGATTTCCATGCTGCATCAGTGAAAAGCTTCCAGCAAAAGTGTGAATCAGGGGCATCCTTGATGGCATTCAGAGAAGGAATCAACGCTGGTTTAAGTCCATTTGCTGCTAAACTCAGACAAATGAGCAGTAGTCAAGTGCACTGCGTCTATGGAAAAAGGCTGCATTGAATCCATCAGGTCCAGGGGCTTTAGTAGGATCCCCATTGAATAGCTTCTATGATCTCCTCCTCCATCACCGTACTGTCAAGAAAGAAATGATCTTCATCTGAGATCTTCTTTGATACATTACTCAGAGTACTACGCATATCTTCTATTGTTGGGTAACTAAAGAGAAAACTGAACTGAAATACTCAGTAACCACGCCACTAATATGCAACGGGTCTATATGCCATGCACCATTATCGTCCTCAATTCCAATTTTTTTATCTCCTCTAACTCAAAACCTTTTAGTGAAAGAATTTTGTGTTACGATCACCCAAATACAGCCATTCCATTGTAGCTCGGTCCCTCCAGTACGCTTCTACATCCACCATAGCCTATCATAATTTGTCTTCAAGCTTCCTAATCTGGGTGAAATCTGGCGCAATAACACTGTAACACTCATGAAGTTTTCTGGCCGTGTGTTCCATGAGCTGTTTGGAGTTGGCCATTTAACAATTCCTCCTCCATTTAAGAGTTCTATTATGGATGAACCCTAATTTATCAGTGAAGGGAAGATTTTGTCCTTGTTCATCCCATTCTGCACTTGCATTTCGAATAGTCTCACGACACTTAACAAAAGAATTCCATTGTCCATCATACCGAAAGAAAGGCTTCACTCTTTTGTTCACAACATTCATGTTTAACAACAAAGTGACATGATCCGATCCCAGAAAAAAGCAGATGGAGAAGCTTAGCATTCAAAAATAACTCCAACCATGAAGCTTTAGCCAAGCATCTGTCAATTCGTTCCAACATGAGCTCTGATTCATACCTACTATTTGACCATGTGAAGGGAGGCTCGACAAACCTGATGTCAACCAGATCGTTATGCTAGGCAAAACCTGGTAAAATGCTGATATTACTACTGCTTTTGAATCCCCCCCTCCTCCTCTCATGACATATAATATTATTAAAATTCCCAATTACCACACATAAATCATCACAGTATCTAATTCGATGGGAGATAATTTCTAGTTGCTGAGTCTTAATTTCAGAAACACGATCGATGTAAACGACAAAATATGCCAATTTAAAGATTTAACAGCATCATATAATTTTACCTCAATAAAGAAGTCATTATACTTGATAAGCTCCAAATCTTGATCTGAATTCCAGAAAAACGCCAAACCCCCACTTGCTCCATCAGAATCTACTGTAATGCAACCTTTAGCCCGCATAAACGATTTCAACTTATCCACAACATTTTCCTATTTTTTATCTCAAGAAGAAAAACTACATCTGGGAAATGAGTACGAGAGCACCCTCGCAATGAGGAATATGTCAGGGAGTTTGACAATTCCATACCAGAGCCTTCATTGATTACCTTGGGGCCAGTTAAGGTCGGCTTCCACAACCTCAACAAGCACATCCTTCGTAGAGACCACCTTTGCTTTCTTGATTCCTGACCCGCTACCACTGCATCTTTGGCCTTCCTTTTCAGTACCCTCAAGAATTTTCCTTTTCCCATTTTGCACATTACCCAGTGGTTCCGAGAGATCTCTTATCGAAAAAGACGTCTGTTTCATCACTCTGGACACATCAGCTTGACTTGGAGCATCCCCATTTAGCTTTTCCTTATATTTAGAATTGCTTTTAGCAAAGCTTGTAACCCCCATTTCGGCCTTTCCGTCCTGCTCCTCCACATGGTTCATATCATCCACAGTCCCCTTAGTCAACGGCCCATGTGTTTTACTAGCCCAAGGCAAAGACCCAGACTCCTCCTTATCCAGATGAATGGAAGCCACATTTACTTCCACTAAATTATTCAAAAGGTCCCCTTTAACACGTCCCTTGGTGCTTGAAGCCTATGTGAGCCTCATCAAGCCTAATTCCCCCAATATTGCCTAGCTGCCAATCCTTCCAAACACCACCGATGCCACCTTGTTTTATAGTCCCCATCCAAATATTTTTCCATATTATTTCCACCCAACCGACTTTCACCTTCATCATTACTATTTTGCACCTCACCCCTCGAATCACTCGTCACCAAATCTTCAGCCGCAGCAAAACAAGGAAGAAATATGAAAAATGGATAAGCGGAAGTGGAGAGAAAGAAAAAGTGAAAATGATGAAAAAAGAAGTGGAAAATGAAAAGAGAAAGTAAAGAAAGAGAAAGTGGACAAAGAAAGATAACGTGCGAAGTAAAGTAAGTTGAATGAATGGAGGAAATTTGCAAAGTCTTAAAAAAAGGAAAGTTACTAAAACATACAAAAGATTACGGTAACGACAACTCCAACATAAGGGTTGACAACAGCAACCGCAACAGGAAGATTAACAACACCCTGTCAAATAGCAGTTTGAAAAATTATGTCACGTGTTCCTAAAAAATACTTGTAAATGAAAATACTCAAATCAAGTCCTCTTAATTCTAAGATAAAGTCGCTCTCAAATCGGGAATGTGCTGAAGATTCTGGGATTTCCCTTCTTGCGCACATCATCCCCCTCCTTATTGGCGAACTAACTCCGTTAGGATTTTGCGGTAGCCTCTCTTTCAGCTCTGCATTGATGAACACCTTCCCTTCCTGCACACATCGTCACACTCCATCGTAAATTCTAGGTTTGTTGCATGTGTTCTCAGAAGACTTCCAATTAGGTTGGCTGCCTTCATCATTTAAAGAAACACTCCCTCTCCACCCTCTCCCACCTCGTGAAGCCATACCTCATCTTCCTTGAAAGCCATATTTCCCATATCAAGAAGATGATTCTGGTTTTCCGTTTTGATGACTAAGTTTTCATTCAAGAGAGCTTAAAACTCTGATATTATCATCATACTCACCACCGTAGCTACTTCCACTTTCTTCCCCACCCTCATTATTTTTCTTAATACATATACCTTCCAAATGAACAATTCTTCCACATTTTGAATAGAAACATAGCAATCTTTCATATTTAAATGTACACCAAACACGTTTGCCATCAAATTGTATGTTGTCCCTACTTTGAATCTAATGAAATGTTTGACCTCAAACTCCTCATTCTTAAACCCTTCGTCGGCTTCAACTACTTTCCCAATCATGGATCCTATCAGTTCGCAACTTTCCTACCCAAACATTTCAAGGGTAGATTGTGAAATTGAATCCAAAAGTTCTCCAAAACAAAAGACTCCTTTGACAGTTTGATCGAAGGACTCCATTTCTTAACCATTAACAAATTCTCCTTAAAGAGCCACAGTCCATTTTCTACAACAAAGTGAAATGCTTATTGTAAAGGAAAAAATTCACGATTTTAGAGATTTGATCGTGAATTTCTTATATCATAATAGAAATAAAACTAAAAAGGCAAATAGTAAAGAGTAGTAAGCACCAAGATTTACGTGGAAAACTCTTAGAGGGAAGAAAAACCACAGTGAGTTTTTCAAACTACTATTTGACTGGGCGTTGTTAATCTCCCTATTGGCCTGCTTCTCGTTCAGATTTTATCATACCATTATGAGTGTTTCTCAATTTGAGAGCGACTTCAGCTTAGTATTGAAAGAACTTGATTTGAGCATTTCCGTTTACAAGTATTTTTTGGGAACACGTGACACATTTTTTCAAACTGCTATTTGACAGGGTGTTGTTAATCTTCTTGTTGCGGTTGCTGCTGTCAACCCTTATGTTAGAGTTTTCGTTACCGTAGTCTTTTGTATGTTTTAGTAACTTTCTTTTTTTTCAAGACTTTGCAAATTTCCTCTATTCCTTCATCGTACTTTGCTTCCCACTTTGTCTTTCTTTGTCCACTTTTCCTTTCTTTACTTTCTCTTTTCATTTTCCACTTCTTCTTTCATCATTTTCACTTTTCCTTTCTCTCCACTTCCGCTTTCTCCATTTTTCAGATTTCTTCCTTTTTTTTGCTGCGGCTGAAGAGCAGAGGCTGGCTGAGGCCCTTGAAGCTACAAATAAGTTTCTATCCGAAGCTAAGAAGGTAAAAGTTGAAATCAAGAAAGCCAGGGATGAAGCCGTTACTCGGGAGCAGGATTCTGAAGTGGAGTATCGGGCTCTATTTGAGTCAGGGGAGATACTCGTCCATAGCGCTGGCTATAGAGATGTCCTAGCAAACCGTCTTCCTAAGCAGGCTTCATTCAAGAAGTTGAGGACTCCATGAATGCTTTAACAGAAGATATCGCTGCTGTTGCTGAAAAGAATACATCAAAAAATGATTTTGTGGTTGCTTCCACTTAGACTGTTTCCTTTACTTTTATAGTTGTAATTTTTACTTCCATTTCTTTGTAATTTCTGCTCTATTATCAATGAAAATGAAACTGTTTTAACAAATTCTGGTCTTCCATTGCTTCATTCTTTCCCTTTGCAAGTGTTTAGATAGTTTTTTCTTCCTCCTCCAAGATTTCGCTGCCTTAGAGCTTTCTTTCCTTGAAACTTTCCTTTTCAAACTTCTTTTTTTCAAACTCCTTCCTTTTCAAAGTTCTTCATTTTCAAAGGTTCTTCCTTTTCAAACTTATTTCTTTTCAAACTTTTTCATTTTCAAACTTATTTCTTTTTGAACTTCTTCCTTTTCAAAGTTCTTTCTTTTCAAAGTTCTTTCTTTTCAAACTTCTTCCTTATAAACTTCTTTCTTTTCAAACTTCTTTCTTTTCAAAGTTCTTCATTTTTAAAGTTTTTTCTTTTTCAAACTTCTTTCTTTTTGAACTTCTTCCTTTTCAAACTTTCTTTTTCAAACTTCTTTCTTTTTTAATTTCTTCATTTTTAAAGTTCTTCCATTTTAAACTTTTTTTTTCTTTCTTTACAATCTTCCTTGTTCTTTTTGGTCTTCTTCTTTTTATTTTCCTTTAGAGGGTGATGCTACAGACATCATTCCACAATGACTTAAGCTTTTGGCCAACTTAGGAGTCCGTTTTCTTTAGAAAGTGAAAGTTTTCATGGATATAAGCTCTTGGTGAGCTCAGAGGCCCGCTTTCTTTAGAAAGAAGAAGCCTTCATTGACATAAGCTCTTGATGAGCTCAGAGGCCCGTTTTCTTTAGAAAGCAAAAGCCTTCATAGATAAGCTCTTAATGAGTTCATGGGTCAATTTCCTTCTGAGAAAGATGCATGTAGATACTCCCAAAGACATAAGCTTTTCACAAAGCTCATGGTCCCTATATTTCCTGTCGGACTCTTGCTAGAGTTTCTCTCGTTAGCTTTTCTTTTCCTTTTTCCCGTACACAAATATCTGCGATAAGATATTGAATAACACTATATATAATATCTTAATTGAATGAGTAGGGAAGGAGTATATCACAGCTTTCTCATTTCATAAAGGATTTCAAGAAACTGACTTCCATAACTTTTTCGTGACATATGATTTGTCACATAAGTATTAATGTGTTGGTGAAGTTTAATGAATGAAGCTGACAGTTCTGCATAGACTTCTTTCTTCAACAACCTCCACAAGAATTACCATAATTTTTTATCATGAGCTCCGAACTAAATTGCGTAAAATTCTTCGAGAAGAAGACTTCTTTATCTTTACGATAATATGAGATTTGTCATCTAGTTGACTCCTAGTAAATACAGTTTAATTTCTGAATTTGACCATTATGCATATTCTATTTTCCTGAACAGCCTTCATGAAAATTTTGATCAAGAGCTCCAAATCAAGTTCTGTAAAATTCTTCAAGAAGTAGACATTCATATCTTTCTAACTATATATAATTTATCATATAATGATATTTAAATGGGTACATCTGAAAATTTAAATGTGAAAAGCGTAAATATGTTTACTTTCCTGAACAACACCAACGAAAATCATCATAACTTTTGATCGAGATCTCCGAATTAATATTTGTAAAATTTTAAAACTATTAGACTTCCACATCTTTCTGATGATATAATATTTTTCATGTAATTTCCTTCCAACATTTTTCGTTTCCTTTTTTTATTTCATTCCCGTTTTCATTTTCCGTTCCCATTGTCAAGATGATTCTGTTTCCTCCATCAGAACATTTCTTTGCCCTTCTCAAAACTTTTCCCGTTGTCATGACTTTTTACTTTCTCAAGATATTTCTTTCCCGTTCTCAGCTCCTGGTTTGAGCTTGTGGATATTTCAGGAATCCGTTTGATGTAGTGGTCAAATGGATCTAATTCTGATTTTTGTTCAGGCATGACGCTGGTATCTATTCTAGGAAAACAGAAGACATTCTAACAAACTTTGGGTCCATGAACTTTTTTGGTACAAGTGCGGCCAAAATTTTCGGGCATAGTGGGGAGCGAGTCAAAGTTTCCA
Organism: Datisca glomerata; assembly: GCA_003255025.1. Classification (NCBI taxonomy): domain Eukaryota; kingdom Viridiplantae; phylum Streptophyta; class Magnoliopsida; order Cucurbitales; family Datiscaceae; genus Datisca; species Datisca glomerata. The sequence goes on along the minus strand of QANY01007023.1, from coordinate 567,003 downwards.
AATCCGCTACTCCACCCGCTCCCAACTTCTTCATCTCAAGCATTTTCTGCTCAAAGCATTGTTGCTGGTGAACCTTTACTGGCTCTGTGGAAGTTGAAACATTTTTCTAATATTCTTCCTATTTCCGGTTCCTTTGCTCAAACGCTATCTTTCTGGTTCAAGTCTTTTGATAGAGGTGGCGGCGTCATATCTGTTCATCATTGGATGGGAGATGAGAATCTTGAGTGTGTTGATTCACTCTCATTGAAAGCACCAAATGTAATGAATTTCCTACATCATACTGAAAAAATAAAAGGTAAATAGTAAAGGGCAATAAACACCATGATTTACGTGAAAACCCCTTAAAGGGAAGAAAAACCACGAGGAGACTTTGCTAGTATTCATTATGGGGAAAGGTTTACAAGGCTAATGTAAGCTAGACATTGTGCTTATTTCTTGTGTGTGTGTTGATGGTTGTTAAGTTTCCCTTTGGAGTTACATCTCGCCTTTATTTATAGACCTTCATAGAATCTGATACATCTTATCTAATTCTATCTGAATATATGATCAACAAAATATTCCTTTGATATCTAGTTTATAAAAATTAACTGCTAAGTAAATCTTGACCGTTTGATCAATCTAATGATCTTGATTAGTTTCTCTTTGGATTGTCATATTGGCAAGTCATGTATTTTCGTCTGATTGGTCTCTTCTTCATAACCTTCTAGTTGATCCTATGGTCCTTGCTCTATCTTCTCATTTATGAAGTCATTAGTCTAGATCTTGCCACGTGTCATGTTAATTTTTTTTCTGTTCATTGGCCCCTATTACACTCAACAAAATTTATTTGTTGAGGTGTAATGTTTATCTTTTCTTATTCTGACTGAAGTTACATTCTTCTATTCTCATTTATAAATGTTTTGTTGTTGATGATGATCACTTCTCCTTCATTTGTTGTTATGTCTTTCTGGTCCTTTCACTACGGGCTCGTTGATAGAATTTTCCCATTTTCTTTATTACAGACTCATTGATAGAGTTTTTTTTCCCATTTTCTTCATTTTTATTTTCCTCCTCTCGTACGCTCGGCCGACCGGTTCACATGCCGGGCCGGACCTTTCCATGCGGTTCACGGGCTGGTTCCGGGCTGGCCGCCGAAAATTTAGGGGGCACGGAATGAACCGCGAAACCAGCCCGTGAAGTCACGTGTCAGGTCCGCGACGGTCCGAGCCGGGACAGTCCCGATTAAATGTTTCCTCTCCCTTTAATTTGATTTAATTCTAAAAAATGTAGATGAGGAGAGTTGAACCTTGATGAGGAATAGATAAAGTGTAAGAATTATCACTAAGCTATATGAAAGTCATGTTACTTTCTTATAATTATTTTATTTTATTACTTTAAAATCTCAATAGAAAAACTTATAATAATAAGTAAAATAATTATTTTATTTATTAAATTCATAAACTAGTGATATTCATATTCACATAAAATCTAAAAAAATAACAAATAATTAATAACTAATTTATTATTCATGTTCATTAAAAGAACAAAAATATTAGGAATATTAAACCAATATTTTTTAAAATTTTCGGGAATCCAATTTTTCATTGAATAAATATTCATTTAAATAAAAATATTGTTTTTAATTTAATTAAATACATTTATCTCAAAAGAATATTATTTGAAATTTCGATAAAATGTGTTAAAGACAATAAGAATATATTTTAAACAATATATTTAACAAAGGTTGTCTTGGTCTATTGGTAAAAAATGTAATTTATAAAAGAGAGACCAATGGTTCAAACTCCACTACATGCATAATTGTTCAATTTTTTAGACAAAAAAAAGTGGATTCACGGGATGGGCCGGGTCAGGGGCCTTGAAGACAAGGCCTGTGATTGCCCGAACCTGGCCCGTGGGCCTTAATAGGCCCGGTTGCCACCTCTAATCATGCACACATTGTTTAAGCTTACATTTCTCTCTAATTACTTTCAGTAACAAGACTGTAAAAAATTTATTTTATATTTTCTTCATAAATAAAAGTTTATTATTTCCTTTGTTAACGAAGAAATATAACTTTTATAGATTACTAGAATGGAGTAAAAAATTAATGTTCAAGATGTATATCTGATAGATAGTGCTTCAACTCATACTTTCTTAAGGAAAAAAAGATATTTCCCTCATTTGATATTAGAAGAAACAATAGTAAATACAATATCTAGCACTGCGAAATTGATTGAGGGCTCCGGCAGAGCCAACATTATACTACTGGTGGAACAAATTAATTATTGATGATGCATTATTCTCTACAAGATCTATAATAAATTTACTTAGTTTTTGAGATATTCGTCTTTGTGGTTATCATATTGAGACAATTGATTAAAATAATATGGAGTATATATGCATTACCTCATATGCCTCAGGTGAGAAAAAAATATTGGAGAAACTTCTATCTTTGTCGTCCAGGTTATATTATGCAAATATAAGCTCGACATTGAGTTATATAATGTGATGAACTAGAAGTTCACTAACCCAAATATATTTATTCTTTGGCATGATCGATTAGGTCATCCTGGATGTATAATGATGAGAAGAATTATAGAAAATTTACATGGACATCCACTAAAGAACCGTAAGATTCTTTTGACTAATGATTTTCCATGTAAAACTTGCTCTGAAGGCAAATTGATTATCAAGCCATCTTTAACTAAAGTTGCGACAAAATTTCCTACATTTTTACAGCGTATTCAAGGAGATATTTATGGGCCTATGCATCTTCCATGTGGTCCATTTCGGTATTTTATGGTAGTAATAGATGCATCTACACATTGGTCACATGTAAGTCTTCTCTCCACCCATAATGCAACTTTTGCTAGATTATTGGCTCAAATAATTTGATTACGAGCACAATTTTCTAATTATACAATTAAGATGATTCATCTTGATAATGCTGGTGAATTTACATAAAAAAGTTTGATGATTATTGCATGACAATTAGAATTGATGTTGAACACCCTGTTGCCCATACTCATACTCAAAATGGTTTAGCAGAATCATTGACTAAACAATTATAATTAATTGCTAGGCCATTACTAATGAGAACATAATTACCTATTCTATTCGGGGACATGCTATATTACATACTGCATCACTAGTATGTATAAGGCCAATTGCTTACAAATTAGAATCGTTGTTACAACTTGTCTCAGAACAAGAACCAAATATTTACCATCTAAGAACTTTTGGTTGTGCTATATACGTTCCAATTTCCCCATCCCAACGCACAAAAATGGGTCCTCAGAAATGGCTTGGGATTTATATTGTCTTTGAATCTCTCTCAATAATTAAACACTGGAGTAATCCAATATGTGGTTCCGCACGTTCCACCACTTCTCCATACAAGGAACACTAAAAGAATTTCTGTTCAAACAAAAACGACAAGCAAAATGCAGTAACCCTAACGAGTGATATGTTTATAGCAAGATTTGTTGATTATCATTTTGATAAGTCTACGTATCCACCATTAGAGGGAGAGAAGCCACAACTAGAGAATAAATATGAAATTTCTTAGAATGCTTTATCCTTGTCTCATTAACATCATCGAATAAATCAATGTGAACTTAAAGTTCAAAAGATCATTTATTTGTAAAATATTGCAAATCAATTATCTGATGCATTTGTTGATACAAAGAAAGTGATAAAATCGCACATACCATTTGCAAATGCTCCAGCACGTATTGATGTCCCCATAGGACAAGTCATTAGTAAAGTACGCTTGAGGCGTGGTAGACCTATTGGGTCAAAAGATAAAATGCCTCGGAAGAAAAATGATAAAGAAATTATGAATGATGGTGAAGCTCTTGAAGATGCTACTCCAAATAAAATAAACGATATGCCTGATCAATTGAAGGATATAGAATTTGTTCCCCCAGAAGAGGAAGTACACGATGATAAAGAGATATCTATAAATTTTGCCAGTACTGGAAAGAGTTTAGATCGCGATGAAATCATTGATGATGCATTTATATACAATATGACACTTGATATTCTAAAGGATCCTGAAGATCTTGAACCAAAATCTGTCGAAGAATGTCAGCACAGAAAAGATTGGCCAATGTGGAAAGAAGCAATACAAGTAAAGCTCGATTCACTTTCAAAATGAGAAGTATTTCGACCTGTAATCCAAATAATCGAAGGTGTAAAACTAGTTGGATACAAATGAGTATTTGTACGAAGTGTAATGAGAATAATGAAGTTGTTAGATACAAAGCATGTCTCGAATCACAAGGTTTCTCACAAATACCTGGTCTTGATTATGATGAGACCTACTCCCCAATAATGGATGCAATTACCTTTTGATTTTTAATTATTCTAATTGTTACAGAAGAACTTAAAATGCATCTTATGGATGTGGTAACAACATACTTGTATGGCTCACTTGATAATGAAATATATATGAAAATCCCAAAAGGATATAAAATGCCTGAATCATATAATTCAAAATTCCGTAACATATGTTCAATTAAATTGTAACAATCTTTATATAGTTTGAAACAGTCTGGGCGTATGTGGTATAATCGCCTTAGTGAATACCTTTTGAAAGAAGGGTATGTGAACAATTTAATTTGTCCATGTGTTTTTATTAAAAGATCAGAATCAGGGTTCGCCATTATTGCTGTGTATGTAGATGATTTAAATCTCATTGGCACCCCTACAGATCTGGATAAGGCCATAACTTATCTGAAAAGAGAGTTTGAAATGAAAGATCATGAAAAGACAAAAATTTGTTTGGGTCTACAAATAAAATATTTATCATATGAAATATTAATCTATCAATCGACTCAGATAGAAAAAGTCCTGAAGCATTTTTATATGGATAAAGCTCATACATTGAGTTCTCCAATGGTTGTGAGAACTCTTGATATTAAAAAGGATCATTTTCATCCTCGAGAAGATAATGAAGAAGTCATTGATCCTAAAGTACCATATCTTAGTGCAATTAGTGCTCTCATGTATCTTGCAAACTGTGCACGTCCTGATATAGTATTTGCTATTACTCTACTTGCGAGGTATAGTTCTTCACCAACTTGAAGGCATTGGATCGGAGTTAAACACATATTTCGTTATTTGCATGGAACAATAGACATAGGTCTATATTATTCGAAGACGTCAAAATCACAACTATTTGGATATGTAGATGCCGGTTACCTTTATGATCCTCATAAGGGTTGATCATAAACTAGTTATGTGTTTAGTTATAATGGTACAAATATATCTTAGCAATCTGTGAAGTAAACTATAATGACCACTTCTTCAAATCATTCTGAAATACTCATGATCCATGAAGCAAGTATAAAGTACATATGGTTAAGGTCAGTGATATAACATATCAGAGAAACATGTAGATTATCCTCAATCAAAGATAACCCCATGCCTTTATACTAAGATAATGCAGCATGTATGGTTCGACTTAAAGGAATGTACATAAAAGGAGATCGAACAAAACACATCTCGCCAAAATTCTTTTTCACGCATGAACTCCAAACGAATGGAGATATAGATGTGAAGTGAATTCGATCAAGTGATAATCTAGCTGACTTATTCATTAAAGTACTTCCTACTTCAACATTCAAGAATCTTGTTTACAATATTGGAATACATCATCTTCGAGACATTTCATGTGGTGATTATATTAATATCAAAGGGGAGTATAAAAGGAGAGTCGACTATGAATATACTGTACCCTTTTTCCTTTGCCAAGGTTTTTCCTAGCAAGATTTTAATGAGGCAGATAAACTTTTACAAGTATAAGAACTTTGTACTCTTTTTCCTTCACTAAGATTTTTCCCAAAGTGTTTTTCCTAGTAAGCTTTACTCTCAACTTTTCTAACTCTCCCTACTCCTAACTCTCATATTCTTAATTCTCTCATTTACATTAGAAGTAAAACTCCTAAATAAATATTGTAAGTTTAATTCTTATATGTTTTTCTTATGTTTTCTATAAAAAGAAGAGATTGCCCATGAATAAATCAAGAAAAATAATTGGTTTCCTCATCCTTTTCTTCTTCATTCTTAAGTTATTTTACTTTTTGTATTCTTGATTTATCTTATATTTTTATAACAGTTCATTATTAAAATATGCACAATTATTTTAATTTTAAATAATTAAAAAGCTTAAAATCATGTTTGTCGGGGTAGACAATTACTCTATCATGAAAAAAATCATTGCAATTCAACTATACTTGTGTAATTAATAGGACTAAAGCTTTTGCTTTATAGACATAAAATTTCTCCATAGTCTAGATAAGTTAGTAGATAATTTTTTCATTTATGAAACAAAAACGTTAGCAATAATTAATCATTGACTAATATATAGTGTAAAATAATTCATTCATGAATCGTTCATATTCATAATAGATTAATTAAGAGGAAAATGAATGTAGTTAATATAAATTTAAAACTAAATGTGAATTTAAAAAGTAAAGTAAGGGTAGTATCGAAAATCAAAGTTTCTCCTAAGTCCCTTTTTAAAGTAGTATAGATAATTTTTGTTTATTATATACTACTACAAGTTATTAAAAAATACAATAGTTATGTATGGCTAATTTAAAATTTAAATAATTTAAACTTGTTTCAATATATTATTGTTTTCTGGTCCGCGATTACGTGCATTGCACCTTATTGTTAGGTTATTTTTAAAAAAATGTTTTACAAAAATATTATTTTAAGCTGTTGTTTCAATACGTAAATAGAGAGTATTATTGCATCTATGGAATATACTTCTTAAAAAATGAGATTTTATTATAAGAGGACCTCTTGGTAGACAATGTTTTTTCTCACACAAGGAGTATTAAATTTGACTAAAACATTTATCGTGGCTATATATGTTCATCTTGAAAGTGCATAATATAATTACCAATGAGAAAATACATGTTATAGGAGATATATTTTTACAAAAGGTATTGTATGTCCATGTGCCTTATTGATAGTCATTGCAAAACAAACTTGAACAATAAATTATTTTCTTATGAATTTGAATGAGTATCCTTCTTCATTTGCAGGACTTAACGGTATACGCGGAAGGAATACCTATTAACATGCATGTTGTAGATACCATATTTTATCCGGTCTAATACATTAAATGTACATACTTTATATTTTGGATCATATAATAGTCCAAGACTATATGTATAATTTGAAAACTAGTCCAATACTAAAATAAGAAAAGTGGTCCAAGGACCAAAAAAGTAAAAAGTGAAAAAAAGACTAAAAGTAAAAAAGGCAAACCCTAATTTTGCTTATAAATAGGGATGAAGTCTTCACTTGAGGGGGGGGTCTCTTTGGAGTGGAGAAAAGGAAGCCATTTTTTTAGAGTAAAAAGAAGAAGAATTGGAGTGAGAAAGAGAGGTGATTTTAGAGAGAGGAAGAGGTTCTACACTTCTATTATTTTCATCTTCTTCCATTCTTTTTCTTAAGGTAGCTTAAATTTATTGTATATTTGCTCATAATATATCTTGTTCATCTCTATTCTTCATATTCATGTAGTTGATATCTTTTGTATCTTTTTTCCATACATAAGTTGATTGTTCATTCTTTATCATTTCTCCTACTTTAAGTCTTAACCCTTTAATTTCATGCATTGATGATTTCTTTACAAGTTGGATAATGAGATGTCTTTGTCATCAACTCAATTAATGAGGATGGGGATAAAGCTTTTGAGGGGTGGTCAAATTAACTCAATTTGAATCAACCCTTTAATGGGTTGAAAGTGTACACTTGATGCAAAGATCCCTTAGGATAATTTCTCACACATAACAATGTATAAAATAGAGAGTAAAATCTCTCTACAAGATTATGCAAATATCTAAGTTTTTGAAATTTTCAATTTTCCTACAAGTCTTTTCTTTTTAAAAAATTATGTTCATCATTTTTGTGACACTTGTTTGAACTAATTATCATCCATGATCATCCCCTTTGATATTTGATTAACAATGACTAATGAGGGAAGGAAGGAAAAATGGTAATTAGAAGATTAAGTAGTCAAAAAAAAATTGACATATTTATGTAAAAAAATCTATTGTTTTTCATCATTTATTTATTTATTTATTATTATTATTATTACTATTATTATTATATCATAATATATTATATTACAGAGGAAAAGCTCATTTGTTACAACATTTGCAACAGAGGAAGCTTTCCTCTGTTGCAGCTGGGAAAGCCACGGTATTACTGTGGCTTTTCCTTAATTTTTTTTGTTTAAATTTCTTTTTCTTTCTTTTTCTTTCATTTATTACATATTGTTGTTTTTTAATTTATGCCACTAAACAAAAGCCGACGACGGACTTTGAGATTTTCAGGATACCAAACTTCTCAAACTACTGAGGTGAGGAGTTATTCTTGGGATACCGAGAATAACTCTAAAAATGTTTTGATTTAAAAGGATACAAGAATACAAAAAATAATTTTTCAATAGTTTTTGAACCACCCATTAAAAGTAATTTATTTTTTTCATTTTTATGATACAAAATACACCAAATGGAACATTCAAAAATGAATTTCTTTAACATTTGCCTTAAAATAAAAAATTAGATAGCATTTGATTAAATTTGGTAACCATTTTATAATGGGTGTTGTGGGGTGCTAATACCTTCCCACACACAAACGACTCTCGAACCAACTTTGAGTTTTCGTAGACCAAAATTTTCATCTTAAAATAGGGTGACCAATCACACCCTAAAATGATTGGTGGTGACTCCAAATTTTTTTTTCATGCAAAAAATGATTTTTTTAAATCGTCGCTCCGCGTCGCGTGCACGTTGCGACAGCTTGGCGACTCCGCTGGGGACGCAATCGGTCTAACCATTTTTAGATCGATAGAGAGTCAAGCTAAAATTTTATCACATGTTGTCCTTCTTGTATGGCTCTTTGTTTGTTTATTTGATTCATTATTTTTCTTTTTCATGCTTATAGTTGTACAAATTTTTTTTTGAGATGTATGTTTATTTGCATAATTCCTAATATTCACACATATATACTAGCCCCATACCTGGGCTTTTCCTTTAGGATTAGCGAGAATGAGTAGTGGAATTCTTTCGTGGAATTGAGGTTCCCGTGCAGGCTCATGAAAGTTCTCACTCAGGTCGACACTTTCAGGATACCATTTGAGGGCCCCTATTACTCTATTCAGATAACAGTGTGGACACCCTTAGAGCCTATTAAGAAATTTTTAGAGCCCAACCACACATGTATTATGTTGTTAGAGCCCACATCATGACCAACATTAGATTTCTGCTGAAATCATGATTAATTTTGTGCATGTATATATGTCTTGTGTCACTTAAACATGTATTTTCTTCATTTATTCACTTCTAACTTCATCTTTCTGTTTTGCATACATGCATCATGCTGCGTAATAGGGATTGTAAAGAAGTATTCAATTCATTCATATTTTAGAGACCATGACTCCCACTTCGAGTGTGATAGAAGATCAAGTTACGGTAGTCCAATGGTCAGAGGAATCGTAGAAACATAAAGGAGATTGTCTGAAAAAGGAAGATGTTGTTCTTCTACCATCAATCACTAAGATAGAGTTCTCACGCATTGACTTGGAGAGGTTGAAGAAGATATGGGAGGATTTTTCACCAGAGCAGAAAAGTTTGTTTGTCAAAAAATATGGTCACATAGCTTATTTGTTGTATATTGTAGTCAACGTTCCCATCCTTGAAGCTTTAATGCATTTCTGGGACTCTCATTATAGATGTTTCACCTTCGGAATAATCGATCTTACTCCCACAATTGAAGAATATCAAGCACTACTGAATGTCCCGTTGTAAAATGCAAACAAAGTTTATAACTATGACAAAAAGCTCATGTTGAAGAGAGCTTTGTCTAAGCTCTTGGGTACTATCCATGCGTCAAAAATTGAGAAAATGTTGAAAATTAAAGGGGGGAATGAGTGTGTGCCGTTGGATTACCTCCTAGATCTCACCCAAAATTTCTTGAAGGAGGATAAGGGCATGACTCTTTATGCTCTGTGTATTTATGGCACCGTGTTATTTCTAAAGATCCAAGGTTATATGGATGATAAAGTGATAAACATGTTCCTTCAAGTCGAACTTGGTGTTAACCGTGTTATCTCAATTCTCACTGAGACTATCCGTTCTTTGAATCACATCCGAGTGTCTGGAAAAGGAAAGTTCATCGGCTCTTCAACTCTTTTGTGTATTTGGATTCTCAGTCATCTAAGATGTCCGCTAAATTTCAAATGTCCTCAAGTTAAGTTCTCAAGTTCATGGATGAAGACGAGGATCCCTATTGCAGAATTTAGAATGGCCAAATGGAATCCGCAGTTTCCCACAAAAGGGCCTTGGCTCTCATACCTATCCAAGTTGAAAGATGAGGACGTTATTTGGAAAGCCCATTGGATGCCGTTAACACCGATGATCTACAGATGTGGTGATTTTTAATGGTTTGCGCTCCCGGGACCATGGGGTTGTACTAGTTATGCTCCGCTAATGGCACTCCGTCAATTATACATGAGACAGTTTGTCCCCACCATGCATGCATTGAAGGATATTGAAGTTAGTTACGATTCTCAAGAAATTGAACAAAAACTGCAGCAGCTGATTGGAGCTTGGAAAATAACAAGAAGGATGCGAAATGAGAAGAATCGTATGAACTGCACAAAGGAGTATGAAGAATGGCTTGAGAGTGGAAACAAAGTAATTATTACCTTACCAATTGAGGATATACCATCAACCAAATCACTGGAAGTTCATCAAAAGATTGCTGAAAATGAGGAGCTAGATGAGTTATATGAAGAGCGTAAAAAAGTTCTAGCCTTCTTGGAAGAAAACAAAAGACTAGCATTCGAGGCGAATTTGTCTAAGAAAACACAGAATCAAAGCTGAAGAACAGCTCGAAGAGTTGAGAAATAAGGTTGAGGATCGGGCATATCTGAAGCAAAAAAACTCAAAGTTGGAAACTGACACTCGCCAATTGAGCAACAAAATTAGAAAGATGGCAGAAGACAATGAGAACTTGCAAGGGGTAATCTACGAACAAAAGGATCAAATCGTGAAGTTAGAGAGGAAAAATAAATTTGTACGATAAATTTTAGAAGAGGTGAAGGGAACTATTGATAAAAAAAAATGCGTATATCATCGAGTTAGAAGAGTAATATGACGCATTATGATGAATCGCTGATGCAAGTTGATTTAGAGAATCAGAAAGTTAAGAAGACTGAGTCAACAAATGGTTCTGAAGAATTATTGAAAGTCATCGCAAGCCTTGAGCACCAAGTTAGAGCTTACCACATGGAAAAGAGGTTGGTAAGAAATAATGATGCTAATGTCGATATACTAAGATATGATTATCAGTTGCTACAACAAGAGTACAACTCGATTCGAAAATGATCTGGGCAGACTGTGGAATGGCTTAAAGGCATGACTGTGAGAGCGGGCAATTTGGCGAAACAAGCTTCATTTTTGAAAAGAAATGTCTTGCCCATCCATCCTAATGAGGAGAACTTGTCTAAGTTTTTGGAAGAAGTCAACAGAGATTTGGGTCATTTTGGTCGTTTTGTGTGAACACATATTATGAAGTAACCTAATTGACTTCTAGATACTCAAATGTAGTGGATGACTCTACTAATTGAATGAAATTGATTACTTTAGCACTTTCACTTTGCGCAGTATCATGCATAAATTTACTCTCATTATTTCTTTTTTTTATTAGCAAAAATCTACATCTCATTGCTTTATTTTTATTTATTTTAAAAAAAAATTTCAAAGATAGCCCGACAACTTCGACATCCCTATAGAACTCGAGCTCAAGTTAGGGTCATGTACGAGCAAGAAAGAGAGCAATCACGAGAGGAAATAAAGGAAGAGATTAGGGAGCTAAAAGAGCAAATGGCTAAAGTCCTCAAACTCCTCGCCGCAAGTAAGGGAAATGCCTGTTTTGAAAATCTGCAAGGGGCTCAATCATCACAAAATCAACTGCCAAACGATACTCCACTTTACCCTCTTGGGTTCAATCCAACCTATCAGACGTCATCAGGTTGACCAGTTTCAGCATGCTTCACCACCAATAAATATTCAGCATCATCCATTTCCAAATGTCTAGGAAACAATGCAAAGAGGGAAAAATGGGTACAACCCATCCGCAATGGCATGTGGTCACAACCAAGCTTTCACTCCACAAGGCGAAGTCGCTAATGAGCCAATCATCATAACCGATGTTGATGACCCAAAGATGCAGAAGCCTATTACCAAGATAAGTGACGACCCACGATCGAAAGACAAATTGGACTTTCTGGAGGAGAGATTACGTGCTATTGAAAGATTTGATGTATACGGTACCATTGATGCCACCCAATTATGAGGTCCCTGATGTGAACATCCCACATAAATTTAAACTGTCCGAGTTTGAAAAATATGATGGTAGTACGTGCCCCATAAGTCACCTTATTATGTACTACAGAGAAATGGCTGCTTGTGCAAATGATGATAAGCCGCTGATTCATTGCTTTCAAGATAGCCTGATGGGGGCCGCATCTCGTTGGTATATCCAATTAGATAACCAACATATTCAGAGGTGGAAAGATCTAGCAGATGCTTTTTAAGACAATATAAGTACAACATAGACATAGCCCCTGATCGTTTGGACTTAGAAAGGATGGAGAAAAAGCCTACAGAAGGCTTTAAAGAATATGCACAAAGGTGGAGGGAATTAGCTGCTCAGGTACACCCCCCATTGTCAGACAAGGAGATGGCTGAAATGTTTATTAACACCTTGAGACCTCCATTCTATGACAGGATGATTGGAAACGCTCTAAACAACTTCTCTGACATCATACTGATCGGTGAAAGGATTGAGTATGAGATAAAGAATGGGAAATTTTTGGAAATGGTATCAGATACATCATCAGTAAAAGGGGGTCTCCATTGAAGCGAAAAGAAGGGAATGTACAGATGATCAATTCCGGGTACCCATCACAAGCTGTGAACCCGGGATCAGGATTTTCAAAGTATGGGGAAGGACCCAAGTCTATGACATCATACGTGGAAAATACCTCGCAAATTCCGTATAATTATCACTCTCAACAATTAACATTTCAAAATAATCCAAGACCCGATTTCAGACCACCGGCTCGCCAACAAAATGTTGGTCAGGTTGATCAGCCTATAAGGGGAAATAGAAGCAATCAACGTTTTGTCTAATATGATCTAATCCCCATGTCGTATACGGAACTCCTACCAAAATTGATATGGAATAATCAATTGGTGCTAATTCCTTATGAACCTCTACAACCACTATACCCAAGGTGGTATGATCCGACTGCTCACTGTGATTATCATGCTGGGACAGTGAGACATTCAACTGAGAATTACACAACATTAAAAGGTAGAGTACATGCATTGATCAAGGCTGGATGGTTGAATTTCAAAAATGCTAATGGGAATCCAGATATCAATTCCAACCCTCTACCAAATCATGGGAATCCTACTGTAAATACAATCGAGGAATATTTTTCATATGGAAAGAGGGACGTGGAAGATGTGAGCATGTCAATGGAAATGCTTTTCCATCTTCTTTCCAGAGCAGGGTACACCTACCCAACACGCTCAGAGGATGATGTATTTCTAGGAAGCATATGCATGACTTCGATTATTTGTTTCATAAGAATGTGACGGGGCATATAATTGAGGAATGTGCTGATTTTAAAATGGAAGTGAAAAAGTTGTTGGATGCAAAGATACTTACAATAAGTCATAAAGGAGAAAGGAAATACCAGGAAAATGACTCTTTAGTCCTCATGATAACTAAAGAATCATCTGAAGTTAATGTTGAAATGTCGTCCTATATCCTAAAACCTCTCACAATACATTATGAGGAAAAGTCAACTCACACCACTACGTCTTATGCTCCGATGCCTATCACCATTCAAATACCGGGTGCGTTTGCTTACAAAGATTCAAGAGCAGTACCATGGACGTACGGATATGAGGTCATTACAAGTGGTAACGATGAAACTCAAGAGCTAAATCTGTCTGACCTCGATCTCTCCATAACTAATATTTCGGGAGTAGGTGGGATGACGAGGAGTGGCAGATGCTACACGCCAGAAGTTTTGAAAATGGATAAAAGAGATGAGTTTGAAAGGCAAAGGAAAGGGAAGGCCAAAGAAGACGACAATGGTCATGAATTCCAAGGACAAATGCATGGCGGCCAAGTGATAGACCCAGATATAATAAGATGTACGGAGAAAGAAAGAGTAGTGTCTGAAGAAGAAGTATATGAATTTCTAAAGCTTATTAAACAAAGTGATAGAGCAACTCAATCGCTTACCTGCTCGCATATTCTTACTATCACTTTTTCTTAATTCTGAACTGCATCGCCAAGCATTGTTGAAGGTTTTGAATCAAGCATATGTCTGTCATGATATTACGGTGGAGAAGTTGAGTGAAATTGTGGAAAATATTACCGCACCAAATTTTATCACTTTCACATATGATGAAATCCTGACCGATGGTACTGGGCACACCAGAGCTCTACATATATCCATAAAATGTAGGGATTATGTTGTTGCAAAAGTATTGATTGATAACGGCTCATCTCCTAATGTAATGCCAAGATCCACACTAGCAAAGCTCCTTATGGACACGACACATATGCGACCGAGCATGATGATAGTAAGAGCATTTGACGGTACCCGAAGATAAGTAATCGGAGACATAGAGATACCAATTCGAATTGGACCATACATATTCAATATTGTTTTTCAAGTGATGAACATAAATCCAGCATACAGTTTTCTTTTGGGTCGACCATGGATTCACTCTGCTGGGGCGGTACCAACTTCCTTACATCAGAAGCTGAAATTCATAATGGATCATAAACTCATTTGTATATATGGGGAAGAAGATTTATTGGTATCCAAGCCAGCCCCCATGCTATATGTCGAGGTGGCAGAAGAAGCATTGGAGTGCTCATTTCGATCATTTGAGATTGCGAACACCACGTTTGTTGCTAGCGGGAAACCCTCTCCAATGCCAAACCTATCAAAAGTATCTCAGATGGTTACAAAGTTGATGATAAAAGGGGGATACCATCTAGGTAAGGGACTCAGGAGTGAGCATCAAGGCATAAATAAGTTAATCGACTGGGACAAGAATGAGCAAAGGTTTGGACTTGGATATAGACCGATCAAGGCTGATAGAGGGAGAGTGGAAGCTCAAAAGAAAGAAAAGAGGATTGCTAGGCTTGAAAATAGGGAATCCTATAAATAGCAATCATACCTCATAGTTCTGAATCCTTCAGAAGTGGGGGGATTTCATTCAAAGAGCCAGTTACGATAGAGCAATTCAACCTTGAGGAAGATATCACCCAGCTTTCAATATCCACAATCTTGGAAAAATCATCAGGTGCAAATATAGAGGACTTTGTTTCGCGATACAATTCAGATCATGAGCTTAACAACTGGGATGTCACCGAGCTACCAGTGCTTCTCGAGAATTTTCAAGAGTAATGTGTTCATGCCAAAATTCTAATGATTCTACTCAATGCCTTAGGAATTTCATTGTTATGGGCCTGTGTTCTCGTTTATTTCATGCCATCTCTTTGAATGAAAATCTAAAAACTTGTTTCGTCTCCTTTTGCTAATGATAAATACAATTCTAGTTCTTTTTGTTCTTCCTTTCATGTCTACTTTTTCCGTTTCTGAAATGTTGTCCATAATCATGCATTGTTTATTTATTTATTTTTTTTCTCGCATTCTTTTCATCCAATAATCCGATTCAGGTTCTAGAACGGTGATTTTGAAAACAAGAGCATAACTAATAACTTTGACATTCTCATTCTTAGCGTAGAGTCAGATGAAAGTGACGAGGATAATTTCGAACCATCTCCGAAAATGTTAAGAATGGTAGAGGAGGATGAAAAAATAACTCAACCATATCAAGAGTTAACGGAGGTGATAAATTTGGGATTGGAGGGAGAGATGAAAGAGGTCCAAATCGACACTTCTATGACAAGCCAAAGCCGCCGAGAATTAATTGATTTACTCAAAGAGTATATTGACGTATTTGCATGGTCTTACCAAGATATGCCAGGTCTAGACACTGATATCGTGGTTCGTCATTTGCCACTTACGCCCGAAAGTAAACCAGTGCGACAAAATTTACGAAAAATGAAACCAGACATGCTGGTACAGATCAAAGAAGAAGTTAAAAAGCAAGTAGATGCGAATTTTTTAGAAGTAGCAAAATACCCTGAATGGGTTGCTAACATAGTCCCAGTGCTGAAGAAAAATGAGAAAGTAAGGGTGTGCGTCGATTATAGAGACTTACATCGGGCAAGCCCCAAAGATAATTTTCCATTACCCCATATCGATGTCTTAGTAGATAAAACCGCATGACATTCAACCTTCTCTTTCATGGATGGTTTTTCGGGGTATAACCAAATCAAAATGGCTCCTAAAGACCGTGAAAAGATGACTTTTATAACTTTGTAGGGTACATTTTGTTATAAAGTTATGCCATTTGGTCTGAAAAATGTAAGGGCGACTTACCAGCGGGTAATGGTAACACTGTTTCATGATATGTTGCATAAATAAATCGAAGTGTAAGTTGATGATATGATTGCCAAATCTCGTCAAGGAGAAGATCATACGGTCACTCTGCGAAAACTACTTGGACGGTTGAGAAAGTTCCAATTAAACCTTAACCCGACAAAGTGTACATTCGCAACGTTTTCAGGGAAACTACTTGGTTTTGTCATGATCAAGGAAGGAATAAAAGTTGACCCTGACAAAGTTCGAGCCATCATTGATATGCCACCACCTCAAACTCAAAAGGAAGTAGAGGTTTCTTGGGAAGATTAAATTATATAGCCCGGTTCATCTAACAGCTAACTGCAATTTGTGAATCTATCTTTAAACTTCTCCGCAAAAGTGATACAGAAGGATGGAATGATGATTGTCAAATTGCTTTTAAGAAAATCAAGCAATACTTGCAAAATCCGCCTATACTTATTCCTCCAACTCCAGGGCGTCCACTCATTTTGTATATTACAGTGACAGTAAAATCCACGAATTGCGTACTTGGTCAACATGATGCCTCTAGAAGGAAAGAACAAGCAATATACTATTTAAGCAAAATGTTCACAAGTTATGAGGCTAATTATTCGATGTTGGAGAAAACGTGTTGTGCATTAGCCTGGGTTGCTCATTGGCTTAGAAAGTACATATTATACCACACCACTTCGTTAATTTCAAATATGGACCCAATCAAATATATCTTTGAAAAGCCATAACTTTATGGCGAATCGCTAAATGAAAAATGTTGCTCACGGAATATGATATTGTTTATGTCACGAGAAAATCAATAAAAGGAAGTTTACTTGCTGATTATCTTGCAGATCAACCAGTGCAAGATTATGAGCCTATGAAGTTTGATTTTCCTGATGAGAACATATCAGTCATATTAAAAAATGAAGGAGAATCTATGGATCCAGAATTGTGGACAATGTTATTTCATGGCGCGTCTAATGATGTAGGACATGGAGTTGGGCCAATCCTCATATCTCTCGAGGGAAAGCCCATTCACGGTAAAACTATGCTTTGACTGCACAAACAATATGGCAGAATATGAGGCATGTTCCATGGGAATTCAAGCAGCTTATGATATGAAGATAAGGAAGCTTTGAGTGTACGGAGATTCGTTATTGGTGATACGACAACTAAACGGGGAATGGGAAGCTAGAGACTCCAAGTTGGTACCTTACAACAAACATGTAACTAAGCTAATAATGTAACTTTTGAAGTGATCTCATTTGACCATATATCCAGAGAGAATAATCAAATTGCAGATGCACTGGCAACTCTAGCATCCATGTTCACCGCAGACTTTAAGGAAGAAGTGCAACCAATAAAAATTGAGAAGCGAGATTTTCCTGCTCACTGTATGAGTATTGAAGAAGAGCCAGACACAAGACTGTGGTATTACGACATCAAGCAGTATATAAAGAATGGAGAATATTCATCCAAAGCTTTTGAGAATGATAAACGCACTATTAGAAGATGGGTTTCTTCTTGAATGGTGAAATACTCTACAAAAGAAACCATGATATGGTGCTCTTAATATGTGTTGATGCAAGGGAAGCGAATCAAATCCTAAAAGAAGTTCACGAAGGAATTTGTGGAGTTCATGCTAATGGACATATGATGGCCAAACAAATATTGAGAGCAGGATATTATTGGTTAACTCTAGAATCTGGCTGCATCAAATACGCCAAGAAATGTCATAAATGTCAAATTTATGCGGATAAAATTCACGTACTTGCATCCCCTTTACATGTAATGGCCGCGCCTTGGCCGTTCTCTATGTGAGGCATAGATGTCATTGGTCCCATCACACCCAAAGCCTCTAACGGGCATCGTTTCATTTTGGTCTCTATAAATTATTTTACCAAATGTGTGGAGGCAAATTCTTATTCGAGTGTAACCATACGTGCGGTTGTTAAGTTTATTAAAAATGAGATAATTTGTCGATATGGTCTACCTGGAAGGATCATCACAGATAATGGGACAAATTTAAATAACAAGATGATGAAAGAATTATGTGAGCAATTCAAAATTAAACATCATAATTCATCTCCTTACCGTCCAAAAATGAACGGAGCAGTGGAAGCAGCTAATAAGAACATAAAAAGGATCATAGAAAAGATGACAGAGGTTTATAAGGATTGGCATGAGATGTTCCCGTTTGCATTGCATGGGTACCGTACATCAGTCCGAACAACAACTGGGGAGACACCATTCTATTTGGTATATGGCATGGAAGCGGTCCTTCCAATTGAGGTGGAAATTCCCTCCCTCTGTGTCTTAATGGAGGCGAAATTAGAAGAAGCAGAATGGGTGCAAACACGATATGAGCAATTGAATTTCATCGAGGAAAAAAGATTGGCTGCAGTATGTAGAGGGCAATTATATCAAAGAAAAATGATGCACGCATATGGCAAAAAATTACGTCCCCGATGTTTTCGAGAAGGAGACTTGGTGTTAAAAAAGATACTCCCATATTAAAAGGATCACGGGGGGAAGTGGACCCCAAATTATGAAGGACCTTTCATTGTCAAGAAGGCTTTCTCGGGAGGAGCTCTCACGCAAACAAACATGGATGGAGATGATTTACCGCACAGAGTTAATTTGATACAGTCAAGAAGTACTTCGTTTGACCACTCTAAGTATGGGAAAAATAAAGTTAGGTAAAAAAAATGTTTAAAAAAAAGTTGTCTCGAATACTGGAGAAATTCTTCCTCCATTTTTTTTCTCTTTTTCTAAACCATCGTTTGTAAACTTTGTTCATCATCAATGAAGAGCCTTTTTTTTCTTTCTCAGTTGACAAATACATATTCATCTTCTCCTTATTTCCATTATTTCATATTCCTCTTAGTTCTAAGATATCACTAATTATTCTTGAAATAACTCAGAAGCATAAACTTGGTTAGGTGAAAGCTAATTGCATCTATGGAATATACTTCTTAAAAAAATGAGATTTTATTATAAGAAGACCTCTTGGTAGATAATGTTTTTTCTCACACAAGGAGTATTAAATTTGACTCAAACATTTATCGTGGCTATAGACGTTCATCTTGAAAGTGCATAATATAATTGTCAATGAGAGAATACATGTTGTAAGAGATATATTTTTACAAAAGGTATTGTATGTCCATGTGCCTTGTTGATAGTCATTGCAAAACAAACTTGAACAATAAATTATTTTCTTATGAATTTGAATGAGTATCCTTCTTCATTTGCAGGACTTAACGGTATACGCGGAAGAAATACCTATTAACATGCATGTTGTAGATATCATATTTTGTCCGGTCTAATACATTAAATATACACACTTTATATTTTGGCTCATATAATAGTTCAAGACTATATGTATAATTTGATAACTAGTCCAATACTAAAATAAGAAAAGTGGTCCAATGACTAAAAAAGTAAAAAGTGAAAAAAGACTAAAAGTAAAAAAGGCAAACCCTAATTTTGCCTATAAATAGGGATGGGGTCTTCACTTGAGGGGGGTCTCTTTGGAGTGGAGAAAAGGAAGCCATTTTTTTAGAATGAGAAAGAAAAAGATTGGAGTGAAAAAGAGATGTGATTTTAGAGAGAGGAAGAGATTCTACACTTCTATTATTTTCATCTTCTTTCATTCTTTTTCTTAGGGTGGCTTAAATGTATTGTACATTTGCTCATAATATATCTTGTTCATCTCTCTTCTTCATATTCATGTAGTTGATATCTTTTGTATCTTTTTTCCATACATAAGTTGATTGTTCATTTTTTTTATCATTTCTCCTACTTTAAATCTTAACTCTTTAATTTTATGCATTGATGATTTCTTTACAAGTTAGATAATGAGATGTTTTTGTCATCAACTCAATTAATGAGGATGAGCATAAAGCTTTTGAGGGGTGGAAAAATTAACTCAATGTGAATCAACCCTTTAATGGGTCGAAAGTGTACACTTGATGCAAAGATCCCCTACGATAATTTCTCACACATAAAAATGCATAAAATAGAGAGTAAAACCTCTCTACAAGATTATGCAAATATCTAAGTTTTTGTCATTTTCAATTTTCCTACAAGCCTTTTCTTTTTAAAAAATCATGTTCATCATTTTTGTGACACTTATTTGAACTAATTATTATACATGATCATCCCCTTTGCTATTTGATNTAAGAGTCTTACAATTCGGTTCAAATCTGTATATAGCCGAACATTCACAGTTCGGTTCGATTTTTCTCCTAAAAACTGGCCGAATCAAACTGTGAACACCCCTAAATCTTATATTCTCTGTTGCATTAGAGAACCTTTAATGTTTAAAATCTTACATAAGGTTGCTCCAAAAGGTAACAAATCGGAGAAATGAACAAAATTGGAATTCACCTATTGGGTTGGCTCCTTATTGACCCTGATTGGGCTCTATTTGAAATAGCCGATGCTTCGATTCATTTATGATTTTCTAAAATTTTATTATCGATCAATTGAACCCAATACTAAAATGTTAAAAACATGTAATTTTATACATCACTGCTAGGGATAACTCTACACTACTTAGTTTTAAGCACGTAAGTTTAAGTTAACTATTTTGGGAAACATCTTGCATTTTATCTCTCTCTCCCCTCTCTTTTTCGCACGGCGGAACAACCATGTCTCCCATCTCTATCTTCACTTCTCAGACACGACACCACTCTCTCTGCACTTCTCGACCACATCCCCTTTGTGATCTTATAATATTCATTTTTATCTCTATTCTTTTACTTCCCCTTTGTGTAATTATTAACATTTAATTTCTTTACATTATTTATTTATTTAACATTTTTATATCGTCATACTTATAATGTGATTCTTGCATTATTATCTTATTATTAGAGTTAATGTCCATGTGTGTGGATTATATTTTTTTACAATTAGATTAAAATTTTGTTACTTCCATTATTTAATTTTCACTAAACAAAAGTCGATGACGGACTTTGAGATTTTCGGGATGCCAAACTTCTCGAATTACTGAGGTGAGGAGTTATTCTTGGGATACCGAGAATAACTCTCAAAATGCTTTGATTTAAAAGGATACAAGAATACAAAAAATAATTTCTCAATAGTCTTTGAACCACCCATTAAAGGTAATTTATTTTGTTCATTTTTATGATACAAAATGCACCAAATGGGAGGTTCAAAAATGAATTTCTTTAACCTTTGCCTTAAAATAAAAAATTAGATAGCATTTGATTAAATTTGGTAACCATTTTATAATGAGTGTTGTGGGGTGCTAATACCTTCCCACACACAAACGATTCCCGAACCAAATTTGAGTTTTCGTAGACCAAAATTTTCATCTTAGAATAGGGTGACCATCACACCTTAAATGATTGGTGGCGACTCCAAATTTCTTTTTCATGCAAAAAATAATTTTTTTAAATCGTCGCTTCGCGTCGCGTGCACGTTGCGACACATGTTGTCCAATAATTATTTCTACTTGAATCACATGACTCCTAAAGTCACGTGACAAACCATTCTGTTTCTATTATAGATACCGTTTGAAGAATCTAAAATCCTTAATAGCATTATCAGGCATTTTTTCAACACTCCATAAGAATAACGAGTTTAATTATCTATGTTTTAAATAATTTTAAAGCTAATCATAGTTCTTGAATATCGTTTCTAATGATACTACTTTTATCTATTACTAATTATTGTTTAATTTGAATATAGTTATCACCATAATATAAATTGTGTTTGATATGTAATTTTTTAGCTATAAATAGTTGGTTAAATTACATTATAAATTCCCTATACATATTGTAAATTTATATTTAGACGAATATAACATGAAATTTGAACTAAAATAAGGAACCGTGATTAAACTCTGTAACAAACTAATACAACTTTGCCAATTAAATGCGAGTGGAAGGGTAAGTAAAAAAAGGAGAACAAATCAAACATTGTAATAACAAATCGTTATGTGAAATTTTATAATAATGCTAATTATCCATAACGTGCAGTTTGATAAGAAATGACAGACTGAAATTCCATGAATATGAGGTGCCTGTTTATTACTAACTGGTGTCCTGTTTATTACTAACTGATCCAATTGTAAAACCTTAATAGGGGTGAACAAAAAATTATTGAATCGGACCGAACCGAACTGAAAATGATCGGTTCGTTTTAAATTTTTTTAAGTTTTTGAGCTGAATTAAACAGTAACTTAAATAGTGAAACGACACCGTTTTATACCCTAAGCAATTTCTCAATTAATCTGCCCAATACGCTTCATTTCATCCTCTATCCCTCAGTTTATAACCTGAAAATCTGATTAGGGTTGTTTCGTCATTTGCCTTCCTCTTCATCCTAAGCAAAAATTACGTCAGTCAGTCTAGTGTTTGACTGTTTTATCCTCCAATGGCATCTACCAGTGCCTTCTCCTTTCTCAGTCTTCCCTTATTGCTTCTCCTTTCTCCTTCTTCCCTTTTTGCTTCTTTCTCTTTCCTCCCTTCTTTCTTCTCCTTTTTCCTTCTCCCTTCTGCGACTGTTTAGGATCTGCGAAGCAACTACGTTAGTGGGTCTTTGCATGGGTGATTTATTGTTTGTTCGTTCCTTCTCTGCGATTGTCTTTTCCTTCCTCCTTTCTCATTCGTTCCTTCTATGTGTCTCTGCATGTGCAATTTTTTAAGGTAGTTTATGTTTATTCATTTTTTTAGTTAATTTATATTTCTTGGTTGTGATTTTCTGATTCGTTTAGATTTTTTTTTGAGATTTTCGTTTGGGATTTTCGATTTGAATGGTCTCTGATTACGGTTCGTTTTGCTCTTACTAATATTTTGAGTTTAAGCTTCGTTACTTCTTTGTTTTTCTCCTTCTTCGTTCCTTCTTGGTTTTGCTCGTTACTAATGTTTTTTTTTTACTTATTTTCGTTTTGTTCCTTCATTCGTTCTTCCTTTTACTCATTACTGATTTATGTTTTGCAGGTTTTGCTCATTATTTTTGTGGGGATTTACTGATTTTTGTTGCTTGTGTTTTGTTTGATTGTACTTATATTCTGCATTTTGTTTTGCTCGTTCTGAACTGTTGAACCAATCGAACCGAACCGTAAATCATGATTCGGTTCGTAAGAGTCTTACAATTCGGTTCAAATCTGTATATAGCCGAACATTCACAGTTCGGTTCGATTTTTCTCCTAAAAACTGGCCGAATCAAACTGTGAACACCCCTAAATCTTATATTCTCTGTTGCATTAGAGAACCTTTAATGTTTAAAATCTTACATAAGGTTGCTCCAAAAGGTAACAAATCGGAGAAATGAACAAAATTGGAATTCACCTATTGGGTTGGCTCCTTATTGACCCTGATTGGGGTCTATTTGAAATAGCCGATGCTTCGATGATTTTCTAAAATTTTATTATCGATCAATTGAACCCAATACTAAAATGTTAAAAAAACATGTAATTTTATACATCACTGCTA
Source organism: Datisca glomerata (assembly GCA_003255025.1). Lineage (NCBI taxonomy): Eukaryota > Viridiplantae > Streptophyta > Magnoliopsida > Cucurbitales > Datiscaceae > Datisca > Datisca glomerata. The sequence goes on along the minus strand of QANY01007023.1, from coordinate 542,991 downwards.
GGGATAACTCTACACTACTTAGTTTTAAGCACGTAGTTTAAGTTAACTATTTTGGGAAACATCTTGCATTTTATCTCTCTCCCCTCTCTTTTTCGCACGGCGGAACAACCATGTCTCCCATCTCTATCTTCACTTCTCAGCCACGACACCACTCTCTCTGCACTTCTCGACCACATCCCCTTTGTGATCTTATAATATTCATTTTTATTTTGATTTTTTAGATTCATCTATATCTACTGTATGCATATTAAAAGGTAAATAGTTTAGTATCTTTCTTTTTCTCTCAGTCTAAACTTCCATGACTTATTGTCTTGAATCTCTCACTCTCTCCCCTCTCTCCTCCTCTCTCACCAGTTACATAATCTTTTTGGCTTTGAGATTGGAAGTCCCGGACTGAGAGGTTGTGATAGATGATTGGATTCACGCTTATACTGCCAAAGGTACGGAACAATTTTACATTACAATTATAAAAAAACAAACGGAAATGATGGAAAAGTGAGAAATATTACAATACAAATACAAAAAATACAAACCTAAATAATCGTCCTTCTCACCAATGGATGGGAGTACACTGTCAATGTTCAATTTGTATTTATAATTGATCAGTTATTAATGCTATTTATAATTGATCAGTTATTAATGCATTGAATGAGTAGTATGAAGAGTTCTGACAGTTACAATATTTTAAGTTTTTACGGATGAACACTGATGGACTTGCTGATAGTAATTTTGTTTTAAACTGATAATTAATATTGTTTTAAACTGATAATTATCACTAAAATCATTTTTCGGACTTACCACACTTCTTTCTTTGATATATAATATTGTTTTTTCAGAAGAGATATGAATGCTGTTCACAATTAAGCAAATGTATCTTCTACTACGGGATTGGAAGCTGCTATCACGTTGACAATTATTTTAGAACTTACTTTTAATATGGTTTATGAAAAGTCAAGAATTAAACGTTTGGCTTCAAATAGTAACCGTGTATTAAATTGTCCTGTGGTGTTCTGATAGGACAATTTGATAATCTTTGTATTGGCTAGTACAAAGATTATTAAATTTTTCATTCCGTTTTTAATTTTCTTGTTTTATAATCTTTGTATTTATTGGCTAGTACTCTAATTTTTTTTTTCTGGATTTTCCTAGATTTTTTTTAGGAAAAATTTTAACGAAGCTAGTTAGGAGGGTTTTCTTTGAAATTTTTTTGGTTGAGGCTCTGCCTATAGTATTCCTTCCAGTTCTTTTCTTTGCTTTAGTTGATCTAGATTAGATGATTAGGGTGCTAAGAATGTACAAGTCTAGCTGAGATATCTTAATACATCTACTAATTTTCTTCTCCAACTTGAATTGTTTTTTTTTGTTGCCCGCCCCTTACACTTAGTAACCGTGTAAACATGCAGTATCAAACTATTGGAGCCGAGTTATTAAATTCAGGGATAATGACGAAATAAATTCTAGCATTGTCAATTAATCAAAACACATAATGAAGAAATAAATTCTTGCATTATCAGTTAGTGAATGGTTATTTTTTTTAATTTTTATAAAAAGATTAAAAGGACAATTTTAGAATAAGATAAATATGGAAGGGATAAAATTCTCTAAAAAATGATTCTCATTTCAAGCCATCTTTAATATATTATATGGATTAATTACTATGTCAAATTTTTAGTTTTCTTATATTTTATTAATTATTGCGTCAAATTTTTAGTTTTTATTTTATTGTAAGCATAGTTTTTTTGTTTTTTTTTTTATCAAAATCACATTACAAATTGTAAGGAGAATATGAAAATAAGATTCGAACCCACAACCTTCAAATTATAGGTATGCGGGCTTAACCAACTGCAACAACCCGACTGATTGTAAACATAATTTGTTTTTTTAACAGAAACATCAGAACTTTTATTAATCAAGGGGGTCTAAAACCCCCCAGCAATTCTCTCATCATTGATGAGGTTACGGATATAAGAAGGGAGGTCAGTCAGAAATCTAAAAAAATAACATTAGCTATAGAGTCAGCAACTTGGTTAAGATTCCTACAAAACCCACCTAAAGGAAATAATATCAAAACATGATATACAATGTTTCGCCTCATCAACTAAGTTTATCAACTTCCAATCATTACAAGCACTCCCATTAAACCAGGAAACACAAAGATGGCAATCAGATTCAATTAAAATCTTCTTCTAACCCTTAACAGAAGCAAAAAAGACAGCCTCTTTGATAGCTATCAAATCAGCTAGGATGGGGCTGCAAGCTGAAACGTTCTTACCAATAATGCAACCACCATTACCAGTGTGATCACGGGCAATAACCCCAATAGAAGCTTCTCTAGGAAAGAAACTAAAAGCTGCATCACAATTGAGTTTGATAACTCCTATATCAGGAGGATTCCAAAATGCCAAATTTTGAGAAGCCACCTTTAGACTTCCTACAATAGGGGAGGAATTGGCAGTCCAGAAGCATTGTGGAGCTGTGAAAGCTTTAGAAGCCACTGTCGAAGGATCAATATCAACTCCCTAAAAAACTAAAGCATTCCTACCTTACCATAAATGCCAGCAAATGAAGCAGAAAAGAGGAACAGAAGAGCAATCAGAGTCTGGGTGATTACTAAGATCCAATATTTTTGTCAAAAACCCAAGCACTAATAGAGGTATTCTGAACCATAGAATAGTTGAGGAGAAGATTAGAGGAGAACCAAATGTTTTTACTCCAGTCACACTAAAAAATAAGTGTTCAGTAGTTTCAACTCTCTTTCTGCATAATACACAAGTATCCTCACTAAGCAGGCCTCTTCTCAGAAGGTCATGCTTAGTAGGAATATAATCATTAACAAGCCTCCATAAAAAATGTTTAATCTTGTTAGGAACTTTGATTTTCCCAAGTTTTTTCCACCAGGCAGGGCTTAAACCATTGGGAGAGGAGCTCCTCAGAACTCTGTTAAATTTCTCAGAAAACACTACATGGTAGCAGGAGCTAACAGAAAAACTACCATCTTTGTTGATGGGCCAAATGAGTTTATCAGTAGAGTTGACTCTAGGATGCAAGGAGAAAATATTATAACAAACCCAAGGGGAAAAATGCTCTCAATCAGACTTCTATTTCAACCTCTAGAAACCGAAATAAGATCAGAAACAGAATTTAAGTTTGGAACATTAAAAACCTCAGGTCTGTTACACCAGAAACCCACCTATCATTCCAGATATCAACTCTACTGCCATCCCCTATACTCCACAAAAGTCTCTTCTTCATACATTCCTTACCCATCCAAAGACTCCTCCAGGTTTATGAACATGACTTAGGAGCTGTGGCATTCAAAATCAGCTTGAGAAAAATAAATCCCCTTTAGCACCTTAGCACAGAAACTGTCAGATTTCTTTGAGCTTTAATCATAGAAAACCACCTTAACCCTTGCTGAACACCTTGTTTATTCCACCAAAACCTCATAATGGCAGATTATAGGTTGATACAAATCTTTTTGGGGATTTTGAAGACACTCAGAATTTTGTTTTAATGTTTTCAATTTCTCATTGTGAGAAAAAAAAAGACATTTGAATTTTGCAGGTTCATCTATGAGATAAGTAATTATCCCATCATGTTCTGCAGTAAAAAGGATACAACAAAAAAAATGAATGGTAAACCCAAAATTATTTTATCAGTCATATTTTTCACTAAGACAAATGATGTTTTAAACCATACATTGTCTTGGAAAATATGAGTTTTGGGTATTTCATAATTAATATGTATACGAGTACCATTGGCAGAAGACAAAGATTCATTTGTCCTCTTGAAGCACTTGGTTGGAACTAGTCATCCCTGCATACAATTCAAGTCTGCTCCTGAATCAATAAGAGTCATTTCTGTGAAATTAAAATCTAGAATAATTATTCTGACTATTATATGTCGTTTCTTGATTTTGATATGATTAGGATTTGGATGAAATTATCATCTTGATTGTTGACAATAGGTTCTTCAACCTCATTATCAGAAATTGTAAATTTACTAGATTCTCTTAGGTCACTAGATTCATGATTTTTAATTCAACTCTTTATTTAAAAAAAGTTTAATTTTTCTTTTATTTCTGTGTTTGAGTTTTTTAATTCTTTATTTCAAAATTAATATTTTCAATTTTTTTTTAAGTTCTTGTAAGGTAACTTCTTTTTTCTTTCCTTTAACCTTATTGAATTTTTCAAGGGTTTGCGATAGGCTTGCAGTATTGTTATTATTAGACTTAGAATTTTCTTTCTTCAAATTTCTTTTTAAGTATTTCAAGATATTCTTGTTTTAATTATGAATTTTCAATTTTGCTAATTAAATCTAACAAGATGTTTTCTTGTTCTTCATTTTTATTTAAAACATTAATTTTTTTACAACAATTATCCCTACACCCTATAGAGATGTTAAAGAATCATTGTCAGAACTCAAAGAGTTAGATTCAGAGGACTCAGGGGATTCATATTCTCCAAAATCTTCATTAATACTGTAACAACCTAAAAATATAACTAAGTTTTAATTAAATTGTTTTACCACAAACGTCGTGGAAGCTTGGTCAATTATTTTTTTTAAAACCAAACTCACATCAAATAGGTTAATATATTATAAAGAAAATCAAATCCTTCATCAAACTCCTAGTTACATAAGGAGAAATCTTACTTAATAAAATTGGTCAAGAACCCAAGAGCACGTGTTTGAAGTCTCACGATTTAATTTCAATACAACAAAACAGCAAAGAACTAATTTTATGGACTTTTAAATAGGACTCGATGACACTCGTCCGATGCCAGAGACTCTAGACCTCTTCAACAGTAAACTCCTCATCACTATTATCATCATCTGAAAATTTATAATAAAATGGAGTGAGTATATAAAAATATACTCAGTAAGTAAAATATCACATATGTAAAACAGAGTAATGTTCACAGTTACATGCAAATCGTAACACATGCATACTTTTCAAATCATTCTTACAGAGTTCATTGGCCAACTTCCATTAGAGTTCGCCACCACACCTAGAACAGAGATTACCTGTAACGACCATGGGCTATACCGACTTTGGGCTCCCTCGACGGGGCCTTCTCCCTCACGAGCTTTCCATACGCGTCGTGCATTACCCGTCGGTAATTGTTAGCTGTGAGGTAAGTACAGGTGACCTTTCTCACGAGTACTACTCCGCACCTTCGAAGAGGTGGAACCAGATGCCCTAACGCCTTCCAACAAAACTAACCAAAGCATATATTAGACACTATTTCCCTAAGGATTAGGCAAACAGAGACCTTTCTCAAAGGACAAGGCAAACAGAGTAGAATGGTGGGCACGTGACTCTAATGGTACATAAATTAATTCTTCATGCATTCATTTAACATTTATTCTTAGCTTTCAACATATATTAACTCATCAGAAATACAATATGACAAAACACATCAGCACCATAATTGAACAATGTTATGAAGAAAGAAGCACCATAGTACACTATACATCACAAAATCTAAACATAGTTCTATTATAAATTTTCAGCCATACAATGCAAACAACTATATACGGATATCCCACTTAGCTTGTATACCTCTTTAAGTTCCTAAAGTTCAAGTCCTGAAAGGATAAATGAGAAAAATTCTATTCTTAGATGTTTTCAAACACTAATGAAAGAAAAACTGTTTGGATGTCTAGTTTTGAAAATTCATTATAAATTGTACCGTACATGAAAAATTACAAAATTTAGTTCTGAAAGTTAACACATGTCTCATAGATATTGATTTAAAATTTTGTAATTTTTTGAACGAATTTTCATATTGAAAAATCGTCATCAACTAGGGTCTGTCTGGCTGTAAAACGAAATTCAGATTCACAAGTTTAACTTCTCATTTAAAATACCATATCTTATCTAAAAATTATAACAATTTACAGAACTATATTTACATATGATAAAAAAACTACTGTAAAATATTTGGGCCAAAATGATGTAATGTATGCTAGAAACGAAGCCATGAAAATGAAGTGGTCTGCCCCTAATATTCAGGTTTCTGAAGAAGATTTGTAAAACTGTTTTCACCATGGAAGAAATTTTTTAAATTTCGATATTTTTACAGGAGTAATATTAATGTCTTTTATGATATTGATAATGTTTTCAGAATTTTTTATCAATAATTTCTTAGTAAATGAAAATTATTTTATTTGTACTATCAGACTTTTCATCGGTAAGATACAACAACGATTATTCATTATACATAAAACAGTAACCATGTATATATTTTGTAAAAACTCCATATCACATGAACTTAATCTGATACAATTCTATATGTTTTTAAATTCTAACCATAGATTTGATTGCACACAAACTACATGGATGAAGTACTAAGAGCCACGTACAAATTCACTAACACCATCTCAAAGCTTGAATAAAATACATACATAAAACAACTAAGGCGATGTAAACTAGAAGCCATAAATATCACAGTATCATAATTTGAAGGTTTTGAATAAAAATTTGGCATTAAGAAATATAAATTTAAAAATCCATTGAACCAATTCACTTTAAATATTGTGTGAAACCCTTTAACAAAGAGGTTTTAAAATACCTACTGTTCGGCTAGGGGATAACAGAGGAAAGAGAGATAAAGAACAAGAGCAAGCATAGAGAATTTTGGCAATTGGGTGACTAATGAGAGACTGAGAGAACTACAGAGAAGCACATAATAAACAGCATGAGAGAGAAAATAAAAAGAGACAGTAGTGGGAATTATAGAAAAGAAAACAGAAAAAAAACAAAGAGGAGAATTAGGGGGTGAGAGAGCTTACCAGAGAATGGGGAGGCAGCAGAAATTTAAGTCACAGATCCAAATGGCAGCAACGTGAAGGATGACAAAGAGGAGGCAAAGATGGAGAAGGGGAAGGGTAACGAAGAAGGAACAAATTTTTTTAGAGCAGTTTTCAAAGAGGAAGTGGCTTCGTGGTTGCTGAAGGTGAGGAATTTAGCAACTAAAAACGCAATAAGTGGGTTAAAGATAACCACTTCTTTTCAAAAGCAAAATGGGGAATTGAAATCCCACGTTGGTTGTAGTGTAACTAAGTTAATACTATTTATTTAATAGAAATCAATAGTATTGTTATAGTAGTAGTTTTGATAGAAAAATTAATATTATTAATACTATTGTTAGAGTAGCAGTTTTAATAGAAATCTAATTTGAAATATGAGTTAACAAATTTTGTTTATATGGATAATCTACACACTATTTTATAACGTAATCTAAATATTATTAAAAGGACCATAGTTTTTAATTTAATAGCAGAGCAATGATGTAAAACATACAATAGAATGTGTATATTATAATCGAAAAAATAGATCAATGATAATAATAATGAGAGCTATACTAAGAAAATACTTAACCATTCAAGAAAAATAATTAGCCAATATACTAACCATAAAAGTCAGGTCTTACATCCTCCCCTCCTTATAAAAATTTTCATCCTTGAAAATATTTCTAAGTCAATCTTCAAAAATGTTTGGATATCGAGTCCGAATTTTCTTCATCGTGTTCCCATGTGGCTTCTTCAATCTCATGATTCTTCCAAAGCACCTTCACCAAATGGACATCTTTAGTTCGTAAAACCTGAATCTTTTTGTCAAGTATTTGAATTGGTACTTGTTCATAAGTTAGTTCTTCATGTAGATGAAGTGGCTCATAACTCAAAACATGGGACGGTTCAGCAATATATTTACGCAACATCAAGACATGAAATACATTATATACTACAACCATCTAGACATGAAATACATCAATATATCTATCTTTCTTCATATTCGTGCTATCAGATACCACAATTCTATCATTGAATTTGAGGATTCCGTCACTCGAAACTGAGAAATTTTTCCACTTATCACATTCCAACTCTGATATGATCTTTATCAATGTAGCATCCTCATGCTGGGCTTCACGAATTCTGTCTTGAAAGTGTAGGTTTGACTGTTTAATGAGCAAGCTTAGCTGCTGCACCGTGAACCAAGACTTCCATTCTGAACCTCTCGATATCATTTTGAATAGATCATTGAGAAGTAATAAGAGTGCTCGAAACACCCATTTTCCTGCTAAGGGCATCCGCTACTACGTTAGCTTTACCATGACGGTAATTAATGACGCAATCATAATGCTTAACAAGCTCCAACCATCTACGTTGCCTCATATTAAGCCTTTCTGCGGAACATATACTTTAGACTCTTGTGATATGTGAATATTTCTACCTTCGATCCATAGAGATAATGACACCAAATTTTCAAAGCAAAAACTACTGCTGCGAGCTCCAAATCAAGGGTGGGATAGTTTTGCTCATAACTCTTTAGAAGTCAAGAAGCATAAGCAAAAACTACTGTTGTGTTGTATCAACACACAACCCAAACCAACATGTGACGCATCATTAAAGATAACAAAATCATCGCTCCCTACAGACGACGTTGTCTAAAAAAATTAGAAATGGGCCCCTGAGTTTAAAAAGCTCAAGTCCACAAAGATTTGTTATCTACGAATAACATTTTCTAAAAGAAATTAAAAACGGGCCCCTAATTTTAAAAAGCTCAAGTCCATGAAGATTTATTGTCTACTGACGATGTTTTCTAAAGGAAATTGGAAACGGGCCTCTGATCTTAAAATGCTCAAGTCCATGAAGATTTGTTGTCTACAGACGACGTTTTCTGAAGAAAATTGAAAATAGATCCCTGAGCTTGTAAAAGACTTAAATCCACGAAGACTGGTATCTGTAGGCATCATCTTTTTAAAAGGAAGAAAGGGAATAGAAGAACGTAACGACAAAATAAGAAAGGACAAATCATTACACATCAATAAGTGAAACTTATTGAGTGTAATGAGAGCAAATGAATAGGAAAAAACCACCCAAGACACATGTATAGAAAGAACACAGAAATGGGAGACCTCGTCAGAACGGGGAAGAATGCTAAAGCTATAAATGGAGGGACAATCACTTCTAGAACGGGATGACTATCGCTTCTGGAATGGGTGTCTATCGCTTCTAGAATGGGGGGCAATCGCTTTCAGAACGGAAAAAAACAACAGAACGGGAAGCGACATCTCGAGATTGGGAGATCATCACTTCTAGAACGGGAACCGAAATCTCGAGAATAAAGAATCATTACCTCCTAGACAGGATAGAACATCAGAATGGAAAGGAGGGATCAGACAGACATTCAAATGGTTTTCATTGATTGGCCTGAACCAGAGAAACCACCAAATGTTTTCACCATGCATATAATTTTTTAAATTTTTGATATTTTTATAGGAGTAAGATTAATGTCTTATATGATATTCATAATATTTTCATAATTTTTTATCAAAAAATTCTTAGTAAACGAAAATCGTTTTATTTGTACTATCATAATTTTCATAAAAAAAATACAACAACAATTAATTCTCTAAACATAATACAATAACCATATTTTAAAAAAAAACTCTATATCATATGACCTTAAACTGATACGATTCTATATGTGTTTAAATTCTAACCATAGATTTGATTCCACATAAACTACATGGATGAAGTGTTAAGAGTCACGTACAAATCTACTAACACCATCTCAAAGCTTGAATAAAATACATACATAAAACAACTAAGGCAATGTAAACTAGAAGCCATAAAAATTACAGTATCACAATTTGAAGGTTTTGAATAAAAAGTTGGCATTAATAAATATAAATTTAAGAATCCATTGAACCAATTCACTTTAAATCTTGTGTGAACCCTTTAACAAAGTGGTTAATACCCACTGCTCGGCGAGGGGATAAAAGTGGATAAAGAACAAGAGCAAGCAGAGAGAATTTTGGAAATTGGGGGACTAATAAGAGACTGGGAGAACTATAGAGAAGTAGAGAATAAAGAACATGAGAGAGAACAAATAGAGGCAGTAATGGTAATTAAAGAAAAGAAAATAGAAAAAAAACAAAGAGGAGAAACAGGGGGTGAGAGAGCTTACCAGAGAATGAGGAGGTAGCAGAAATTTAAGTCACAGATACAAATGGCAGCGACGTGAAGGATGACAAAGAGGAGGCAAAGATGGAGAAGGGCAGGGGTAGCGAAGAAGGAAGAAATTTTTTTTAGAGCAATATTCAAAGAGGGAGTGGCTTCGTGGTTGCTGAAGGTGAGGAATTTAGCAACTAAAAACGCCGTAAGTGGGTTAAAGATGACCACTTCTTTTCAAAAGCAAAATGGGAAATTGAAATCCCACATTGGATGTAGTGTAATTAAATTAATACTATTTATTTAATAGAAATCAATAGTATTGTTATAGTAGTAGTGCAATTAATTTTTTAACTTTTTTAATTCTTGTTCTAATCGTTGAATTTTAAGATCTTGATCATTATTAACAGATGATCTAGAAAAGGAATTCCTAGATGCTAGACTGGCTAAACTCCCTAATTTAAGGATTCGAACTAGAAGATTAGAAATTAATTTCAACAGTACCATCCATCTTCAATTGAGTGTTTAATTTTATTAGAAGAAAGTAATTGACAAGTTTCATACTCTTTCTCAAGAGCATATATTATTTCAATAGACCATATTCATTTGTAAATATTTTTATTAGGGATTTTAGGTATATTTCGTACCCTATGATCTACTTAATCATCTGCTAAATAATCAAAATGTTCTTCATTTATTATGTCAGGTATTGTATTCATTGTACCTCTATTGATATAAGAGGAACTACTTCTAAATAACCTACTCATAGCACAAATAACTAAATTATTCTTATGATTAAAATTTTCATATTGTATTTTGATTAGCAATCTGCTATGACTTCTACAACCTCCTACCAGGTTCGCTCTTCTCCAACCTGCCTCTACAACCACCCTGCCTTCAAGATTTATGTCTCTAAGAGATCTTACTAAGGTACCTGAAGCTAACCAAATAGAAGTTGATAAGCCAGCCTCTAATAAATCAGATTCATAGATTAAATAATCAAAGATTACAGAGAAATAATTAAGCATAAAAATAATCAGCCACTTGGGCGGAGAGTGAGATTAAAAAAAGTAATTATTCATGTAAGCAATTAAGCAACAATTAAAGCAATAACTAGCCATAAAGGCGGTGAAGAACAATAATGACGTAAAATTGTATTAGAAGATAAAATTCAAGACTTACACAAATTAGGAAAATTAATTTGCAATCATTAAATAGTGCTCCCGCTTTCTATTTAATGTCGATGAAAAAGAAGAGGAGATTACAAAAAAGAAGAGAAATAAAGCTTTGTTTCAAAATAAGTTTTGCTCTCAAATAGTTAAGAGTTGAAAACAAGTTCTGAGAAACAAATGGGAGATGACAACCTATTTATAGCCAAGTAAAGTGGAGCTCACCGGGAACTCATCACTTATTTGAACTATTCTATTCTACAAAAGTAAAAACATTTTACATTTATACTTTTGTCTACTTTTGACTAGAAATAGTAAAAAAACATAAATAGTTGTCTAATTACTTGACAACTAGTACAATTCTTACAGAAAATGACAAATTACAAAGATTCCTAACTAATTGGTATCTCGGTCTTCGTGTCTTGATCGTTGCTTTATTCTGGTGTAGCCATTATTATTGATAATTGATAATTGCTATCTTAGACTTTTGTCTTCATTGTTGATCAAAATTATTGTCTGGAAAAGTCATTGTGACTTATTGTTGTGCATTGGATTCTTGATTGTGGAGAAGCCATTATTACTTATCTTGAAGACCATTATGACCGTTGCATTGTGCTGAGGTGTCTATGATTCATCAATTGATTCTTCGTTTTTGGCTTTTTGCCAAAGACAAATTCTTTTGTTCATTCACTGGTTGATTCAAATTTGTTCTCTATCACTGAGATCAATATTATTGAATGGGTCATTCAATTGCTGAGGAGTAATCTTTCTGGATGATTGATCTTTTTGGATTTTTGGTTTAATATGGTGACTTGACTCTGTAAATGATCTGAAGTTAGATTCATTATTGTCTTTCAAAAGGAGAAGATTTTCTGGTTTAATTTTCTCTCCAATTTGGATTTTGACTTGGTCGCCTTTGATTTGGTTTTGGAAGAATTTAAACTGGATAGTTTTATTTTTAGAGCTAGGTTAATAGGCTCATTAATTTTTAATGGAGTTGGATGAATGGATTTGCTAGTCTTATATTGGGAAGGACACTCGTAAATTCATAATTGATAGATACAATAGTTTTTGGGGTATTTAATTGATCCCACCATTTAGTATAATATTATCTGGTGAGGATTTCATTTTCAATCGAGTATTGTCATTTCAAAATCCAAGGTACTTTGTATTTGTTTGAAAAACAAAGTATTTGGGGAAATGAGGCCTCGTTTGGAGAGGGCTTGTAAACTTTTAAAAATAAATTAGAACATTGTTGTAAATCAATTGGAAAAAGTTTCAAGGTAAGACCGTGAATGGACCACCATTTTAAGAACCAATTTGGGATATCAATTTTGAAATTCTTTTTGAAATTCAAAAACTAGAAGTGAGAAAAATTACTATTTTGATGCAGGAAAATCATGTGTAATGTATTAATATAGTCAAAATAATTATATTATTTTTTATTCAAAAGTATTTTTAAACTTGAAGGATGGATTGACCAATCCTCCATGGTTATGATCCTGATGATAGAGAAAGAATGGGAATGATTCTTTCTTCAGAATTTTTGAATAGGCTAATTTTTATGGATTTTGTTTATAAGAGAATGTCTCTATAGAAGCTAAGATTTTTGTTATTGTCTCCTGGGACATAATAGAATTTAGGAATAAAATGGGATTTGGCGATTTGTGCTAAATCCTTCAGATGAGCAAATGGAGGCTCAATATGAAAGAGATTTTTGCTGTGCATTATAGTGATTGAGCATTAAAGGATTGAGTATTTGAGAATGGGTCAAATTGTTTGACTAGGGTTAATCGGTAATTTGGTCTAATAGACTCAAGTATTGTTGATTGGGTTTGGTCAAAAGTAGAAGACTCTTATTTGATTTGAGGCTTGGGGGTCAAGTGTTGAGTCGAAAACTCTTCTATTATTGAACCATTCATCATTCTCATTTATTTTCTGAAAGTGATACTGATTCTTTTTGTTATGGACTTCACATTATGCCTATGAATTATTTGAAATCTATTAGGTATAACGAAGAAAGTTCCTTCTAGTATCAGAAATTCTTTGATTGTTTTATTTGAAAATTCAATTTTAAAATTTGTTTGTCCCAAAAAGGTCACAGTTAAATTTTTTCTATTATCATAACAGATTTTCATTATCTTTGTGAAAACCTATTTTACCACATTTTTCATACAATTTATAGCACATAATATTTTTTTTTTCCAGTTTTCAACTTCAAAGAAACATCTTGCAATAATGATCATCATTTCGTATAGGATGCTGGCACAGTTTCTATAATATATTAAAAGGTGGAAGAATGAGAGAAACTTTTTTAGACAATTTTGTCCCCTTCATTTATACTAATCCTAAAATGTCTTTATAAACTACACATGACGCATTTCTATTTGTCGTTCAAATAAATATGTGACAGAATGCAACAATTGAAAATTTACTTTTGAAAAATAATTTTTGACATGTAATATATTGAGAACGCTGAGAAGTGACTTTTGAAATGTGATAACCGTTCACGTAACAGTTCTTACATTCATGTCTTTCTACATCGAGTTCTTACACTTATCTTGATTTAGTTTCTCTGACTGGTATTTGTGTATTACAAATAATTGAATATTGCATATAAAAAACGTTCATACAATAAGATGCTTTTATCTATTATTTCTTTTTTGAATTTTGGTTATAGAGATTTTTTATTTATGAATAACATTAACACTAATTAGAAATGATACATGCAACGCACGTAACATTGGTCTAATATCTTACAAATTCTTGTTTCAAAACAGAAACGATATTGACTTTGAAGTGTAGTTTTGGCAGTTCCTATTGGATTTTATTAATTCAGGCAGACAGGTCTTTGTTAGACTAGACTATTTAATATTGCCATGACATGCATGCCTTTAGTGTAGGATCAACAAGAAAATTGGACAATATATTAGGGGTGAAAATTATTTTATCAAACCGACCGAACAGAACTGAATTGAAAATGACAGGTTCGGTTGGTTCTTTATATGTGTTCGATTCGTTTCGAGATAATAAGAGAATTGAAGTTTCATTTTAGTTCGGTTCAATTTTTTTGTGGTTTTTGAACCGAACTAAAACGTTAAATTCATATTATTTTTTATATATAATTTATATAAACCTAACCGAACCGAAATGAACTTTGATTTTATATTATTTTTTTCAATAATTTCATTTAAAATTATTGTTTAATTAATAATACCAAACTGAAGAACCAAATCAAATCAAATTAAAATTCACGGTTTGGTTTGATTCGGTTCTTTTGACATTAATGGTTCGGTTAAGTTCAATTTTATTGATGAATTGAAGTTTCGGTTCAGTTCAATTTTTTATAAAAAAAACTGACTGAATTGAACCGTGAACACCCATACCATATATAATAGACTAGTTGCTTATTGATTAAAAAAATAAATTAAAAAAATTGTATTATACTTCAAATGGTTAACCTTTAATATTTTATCTGTTAAAAATCATTGGTTTCTAATATCAGTACTTCTAATTATTAATCTTTTGGACAATTCTAAAAGTTGAAACAAATAAAATGATTAAACCAAATATTATAAATTAAACATTTAATACAGTATAGAACGAATATTAGTTTACAAAAGTTTAGCGTCTTTAAAGTGCAACTTAGTGATAGTATGAGGGTCTTTAAAGTGCATCTTAGTGATAGCATGAGGGTGAAGTAGAATAAAAACCAACAAGAATAAAATCACAGATCATACAATTATGAGATATATAACTACATGAATTTCAAAAGAAAATTTATTTGTCACCACTGAAAAATATTTCAAAATGAGAACCATATTAACGAGTAATGAGGTAGTTATACATCTCATAATTATAATAATATATTTCAGTAACGAGTCATCAATCAGCTTTAGACAATATAAATAAAGTCAAATTATTAAGTGTAAGAATTTTTTTATTTTTTTTAGTTTAGTTAAATTAATTCAAACCGTCCACGTCTGAACCTTGTTATAGCATTCTAGGGACAATATAATTAGCAAAAGCAAAAGCAGCCGTCCAACATTTATAAACCTTTTTTTGTCTATACTCTCTCATTTTCTTCCCAACGGCCAAGAGAACAAAGGCAAACCATATTCTAATTTATAGAAAATTAAAAAAAAATATATAAAGTTAATCACTTTCTTTTGTTCTTTAAGTTGTTCGAAAAAGAATTATAGATACCGATTAAAATGCACGAGCAATCACATGGAGTATGTTATAACTAGAGTTTACTCTGTCTATCAATTTGGTGCCATGCTACCCTAATAATATGGCTGATTAACCATACGACTGTGCCTGACTCAGCCTTTGACTCTGCGTACTAGAAAATTTTATTGGATTAGAGGTTGACACATCAAGCTATTAAACACATTTAAGTCCCACATTTTGCCTCCCACTTTTTTATCATAGGAAGAAGTTTGAAAATCTTTCGTAGTAAAGATATAGAAATGACTAGATTATTTGCGATTTAAAATTTTGTAGATTAAATAAACTTTAGAAATGATGAATCTTTTGATTTTGATCTTAAAAGGAAAATGATAAGTCTCTTGGTTCTGATTTCTTATTGAAAATTTCTACTTGTTTATAATGAGGAAGGATGTATATATACAAATAATTCTAACGGTTGCCTATGATCTCCTATGATCTCCAACGGATGCCTACTTGAAGCCTGAAATCATTTTTTACCAGAACACACACTGTGTTTGGTGAAAGTCTCTGTTCTGCTTCCTTCTTTTGCCTATGATGAAGATTTCCTTCTGAGGCTGCAGCTTTTACTTCTCTTTCTTCAACACTCCCCCTCAAGTTGGGTTCGTATAGGTTGATCGAGCCTAACTTGTTAAGTATTCTTTGGAGGTTATTTTTGTCAAGGGCTTTGGTGAAGATGTCGGCTAGCTGGTCTTCACTATGTACAAAGAGAATGGTGATTTCTCCCGACTGTACCTTCTCTTTTATGAAGTGACAGTCCACTTTAATGTGTTTGGTTCTCTCGTGGAAAACGGGGTTCATTACAATATGACGTGCTGCTTGGTTGTCACAGTGCATCTCTATCGGTTTTCTTATCTCGACCTTCATGTCTTGAAGGAGATGTCTAATCCATGTGAGTTCACTAGCAGTGGAGGCCATGGCTCTGTATTCTACCTCTGCACTTGACCTTGCTACAACAGTTTGTTTCTTGTTCTTCCATGTTACTAGATTTCCACCTAAAAAGACACAGAAGCCAGTTGTAGATTTTCTATCATAACTACCTGCCCAGTCTGCATCAGTGTATACAAATACGGAGTTTGCCTCGGTTCTCTTCATCCATATCCCTTGGCCGAGTGTTCCTTTAAGGTATCTGAGTATCCTTTCTGCGGCTGCCTGGTGATTTATGCAAGGTGCGCGCATGAATTGACTGATAACGCTAACTGCAAAAGTGATATCTGGTCTTGTAACCGTTAGATAAATTAGTTTTCCTACTAGTTTCTGATTTTGGCCTATATCAATTATTGGTTTGCTATCATTCAGTTCTATTTTCATGTTGGTTTCCATTAGTGTGCTAGCAGGTTTTGCCCCTACCATGCATGTTTCTTTTAACAAGTCTAAGATATATTTTCTTTGAGATAGAAACAATCCCTTTTTTCGAGTGAGCTATTTCTATCCCTAGGAAGTACTTCATTTCCTAGATCTTTAGTATCAAACTCTCCTTTTAGAAATTTTTGAACACTCCATATTTCATCGTGGTTATTTCCAGTGCTGATAATGTCATCTACGTAGACTAAAACGATGGTGGTGGAGTTGTTCGTGTGTTTAACGAACATAGATGAGTCAGTCGTGCTTTTGACAAAGTTAATTTTTAAAAGAGACAAGCTTAATTTTCCATAACATGCCCTTGGTGACTGTTTCAGGTCGTAGATAGCCTTATTTAATCTACATACCAGAGATGGGTGCGTTGCTTTCTCGTGTCCTAGAGATAGGGACATATATACTTCTTCTTCCAGATTTCCTTGGAGGAATGCGTTTTTTACATCCATTTGATATAGTTCCCAGCTGAGGTTGGTGGCAACGGATAGTAACACTCGGATTGTGTTCATTTTTTCCACTAGAGCGAACGTCTCCTGGTAATCCACTCCATATGTCTGAGTAAAGCCTTTGGCAACTAGTCGGGCTTTATATCTTTCGATAGTGCCGTTGCTGTTGTATTTGGTCTTGTAGAGCCATTTACATCCTACGGGTTTCTTCCCGTTGGGTAGTGGGATTATGTCCCAAGTTTCATTCTTTTCTAAGGCTAGAAGTTCTTCATTCATCGCCTTTCTCCATTTGGGGTCGAGTTGGGCTTCTTGATAGGTCTTTGGCTCAACTGTTTCATCAAATTTTCCCAAGTATGCCCTGTGGATGTTAGAGATTTTATCATAAGATAGGAAATTTTGAATAGGGTATAGAACCTGATGGGACACGTTGTCTTTTAATCTTGCTGGGGGTTGAGTTCGCCTTGTTGACCTTCTTACGATTACTGCTTCATAAGTGACAACTACCTCATCAATTGCTCCCCCTGAGGTAGTTGTCTCAGGTGCGGTTGATGTGGTATCCTGTTCCTGTCTTATGATATCGGAGGAAATATTACTGTTAGGTAGCGGAAACATTTGGTGGTGGTTATGATCGTCGGGGTCCTTTGGGTAATAGGATTCTAGTTCTAAAAATTGTACATCGCGCGAGATGTAGAGTTTATGGTTTATTGGGTCGTAGCACTTATACCCATTTTTCTCAGCGGAATACCCAAAAAATAGGGTTTTGACTGAGGTTTTGTCCAATTTATCAAGTCTTGGAATGTGTACGTAGCATGTACATCCGAATACTCATATGTGATCAAGGTTAATTTTTCTACCCTTGAGAATTTCTAGAGGGCCTTTCAGATGCAATTTTACACTGGGTAATCGATTGATGAGGTAAGTTGCTGTGAGTATAGCATCGGACCAGTATCTTTTGGATACGTTGTTTTGGAGGAGGAGAGACCTAGTTATTTCAAGAAGGTGTCGGTTTTTACATTCTGAGACACCGTTTTGTTGTGGGGTGTGGATACCGGTGGTTTGATGTCGTATACCCTTTTGTTTAAAAAACTCAAAAAGGTGTTGTAGTATACTCGGTTCCATTGTCAGACCTAAAGATTTTTATGGTTGTTTCAAATTGAGTTGCAACTAAATTGTTGAACTCTTGAAAACGACTGAAGACTTCATTTTTTGATTTCAAAAGATATAACCATGTGGTGCGAGAGAAATCATCAATAAATGTAACAAAATATTTGAATTTATTATATGAATCAACTGGGGCGGGTCCCCAAATATCAGAATGAATTAATTCAAAACATTATTTTGTCGTACTACTAGATAGTGGAAAGGGTAACCTGGTTTGTTTTGTGAGTTTGCAGATACAACCAAGTAATTTGTTTAGCATTTTGTCGGAGGGATGACCGAATCTCCAATGTAATATTTTGTCTTTTTGTACTATACTGGAGGTGGCCATGCATGTTTTGTCGGTATCTTCTAAGTAGTACAGACCGTTTCTAAATTTTCCTTAACAAATCTTCCTCCCAGTGACTCGATCCTGAAAAATTACTTTGTCAGGTGAAAAAGTAACATTGCAGTTTAAGTCTTTGGTTATTTTACTGATGGATAGGAGATTGGAGTTAAAATTGGGTAGACAAAGTACGTTGTTAATGGTTTTTGTGAAGAGTGTGGTGGACCCTATGCCAAAGATTGGAACTTTATTTTCATTGGCTACCGTCACGTGTTGTGGTTTTTCTAATTTAGTGAGACTGTGTAGATTTTTTGTGTTATGAGTCATGTGGTCAGAGGCACCAGAGTCTATTATCCAGTGTTCTAAGTTATGACAAAAATTTGCAGATTTAGAAAAATAATTGACAGTATTGCAAATGGATGAACCTGAGGTATCGCGCAAAAATTCTCTGAATTGTTTAAGCAGTGTAGCCATCTGTGCGTTGTTGTCTGGGTGCAGGTCTACTCTAATGGATCCGGATCTGTCCATTTCTTCCATTCGGTCGGGTCGGTACCCATTACCCGAACCGGGTCCGTCTGTCATGTGTGCTCTGCGGTCTGGATCAGGTTGCGACCCGTGACTCGCTCCGTTGCAACCCTCGGTATAAAAGGGAAATGTCTTCGCGAAGCCCCCTCGCTCGTCACTATTCGCGCAGCTCCCTCGCTCGTTCTAGAACTTTCTCTGGTTCTGCCGGAGATGAGGGTGCAGGTTCCAGCACCGGTCGTGGGTGTGCCCTTCCTTTCGGCAGTGACTGCATTTCACCGGCTCGCCTGGCTGTCCGTGGTGCCTTCCCCCTTCCTTAGGGTTAGGGTTTCAGAGAGAGCATCGGGTCGCCATGGCTAGTGCCTCCGCCTTGTCATCTCTGGTACTCATTACTCGTCGCCTGGTTTCTTCTCTTTGAACCATGGCTGAGACCGTGGCAAAAGTTGGCTTCTCTGTCGACATCAAGATCTGAGCTCGGAATGCTTCGTAGCTTGAGTTGAGAGCCGTTAAGAAATGGAAAACCATATCCTGCTCAGCCCGCTCTTAGAGTTCCTTCAGGTCAGTGTAATCAGTCTCAGGGTTTCAAGTTCTTTGAACTTAGATTTTAAAAACCCGGTTAACTCCGGTACTGATCTGTCCCCCTATTTTTCTTGGGAGATCTCTCATTTAAGTTCAATGACTTGCGCGAAATTGTTTTGTTCACAATAGTTGCTCCGGATTTCTTCCTAGAGTTCTTGTCCTGTTTCACAAAAACAAAAGATTTCACTGAGTTTTGGGTCTATTGAATTAGTTATCCAGGTCATTACCTGGCTGTCCATGATGTCCCATTCCTCTGAGTTCGGTCTAGTCTTGGCTTACTGCCGTCCATGAAACCCAGTCTGCCTCTTCTTTTCAGGCTCACCCGAGCCACCCTGGCCCATGGTATGTAGTTGTGGCCAGTGAGCAGGATGGAGGTCAGTCTGGGATTGGTGTCATGGTGGTGAAGCTGGCCGGAGGTTGATGGTTCTGCCATATGTGTTGGTTCTCAGAATCACTGCTTTGATACCATTTAGAAATGATGAACCTTTTGGTTCTGATCTTAAAAGGAAAATGATGAGCCTCTTGGTTCTGATTTCTTATTGAAAAATTCTACTTGTTTACAATGAGGAAGGATGTATATATATATATAAATAATTCTAACGGTTGCCTATGATCTCCTATGATCTCCAACGGATGCCTACTTGAAGCCTGAAATCGTTTTTTACCAGAAATGGCTAGACACCCACTGTGTTTGGTGAAAGTCTCTGTTCTTCTTCCCTCTTTTATCTATGATGAAGATTTCCTTCTGAGGCTGCAGCTTTTACTTCTCTTTCTTCAACATAAACAAAATTGAAATTCAGTAACAGTAACAGTAAATAATGAGCTACGTCGTCGAGAATGATGTGTTATGATTTATACACGGCACCCAAAGACAAACCGAGTGGCGCTTACGCGGCATGACAATGACCGATATAGGATGATGACAAAATATATTTGTAAGGGATGTCGCTTAAATATAAAGGCGACGTACCCGATGACTATATTTGTAAGGGACACTCCTAAATTTATAAAGGTGGTGAGCCCATTAAATTAATTATATGTCTCGTGTTGTAGCTGACATTCAAGCTTAGTGACAAATGCTCGAAGGTTATTTCATTGTTAAGTGTTGTAGCCTTTCATATCATTGTTAAACACTTTTTGAATTTGAATCATTTGACGTAGTGTGACGAATCTGACGGTTATAGTGATTGCTACCAGCTTTACCACAATGATGATTCCTTCGATTGGCTTCTTGGCTTTTGTGACTTCCTATGCTACTTTTATACTTCAGCTACCTTAGTTAGACGAGTAGTTCCAGATCAACTTCCTCAGATCTGCCAATATGGCAAATTCAACTATTCCCATAATGCTTTTGTGACATTTACTTTAATTATTTTTCTTCTCCGCTGATGTGGCCAAACACCGAATGTGTTCATTTTCTCCCATTACACTTGATGAAGTCTCTCTTCATTCAGGTGTAATGATTCAATTTCTCGATCTTCAATACTAGATTCATTGGCACCTACAATAATAATGACTTGCAAAATTTAGCAATAATAATAGTTACCTTACTGAATGACGTGTGTTTGATGATTGCGTGAGCTTTCTCTTCTGTCGTTTAATTCTCATGTTCACATCAATGGTCTATTCTGACGCTCTAATTCCCATTCTCGCTAGGGGTCTGCTCTGACGCTTTGATTTCCATTCTCGCTAGGGGTCTGCTCTGAAGCTTTGATTTCGATTCTTACTAGGGGTCTACTCTGGCGCTTTGATTTCCATTCTCACTAGGGGTCTGCTCTGGCGCTTCGATTTCTTTTTTGATGTCTTGATTCTCCTCAATTATTTATTTTGTCCCTTCTCATTCTCGTGCTCAAATTTAATGGCTATTATTTATCTTTTTGTCAGAACATGCCATCCTTCTTTCTAGCTGTCAACCCCTGAATAGGCGTTAGCAGCGATGGCCCATTTTTTATTACAAATTTTCCGTCAATCAAGCACGTGTCAGTCATCATTTCATTTCTCTTAATTAATTTCTATAACCTTTCGTGTCCGAAGCCAATATAAATTCTTCCTTTCCTTTTTCATTTTGTTTACTTTCCTCTCTTCTTCTTCGTAAGTCTTCTGTCCTCTCTACTTCCCTTTTCTTTGTTAGTAATTCCAGTAGCCATGAGTCGGGGTGGAGTTGAATTTAAGTCTACTGTTCCTCTAGTTAGAAATTCGTTTGAGCTTAACGAGTTTCTTTCTATCTTTCATGGCGTATATCCTCCTGATGTTATAGTTGGTTTAGGCGAGAGTAGGCACCCATGTCATCCTTGTAGGCCTCCATACTAGATGACCTTAAGTCCAATATATATTTCTCTGGACCTTAGACTTCCTTTCTCCCCATTTTTCCAAGAGATCTTCCATTGGTGTGGTTTTTCCCCTTCACAATTTACTCCCAGTACCTATAGATTCCTCCTCAGTTTTAAGGCTTTGAAAGGAAAGGGATGTTCTTGTATGGAAGAAATTGGGGCGGTGATGGCCGCTGGAGAATTCCCAGGTACTGGGGGACTTACAGTAAGTAGCCGGAGCTCCATTTCCAAATATTGTTTCTCTTTAAATCTGCCCTTATTATTTATTCTCTCTCATTTTCTTTTTCTTTTTTAATTTCTTTTCTTATTTTGGTCTTCTCTTTCTCTACAGATAAGCTTAAGAATAGGAAGCCCTACATAACCCAGTAAGTAGCCGGCACAGAAGGTGGTCTGCTCTCGTAGACCCGTACGGTGACGTCACGTTTGCCTACTCTCAGCCCTCAAGTTCAGTCGCGCCCCTTGTTGCTGTGCCACTGTTCGTTCTACCACGAGTCTTTCCCATTGTTTCTCATTCAGCTCTGTCTGGCACATCTACTCCATCGTCTCCTTCCTGCCCAGCGAGAGATTCACGCCACTCTTCCCCCAGCGATTCAGATTTTGACTATTCAAAGGAGAATATCTTAATTCAGAGAGTGAAGGAGAAATTAATTATGTCTAAAAGCCTTCGTACCGTGGTGGGTGAAGTTGGGAGACGAACTCACCCCAGATCAGAGGAGACCAGCTCTTCAAGGGATCCTCCCATTTTGAATGTTTCTCCAGTTCAGGGTGAGGATGTACCCCCCTCCCATTTTGCTACTCCTCCCCTTCTCGTTGTTCCCACACCACCTCTGCTAGCCACCAATCAAGACCCTACTTCTGGATCTCAGGGTACAGTTGGTGGTCCTGACCCTTGGCGGTTTAAGAAATATGCTGATATGCCATTAACAGTCTGCTTCTTAGATGATGCTGAGTCTTTTCACGCGGTTGCCTGTGAGATTTATTCTGAGGCTGATTTGGTCAAGACTCGCAACTCAGGAGTTGGTGACCTCATTTACTCCCTAAGTCACGACTTTGTCAGAGTATGGTTCTTTGTCCTTTTCCTTCTTCTTAATTGTTCCCTTACTTTTTCTCACCATTTTTGTTTTCTCCTCAGGCCTTATTCATCATAATGCTCTCCAAAAGTTTCATGCTGCTCGAGACTTGGCGTTGCAAAAGCTTTGAAGGGATGTTGCTCATTCTGCTAGCATCATTAAAGGCCTTCGTGAAGAAGTTGCTCAGTTGAAAGCGTCGAAGCCTGTGCTTGATGTGACAGTGAAGAAGCAAGCGGCAGAAGTCGATGGGGTTAAGGTAGAGATTCTTAGTCTGACAGAATATCTGGGAGCAGCAAAAGAGGCATTAAAGGCTGTTGAGGAGTCTCTGGCGACCGTTGAGGCAAACAAAGCCCAAGTTCTAGAATAAAAAGAAAAAGATGTTGGAGAAGAATATCAGGCTATCTTTTATGAAGCCGAGTAGGTAATCTATAGTATGGGTTACAGAGATGGCTCAATGAAGGCCCTTCCAAGGAAACCTCTCTGCGATGTTCATGTTGATGAGCAGAGTGAAGCCACCATTTCTGCAGGTCGAGCTAAGATCAACCATTTTGGAGCCGCTGATGATACTCCCATCATAAAAGATGAATTAGCCCCCACTGAGATCTCTTCTGAAGTGAAAAATCAGAACACTACTTCCATTTAGTTATAGTTTTTTTAAGAAATTTGCAACTGTAACTTTTTTTGTACTTCCATCTTATCAATGTAAAAGTTTTTTCAAATTCCTTGCTTTCTATCTTCAAAGCTATATCAATCAGAATTATTAATCTGGGAAATTTTACCTTATAGAGGTCCATGTATTACTTCTTTGACTTGAGATGAAGTAATAATCTTTGGATAAAAATTTCTACTCTGAAGTTCTTTCCTTAATTCTGATTTTCTGACATTTTCTTTTCTGGAACGCCAAAGCTCTTGGCGTTCAGGTTTAAGCTTTCTGGTCTGAGTTCAGCTTCTGAAACTTTCACGTCATGAACTTCTGAGCTTTTTGGTCTAATCTCTGCTCTACCTTCTGGTCTGGGCTTAGCTTTTGAAGCTTTTACTTTTGAGTTTTCTGGTCTGAGCTCAGCTCTGCCTTCTAGTCTGGGCTCAGCTCTTGAAGCTATTATAGACTTCTCAGCTTTTCGTTTTCCTTATTTTTTATTTTTGTCCATTATCTTTCTTATGTTCTTGCTCTTTGACCATCATAGCTTGTGTTTTAAATCCTTTTGATAGTAGTACTTATATGTTGCTCCTCTCAAGGACTTACGCCCTTAGTTCTTTATGAGAGTAGGACTTATGAATTACCCCTCTCAAGGACTTGCGCCCTTAGTTCCTTCTGAGAGTAGGACTTATGGATTGCGCCTCCCAAGCACTTGTGCCCTTAGTTCCTTATGAAAGTAGGACTTAAAGAATCGCCCCTCCCAAGGACTTGCGCCCTTAATTCTTTCTGAGAGTAGAACTTATGAATTTTCCCTCCCAAGGACTTTTGCTTGTAGTTCCTTCTGAGAGATTGGACTTATCAATTGCCCCTCCTAAAGACTTGCTCCCTTAGTTCCTTTTGAGAGTATAACTTATGAATTGCCTCTCCCAAGGACTTACGCCCTTAGTTCCTTCTGAGAGTAAGACTTACAAATTTCCCCTTCCAAGGACTTGCGCACTTAGTTCCTTCTGAGAGTAAGACTTATAAATTGCCCCTCCCAAGGACTTTCCCTTAGTTCTTTCTAAGAGTAGGACTTACGAATTGCCCCTCCCAAGGACTTGCTCCCTGAGTTCCTTGATGTGCTTTCCTGGAAGAAGAATTAGAAGGTTGACACAAGAGATTTTTACGTGGAAAACCCTTGTGGGGAAAAATAACAAGAAAAATATTCACTATGAAAAATCATAATTACACAAAGTACTTCTTTAAATGAGATGCATTCCATGGTTTTTTCAGGTCTACTCCTTCCTCTGTTGTCAAGTAGTAATACCAAGGTCCTCCTATGCTAATGATTATGTATGGTCCTTCTTAAGTTGGCCAAAATTTCCTTCTGATTGAAAGACTTTTCTTAGGACTAAATCTCCTTTTTGAAATTCTCGCTTCTTCATTCTTTTCTAAATATAAGATCTTTTTTTTATTATAACGCGCTACTCTGATTAGGGCAGCTTCTCTTTACTCTTCCAGTTGATCCAGACTTCTTCTGAGGAGTTCCTCATCGTGTTAATCATTCAACTCTGATCTCACTGTTGGGCTTTCAATTTTGACGAGAATCACTACTTCTGCCCTGAATGCTAAGGCGAACAGTGTTTCTCCGGTGTCTTCTCTAAGAGTAGTTATATATGCTCAAAGTACAGCTGCTAGTTCCTATACCATTTTCCTTTTACGGACTCTATTCACTTTCTCATGCAGTCGAGTATAATACGATTCGATCTCTCAATTTTCCTGTTCTCTTGTGGATAATATGGTGTAGAGAAATGATTAGTGATGTTTAGTCCTTCATAGAAGCCTTTAACAATTTTTTTATGAACTGTAGTCCGTTATCTGAGACCAATATCTTGGGTATTTCATATTGACATATTATGTTTTTTCACAAAAATCCCTGACTTCTTCTTCACTGACTCTCGCGAAAGCCTCCACTTCTATCCATTTCGTGAAATAGTCTGTGGCTACTAGCAAGAAGTGCTTCTGAGATGGCACTATGGGGAGTGGACCGATGATGTCGAATGCCCACTTCATGAAAGGCCATGGACTTGCTAGTGTGTTCAGTTCTCAAGGATCCATTCTGGTGACTAGGGCGAATCGTTGGCATATGTCACATTTCTTCACATATTGCTTGGCGTCTTGATGCATTCCATGCCAGTATTATCCCTCATTTAAGGCTTTGAAAGCTAATGATCTTCCCCCAGTGTGGTTTTAACATACTCATTCATGAATTTCGGCTAAGGCATACTACGCTTCTTTCTCCTTCAAGCATTTCAAGTACGGTCCTGAAAAAGATTTTCTATATAATAATCCATATATTAATACGTACCTTGGCTTTTGTTGCTGGACTATTTTCGCCAGGAGTGTTTCCTCAGGGAGACTCCATTTTTGAGATAGAGGATTAAATCATGCTGCCAACTAGGTTCCTTTGTGATTCTCACTTCAGAAATGTTATTCGATGATGGATGAATACTTGGTTTTCCAAGAATTCCACATGTACATTTCTTTTATGCGGGAATCACAAAGATGATCCCAAATTTGCTAGCACGTCTGCGTATCTGTTCTCAGTTCTCGAGATTTGTTAAATCTCATTGCTTTTGAATGAGTTCGGCAGCTCTCTTACCCGATGTAAATAACTTATCATTCTCTCATCTTTAGCTACGTATTCCCTTATTACCTGATTGATAATTAACATTGAATCACAAGAAAATTTCACGTCAGTTACCTCATATTCTCGTAGTGAAGATATTCCAACTATTCGCTTCATACTCAGCCTCATTACTCGATGCATTAAATCCAAATGAGATTGAATACTCTTATGTTTCTCCTAATGGGGTTTGCACCACTACTCCAGCTCCTACTCCCTTATTGTTAGAAACACCATCAGCATATAGTTTCCAAGACCCATTCTCTATTTCTTTAGGTTGTTCTGGACAAATTATTTCTCCAGTGAAATCTGAGATGAAATCTGCTAACACTTGCTCCTTGATTGAAGTTCTGGGCTCATAAATGATCTCATACTGGTTTAGTTTGATTGCCCATTTTTCCATTCTTCCACTTACCTATGTGGAGTGCAGTAGACTTTTAACAGGTGGGTTAGTCAATACCTTAATGTTGTGTCCTTGAAAGTAAGGTCTAAGCTTTCTTGCAACAGTTATGATCGCCAGTACTAATATTTTCATCTTTTTATATCTTGTCCCTGTTGCCACCAAGATTTTACTGATGAAGTATATAGGCTTCTACTTTTTTTCCTCTTCTCTAATGAGCACGACACTTACAGATGTTTCTGAAACTGCAACATACAAGAGGAGTTACTCACCATGCATTGGTTTTGAGAGTAGTTGGGGTGTTGTTAAGTACTCCTTGATTCTGTTGAAGGCCTCTTCGCACTCTTTATCCTATTTGTCTGTAGAGTTCTTTCTCAGTTTATCAAAGAACGGCTTGCATTTATCTGTTGACTTGGAAATAATCCTATTGAGTGCCGCGAGTCTCCCAGTCAGTCTTTGAATTTATTTTTTATTCTTCGAGGACTTCATCTCTATTATAACCTTCACCTAGTCTGTGTTAATTTCTATCCCTTACTGGGTTATTAAGTCGCCAAGGAATTTCCCTATAACAACGTTGAAAGTACACTTCTCTGGATTCAACTTCATTGAGTTCTTTCTTAGGACTGAGAAAGTCTCCTCTAGTCTTGGATATGGTTTTCTCATCCTTTACTTTTTACCAATATGTCATCCACGTACACCTCCATATTTCTTCCAATCTGACTCTGGAATACTTTGTTCACTAATCTCTGATATGTAGCTCCTGCATTTTTCAACCCAAAGGGCATTACTTTAGAACAATAGATGTCATATTCAGTAATGAAAGAAGTTTTTTCTTGGTTAGGTTGGAACAGTTTCACCTGGTTATATCTAGAGTAGGCGTCCATAAAGTTGAGGAGCTCATGTCCAGATGTGGCGTCCACCATTTGGCCAATTTTGGGCAGCAGACAGTTCTTTGGACAAGCTTTGTTTAAGTCAGTGAAATCCATACATGTTCTCCATTTTCCATTCTTTTTTTATATCATCACCACATTGGCCAGCCACTCTGAACAGTTAACTTGTCAAATGAATCCTGCATTTAGTAGATTATCTACTTCATCCTTTATTACATTGTTCCATTCTGGCGCGAAACTCCTTTTCTTCTGTTTTATTGGTTTTACTACTAGATCAGTGTTCAACTCATGGCATATAATCTCTTCTGGAATCCCAAACATTTCGTGCGTAGTATTGGCAAAACATCTTTGTTCCTTCGTAGAAAGTTGGTCAACATGACTTTCTCTGCTTGTTTGAGACAAGTGCCGATGTTTGTCATCTTTTGTGTTCTTTCTTTTAAGCACACTAACTCTGTTTGTTCCCCCGCCTCGTACCTCAGGCCTTCTGACCCGTCGTCTTTTGATTGCTATTGAGTTGCTTACTTTGGCTTTATGAGTTATGCTTCTTCTGTACACTTTTTCTTTGCAAACTCCAATGCAATCACAGAACATATGTGGGCTGAAGTCTGGTCTCCTTTGATGGTCTTGATTCCTTCCTGTGATGGGTACGTTAACACTTGGTAGAAGGTTGACGGTACAACTTTCATCTTATGCAGCCATGTTCTTCCCAGAATGGTGTTGTATGGGGACAAAGTATCCAGAATCACAAACTCAAACATATGATTAAAAGGTTCAAGTCTTACAGGGAGAGTAAGGATCCCCTCCAAGTAGCTGATAGCTCCATTAAAACCTATCAATAGTCGCGAGGTCCCCTCCAACTTTTAATCTCCAATTGACATATTTTCTAACTTGGTCCAGTATAGTATGTTAACCGCGCTTCCATCATCTACCAGAACTCTTCTCAAAAGGCAATTACCGACCTGTATTTAAATGGCAAGTGCATTCGTGAGGAGGTACTCTGTGTCCTCCATTACCGCTCGATATGTGGAGTATTGTTCTTGAAAGACAGAAGACATAACTGCAAAGTTAGTAATCGAATGAACAAGGAGTGAATGATTCCATTTTAAGGCTGAACCGTCCAGACTGGTTGGGAATATTTTGCAATGTAACTCACCATCATGCTGATACAATGCCATTATATGTCTGAAACGGCAGAGATGATCTACTGGATTTGTCTTCCCTTCTTAGGTACAGGAGCCGTAAGAATCTCTGGACTCAATGGGGTACGAGTGAGAGATTCAAGCTCACGTTTTCCAGTATTCCCCAAGTTCCTCATCTCTAGCATCTTTCATTCCATTAATTCTTCAACAGCTTCCTTGGTGATAATTTTAGACTGGCCTATCTCCTCTGCAACCTCATTTTCTCAAATTTGAGGCTGAATTTCCCTTTTTTCTCGTTGCATGTTCCTGCTGTACTTATGGTTTTCTTGTTTCTCATATCACCTGTTATTCTCTGAACGGATGTCCTGTTCTTCGTTATTTGCTCTTTGGCTGACCTTTGCACGCGTCCGAGCCATCTCTTGTTGAAGAGCAATGATTTTTTCTTAGATAGCTCTCCATGCATCGTGCTGCATTTCTGCGTCTTGTTCTTCCATCTCTCGCATCCCAATCAGAATTGTATGAGGTATCTCTGTTGGTGGGGTCGGTTGATCTATTTGGTCATTAGTGTTTCTGGCTTCATTGTCTCCATTTAAGGTCGCGTTGGATCTAGTTCTAGGCATGTTTAGTGTTTTGGGTGAGTTTCTAGAGTGTTTTCTCTCGGCTTTGATATGTAAATAAATTTTTTCTTCTAAAATAGAAAATATCAAGAGCAGAGAAAATAAGCACGAGAGTAAGAAATTTGAAATGGCTTGTATTCGATATCCTCTAGTTTACAATTTGGCATGTATTTATAAGCTTGTAATATAATTTAATTCCCAAAACAAAGTGAGAATAAACGGAATATTCTTTGAGATTGAGTTTATCTTCCATGATTTGCTTCATCTTTTAGGTGAATAAATGAACCTTGCTTATCCGTGTTAACAACTTTTTGAATTTGAATCACTTGGCGTAGTGTGACGAATCTGACGGTTGTAGTGATTGCCATCAGTTTTGCAACTGTGATTATTCCCTCGGTTGGCTTCTCTGGCTTTCGTGACTTCCTATGCGACTTTTATGCAACAGCTACATTGGTTAGGCGAGTAGTCCCAGATCAGCTTCTTTAGATCTGCCAACATGGAAAATTTAACTATTCCCATAATGTTTCTGTGGCCTTTGCTTTAATTATTTTTCTTCTCTGCTGATGTGACCGAACACCTAGAATTATTCTTGTTCAGTTACATTGTACCAAGAAAGGAAAACCTCTTTGAAGGGTATGACCCTCCTTAGGCACCTTGGATGTGCCCCCTTTTGATAGAGATGGATAAAAAAGATGCAATGTGCGACTACCAAGGGAAGACCCCATTATACCGACTTCGGGAAGCCTAAAGGTGGGCATTTCTATACACCTACCGCCGGGGAAGCTAGACGATGGGTTGAGTAATGCACCCGTCGCCAAAGGGGTGCCCGACAGCGGGTTGAGTAATGCACCCTCCGTTAGGGTAGCTCGACGTACGGATGGCATGGTTTACCCGCCTTCGGGGTAGAAAAACAAAGGAGTTCTTGGTATCATCATTGCGATAATCAATTTCACCCCCGCCCCCTCCAAGATAAAATATTAGAGAATATTTCATTCTCGAGTTTTCTTCAACCTTAGAGCGTTAAATGCATTTGTCACTGTCTGGTGGTCATCCTAAGGTGCTTGTCATTCACCCTTCCAGTCACACTATTCTCACGTTTCCAGACTTATTTGTCATTAGACTAGGTCGCTTGTTGACACATCACCTGAAAATCTCTAAATAGTAATCAAATTGATGGTCTTAATTTTACTTTTATAAAAAAAAAATTTAATAGGGCTATAGAAAATTTTATGTTACTATTTACGTTATCATATTAAGAGAAGAGAAAGTGGAAGATGAGGAGAGAGAAAATGAGAAATTCTTTATCTCCTCTCTATATTCTTAGTATGCTACTGTTAATAGTTACATAGAATGATCATAAATATATATATAATTATCTGTATCCCCCGCGATAAGAAATTTCAGTACTTTTGAAGTACCATAAGTGATAATTCTTCAAATTATTCAATTTCCCGTGTGTATTGTTTTCAATTACAATAGTTCACTAATCATTTCTCTCAAAATATGAAATTAATATTATATTTGTCAGATTTATATTTTAAGATGTACGTACAATTTATAACTAAAGTATCTAACTTTTTTTTTACTCGACCGGCATTCTCGCAATTACAGACTTTCTTTAACTCAGACTAATTAACAGCCACAGTTAGTTAAAAAAACAACCAGGTGTTCCATCGTGGTTTTTGTTCTCCAGAAAATGCCGCGACCGCAACTGGCCAGAGAGAGAGAGAGAGAGAGAGAGAGAGAGAGAGCACATTCCTGATTCCTCCGTAATCTTTTGATTCTTTTCAAACTATGCTGGCAGCTGATATTCACTAAATGAGTCAGAAAATGAAAGAAAGAGCAAACCAGGAAGATTTCCAAACCCAAACTATATGCTGATTTTCAAACCATCACATCATCAATACATAAAAGTTCAAACGTAATTATATATATGAGGACAAGTACAAAGACTCTGAAAGATTAAACGTGAAGGAAAAAGGATTAAACAACATAATAATTAGTTTATTTGATAGTTGATGAAGCATGTCACGGTATATATATATAAATGCAGAGATGGATAATGCTGAATTGTTAGGGAAATTGGAAATCTACGGGTAGCAGACTTAAAACAAAAGAACAGACTATCCTCCCATATAGGTATAAACGAACCCTTCTTTTTTCTTCTCTCTGATTGGCCAAAACCATGATTAAAAATAAAGGATCAGAGGGTGTTTTTGTCTATGTACTGTGAAGAAGAAGACATGGAAATCGGAATTCGTTAAAAGCTGCGGCCAATGCATGGAGCAAATCGAGCCCATCCGAAGAAATTCCAATTGGATGATCCCTGACTCTTGCGCCTTTCAGGCTCAGGCGATCGAGCAACCTCTGTTTCATTTCTCTTCAGCATCTCCCACATCACATGCACATCTTCATACTCACATGCCCTCACATCGCGTTTCAGCTTCAGCAATCCTGATCGATTATTGAACAATTTAACCAGCATTTCAAATCGCAAGCGAATTTATAATGAAATGACTGAATCTGAGATTCTGGATCACTTACCGCTTTTGCGAAGCCCTAGGCGCAAAGCAAGGCCGCCGCAGACCCGCCGTATGGGGAAAATCATCTTTCCCCACCAATCCATTCCGCACTCTGCTTCTGCTCCAGCGAGAGAAGGATCAAAGAGAGACGCTGAGGGATCTGAAATAATCACAGCAGATTTTTCCTGAATTAAATTTGGAAATATCGAACCTCGTTTTCAATTTTTAATTAATTAAAGACAAGGCCAAATTGATTGTGATTTTCGAAAGGGGAATAAAATAAGAGAGAGAAAATTTAGAAAAATATAATCCATAGTGGAAGAGCTACTTACTAGGCGACACTTTTTTTTTCTCTCTTCTTCCTCCCCTGAAAAAGAAAGAAGATTCCACCAAAGGAAAAGAGTCTAATTTTTGGTGAACCAACCGTCGCCTAACGTCTTGGCCGACGCAAGCATCTCCAGCGCCTGACACGCGTCTGTTCCGCGGGAGATGCTTCCGTTGTCCGAATCTCAATGCTGATGTTTCGTTGACAGTGACAGACTTCGCTTTCCTCAACGAACGGTTTTCAAGTACGTCAGTGACATGTTTCCCACGTGAAACTCAAATATTGGTGGTCATGACTTTGAATAATTCTACGATTTTGTTATTTGTACTAAATTAAAGAAATAAAGCGATGGGTTCATCCCGTCCTAAGAGATAGTAAGAAACACGAAGGGGTCTCGCGATCCTATTGTTTTGTTCTTTAACAAGAACGATACAGCGGGTAAACTAAGACTCGTCGTGTTGTATGTGTTGTATGTGTCAAACACGATGGGTGATAGAACTCCAATCGTGTTTTATGTGCCAAACACGACGGGTCGTCTACCTCCCGTCGTGTTTTGGCACTTTCCATCACACGCCTTAAATTTTTTTAAGTTGAGCACGTGGTTTGGGGCGTAATCCACGGCGGGTGTTAGACCAACCGTCATCTTTTGTCAAACTCTTAACTCTAAAAGTAACCGCACGACTTCTTTTCTCTTATTCTCTTCGCTATTTCTAATCTATCAATATTGTCTGCATCTTGTCGTCATCTTCGGTTCTCTATTTCTTCTTCGAATCAGTTGCTTCTGCGTCTACTTCAACTCGATATCATATTCACAACCTCTGATTTCTTTTTTATGCGTTCAACTTACGAATTTGGGAGGTATGCTTATGTTTTTCTTCGTCTTTTTTAAATTAATTACGTTAATCTTACGGTAGTAACGAGTTTTGCATATATATATTTGTATTCTTAGGATGGATAAATCACATATATATGGATAAAATATCTACAAATTATGACATTAGGGTTGAAAATTTCCTCTAGTATGCAATGGAGAATAGTAATGACCTTTGTTTCTTATGTTGTCTGTGTGTGGAATGTGAAAATCTCAAACGTTTTACTTTCACTGAGGTAAGAAATCATTTATTCTTTCATGGTATAGATCAAAGATATCAAATATAGGTGTGGCATGGAGAATTAGACAATTATAGAAAAACTACGTTTGGCATAAATGAAGGAAGAGAGAGTTCTCATGCTCAGATGATGATTTGAAAAATGGTAATCTTTTATCAAGTGGTCATGTAGAAAGAATTGATCATGAATAATGGAAACAAGCACATCGTTATGTATTAGAAAATACGAATGAAGTTTAACCCTATATCGAGCAAGTACAATCATCACAATCTTTTTAATTTTTGGTTAGTATGATATTGGTGCGTTTTTTATTTGTTTAACTTTGTATTTTTTTATCTTTTACTCAAGGTTAAACTAATAATCTATAATGTAACATATGAGTGGATAAACAAAACAGTAAATATCAAATCAATAAACATGTATGTATGGCAACTTTCAATACTCATTTATTTTATTTTATAATAAATTGATGGGTTAAACCAACCTTTATTTTTTTGCAGGGTTCAACAACTAAGTAGAATAATTTGGGAGCAACTAGAACAACTAAAAGAAGTATTCAAAGTTCATTAGTTTCAAGGTTTTTGTAATTAATTTCATTATTTATTTTTCTAATATACAATGCCAGAAATTTTGAAGATAATCATATTGTATGCAATGAAGAGGTATATTGTCTACTGAGATATTTGTGTCATTTTTATGTTTTCATTTATTGTTCAAGTCTAATAGGTTGACTTAATTATTCTATAATTAAATTTAAAAAAATATCACTAAAGATGACGGTTTGTAGACAACCCGCCGTAAAAATATAACAAAAAATGACAGTTTCTAAAATTAAATAAAATAATAATAATAAACAAGCAACCGTCGTCATTTTGCATCGTTGTAAAAATATGTGATTTTTTACAACACCTTTTACCACGACGGGTGCTTACCTGTCATCTTTGATTTTTAACGACGGAGAATCTCGTCGTTAAAAAACAGTTTTGTAATAGTGTTCTTTGTGAAAAAAGTTTACAAGGGGCTTGAATAGATTTTGAAAAATTAGTGAAGACTACCCTAGAGAGTTTATTAAGCCTAAGCTATTCTTTGAGAGGTATTTAGTGTTCTATTCTTTATTCCCACCAATCTTTTTCTTTTATTCCTATTAAGATCTTATATTATTTTTGTTTGGAATACCAATGAACCAACAATTTTTGGATAATATTCTTTGCTTCCAATCAAAGATGAAGATAGGCAATGCATGTGTTGCCACTTTAATGGCATTTTTTCCTACGGTCTTGTGTGCACCACAACCCAATTGAACATTTCATTTCAGTCCTATTTTCATTCACCACCCGCAATTTACCGTACTTTTTTTTTAATCTAGTTTTAGCCTTACCGTATAACTTGAGAGATGACAAGGCCATGGGGATTGAGTTTGGATGTATGTTCTATTTTATAATTGAGGTGTAGCTACAAAGAGGTAGTAGTGATACAATAGTGCAATTTGAAGGATCATTTCTTTTGTAGTTAAAAACAGAAAAAATGAGGAAAATGAAAAAAAGGAAGAAAGTTGTGGTGGCTTTCAACGATTTAAGGTTCAATATTGGAAGAAAAATATTTCATCAATCCATTGGACACTAAGTATAAAACTCACGACGAACTTGCCACAAATTATGAGATCACACTACAAGAAAAAATCTAATATTACGACGGTTATACGGCGACGGTTTGTTAGACCGTCATTAATTTTTTAAAAAGAGAAGTAATTGTGACGGTTAGGTAAACCGTCGCAAGTGTGGGATTTATGCTGGCGGTTTTATGCAAACCATTGGAGTTTGTAAGATATGCCCATGGTTTTCTTGAACCGTCAGGAATAAACCTTTTTTACACACATATTGCGACGGGTTTAGGTTAACTCTCGGGACATAGATGCTTGTTGCACCATTTTTTATGATGGTTTGGCCGAACTGTCACATTTGGATGAGAAACTCGGCTAGTTTTGCCGACAATTCGACCGAACCGTCAGGATAGGTTCTATTGCTACGGTTTTTAAAAATTGTAGCAATAGAAAACCCTAAAATCTAATTAACCCACGCCCTTCTTCCCCTTTTTCCCCTGTTACAATTTCGGTAATAACCAGCGAACTTTGACAGGCGATCTCAGCCCGTACGGTGGTCACCCTTGCCGGCGTAGCTCAGCCACGATCCCAGCCTCGTGGTCCTCATCTTCTGTGTCCTCCTCGCCGTACCTTAGCTCGTGGTCCTCATCTTCCGTGAACTTCGACAGGCGATCTCAGCCCCGACAGAGGTAGCTCTGTCATAGCCCAGCCCATGTCCTCCTCGCCGTAGCTCATCCCCGCCCATCCCCGATCTGTACAGTCTTTCTCCTCAGTTCCGCCCGAGTATCTTTGACTGCCCTATTTTCTTGCAATTTCCCCAAAGCATATAGATTTATTTGGAATTTCTTCTTTGACTTTATGGCAGTGATTATTGAATTGAAATGGGTTTTGATTAAGCAATTACGGACATGCATAGGGGAATATATTTAACATGATAATGTCATTTATCCCTAATCTAAACCCCAAATTTCGTATCTTATCTTCGTTCATAGCTACCACTGACTGAAGAAGTTGAAGATTACAACTTCAGTTCTTGATGCCGTAAAATACAATTTTTCTGATTTTCAGTTATTAAGTTAATATTTGAACAAAATATTTGTGAGGTTATTGCATATGTATGAAATGAATACAGAAAAGAAAATTGAAATTCCCAAAGTTCTTACTTTTGTTCGTCAATGACTTTTCCTGGGCAAAAAGTTAAATATATTGTTCTTCAACCGTTGTTGCTTTAAAATGCCTTCTCTATGTTATTTTTAGTTTAGGATTCAATGATGGTAAGTACGTAGTTTCTAGTGGTTGGGTAATGGAGTGATTTTAGGGAGTGATTTCAGGGCCATTTTTAAGCATTTTGACAAAAAAGAAAACTGAAATTGTGGGGAGTGAGATCATGAGGTATATATGTTATTTCTTTACTCTTTCTGCAGTGTTTTGAGGTAAGATTTTCGTGTTGACCATTGGTGGAATATTTGCAAGGAATAATCACTTTTAACACTAATCTGGAATGTGGAGTCTTAGGCGTGGTGCTTTGAAATATTTGATGACAGATAATGAATGTGACAAAATATTATTTTTAAATTTACTGTGTTCAGATGGGCAGAACCCAGAAGAAGCCATGCAAAGTTTTCTTGTCTTACAATATTATTCTATTTGTTTGGTCTTCTTTAAGTTTTGAGAGTTGTAATGAATAAAAGTTGGATGACAAAACCAAGGCATATCAAGATGGAGTAGATCAGATGGGCAGAACCCAGAAGAAGCCATGCAAAGTTTTCTTGTCTTACAATGTTATTCTATTTGTTTAGTCTTCTTTAAGCTTTGAGAGTTGTAATGAATAAAAGTTGGATGACAAAACCAAGGCATATCAAGATGGAGTAAATCAGTTTCTGAACTCTACCTTTGAGAGATGATCGAGTGATGGATATATATTGTATCCTTGTTACTGGGGTGTCATTGTTATCGTAAGACTAAAGACGTCGTCCGTGAACACCTAATATGTAATGGGATTATAAGTTGTTATACATGTTGCTATTTTCAAGGGGAGCCAGCAGTGACTACTTCATCCGGAATCAGTACGTCATCTGAAGTCACTTTTAATAATATGGCACATGTAAAAACACAATTATCATGTCAAGAGGATGATAATGATATGCATGATTGGTTGGATGATGCATTTGGTAATTTATTGAATAATGAACATGGTTCAGACTCTATTTCATCACAACAACCGGTTGATGATGTAGATGAAAGAATGAGGGAATTCAGGGATAATTCTGATGTTAAGGACTTTTACGATTTCGTTAAAGATAATAATCAACCGCTATATCCTGGATGTGAAGAATTCTCAAAATTATCATTTTTGTGAACCTATATCACATCAAATGTCTTGATGGTTGAGTAACAAATCATTTTCTTCCCTTCTTGAATTGTTGAATAGAGCATTTTCTAAGGGTGTTCAACTTCCAAATACATTTTATGAAGCAAAGAAATTGATTCGGAAGTTAGGACTTGGGTATGATAGAATAGATGCGTGCCCAATGATTGAATGTTGTATTGGAAAGAAAAAGAAAAAGACCACCTCCCATTTCAGCATCGGGGTCTACAATTTATGAACAAGTGCGTGATATAAATGTCATATTTGGAAAGGAAGTGATTGACAAAAAAAAAGAAAGGAAGCTGGTGTTCAATATTAAAAACGAAGAGTATATTTTTTGAACTTTCTTATTGGGAGTACCTTATACGTCATAATCTTGATGTGGTGCATGTAGAAAAATGTATGTGATAACATTATTGGAACACTTCTAAACGATCAATGGAAGTCGAAAGATAATTTAAATGCACGTCTAGATCTTTGCAAACTGAATGTAAAACATCATCTTCATCTGCCAGCATTCTTCACCATCATGGTTTATTTGGCTTCTGAAGAAAAAATTACAGGACATGTCCACTATAGATGGATGTACCCAATTGATAGGTAAGATTGACATAGTATATTTACCATTCAATTATGATTCCATGTAATGAATGATTTGCTCAGTATAGGTTATTTGTATTTGTGTTAGGTATTTAGGTAAACTAAAATCTTATGTGCGTAATAAAGCTCGTCCTGCAGGTTCAATTGCCGAGGCTTACATTATGGATGAGTGTAGAACATTTTTTCAAGGTATTTAGATGGAGTGAAAACAAAATTTAATCGGCCTACGAGGAATAATGATTTTATAGATGAGCAAACAACACAAAATATTTCTTTCTTTCCTATTTTAGTCAGACCAATAAAGAATGCAACAATTGATGTGCTTGATACCATCACATTGACACAACACATCGATTTGTGTTGTTTAATTGCGAGTTAATTGATCAATTCCATAAGTAAGTCTCAAATATATAGCTTGGATAAACTTACATCCATTTTCCAGGCTGTTACTTTAGTGTGTTACTCACTTTATCTAAAATAATTACAGAGAATTTGTAGATAATTATAAAAGACAACACCGTAGTCGTCGACCTTCTCATAATGAAGTCGAACATGTACTTCATGATAAAATTTTTGATTGGGTTACATCTAAAGTAAGTTCAATAGATGTACTTGAATTATTTAATTATATATGGTTCAATAAATGTTGAATACTTTTTTTATGAATAGATAACCCTGAGGGGTTGGCCTAGTGGGGGGGGGGGGGGCACAAGACCAATGTGGTATTGCATGAGGTTCTAGGCTCGAAACTCACCACCAGCGTCAAATCTTCAGGGCCATTGAACTGGGGGTTTGTGCCTTGAATTAATCGATGTGTACTTGCCAGAAATTCCTTGCCGAGGACCTGTGCACACCCGAGATTAGTCGGAACTCTGCTCCGGATACTCAGTGACCGAAAGGTTGGATCTAAAAAATGGGAAATAATGCGTCAAAAGAGTTGAGATAGTTAGTTCAAGGTCTAAATATTATGGTGAAGATGTATGATGGATACAATGTTAATGGATTTGTTTTTCGTACAAAGGAAAGTGATAGCCTTCGTAAGTCTCAAAATAGTGGAGTCATGGTAACATCAGAGATAACAAGTTATGCAAATGTAGGAGATAGAGAGATGACTTGCATTCTGAAAGATATCATTGAGATGAATTATTATGAGAAATTCAAAGTGATTTTATTCAAATGTGGATTCGGTTGGCCCTACTGAAGGTATTAGAACAAAGATTGATCGATATGGGTTTACACTTGCTAATTTTTCACGTTTGACCCATACCAGAGAGCATTTGAAGCACGAGCCATTTATCTTTGCATCACAAGCACGTTTAGTAGTTGATGATCCAAAGGATAAAGACTGACATGTAGTTGTCCATACAAAGCCTAGAGATTTGTATGGCATGCCTAGAGATTTGTATGGCATGGGAGTACTAGAGCTAGAAAGTGACACCGGAATCCATCATAACGGCGAAGTTCTCAACGGACAAAGTCTAGAAGAAGTGAACTTTGTTCAAGTAGATGTTGATGGATTGACTTTTGAAGACATGACATATGATTATAACAGTGATCATGATAACAACTTTTCTGAATAATATAATTGAATGTTTCATAAACATGTATTTTTTTATGTTTTCTTAGTTATAAAATATTTTCTAAGTCAGATACAGTCATAATGATTAACATGGGTAGGATTATAGAATGACTTCATCGAGACGTCAATCATCACCATTTAAGCGGCGTACGCGTGCATGAGTAGCTGAGTTGGAGGCCCAAGTGACTCAGTTAGAGGCTTAATGCTCACGGGTTCCTCAGTTAAAGGCTGAATGTTCAGAGATGTGTGAGAAATATGATCAAGTACAAGCTGAATATGCAAAGATACGCTCCCAGCCAAGCTTAATTATGAAGTTTATGCAAGACTCTCGTAAAGAGTAGAATAGCCTTTACATGTTTAACTTATGAAATATTTTGTTATTTCAAATTTTCATAATTTGAACTCATTGGATTATTTGTATTGATAATCTATTATATTTTAGATATCTAATTAATGATTTAATATTTTATAATTATGTGCTCTGTAAATATATAGAATGATATTGCTATGACTATTGTGAAAATATATACCATGTTAAAATTGTTAATATGCAATATTTTTTGGGAATAAGCAGAAATAGGAAGGAGAATGTGAAAGCAGTGTTTTCGTGACGGTTTAAGAACTGTCGTAAAAAAATGGTCGAGGACAAATTGTGACAGTTTTACACCGTTGCAAATGACAAAAATCGTCGCGGTAGAGTCTCTATCGCGACGGTTTTCACACCGTCGTAGTAATACTCCTTCTACAGCGACGGTTCTAGAACAGTCGTTATAGATAAATTACAACGGTTTAAAACCGTGGCAAATGACAATAAAAACCATCGCAGTAGAGTCTCTGTCGCGACGTTCCTCTGACGGTTGTCAAAACTGTCAGTGATTCAATCCCGATGGCGGCAATCTCGACGGTTCTTTAACCATCTTCGTATTTCTTCCGACAGTTACAAACCGTCGCCATAGACTCTAATAACCGTCGCTGTAAAAGGATTTTCTTGTAGTGGTAAACCATAGAATGTCTCAAGTTTTTGAGTTCCTTATCATTCTATACATGTAAATTAGCATTCTTCATATTTTTAACATATGTGATCATGAATTGATTTTTATCTACAAAAGTTTATCACATATGTTCGATGAGAGTACATAACTAAGATCATGAGTGATATTGAGAAATACCTTGAGAGAACTAGAGTTAATGCGAAATTTATCCATGTCATTCAAATAATTACTTTTAAGCTTCGACCCTGTGAAATTTTGCACCTACACCTTCCATAATGATGCAATACTTGCAGTGACAGATCTTTTGAATTTATTTAGTGATTTGCATCACTTGGTCTCATTAGTTTGTTTTAATTATGCTTTTAACGATTTTGTTTTGTAGTAAAACGTTTATAGGTATCATAGCTGGTAAACCCTCATGAGACACAACTCCTCATACTAGGGAAACCTAAAGATTTAAAGGCTTGTGTCACATCCTAAGTGTCATCAAGATTATAGATTTGGGGCTATTTGATATATTGAATATTTCATGCATTTATTTTACCTTATTATTTATTTGTGTGGCTAGTTCTTTGATGAGCAGTCAGTTTTAACGTATTTTGTATGAGTTTTGTAGTTTTAATTATTTAGGAAAAATCCAGATAAAAATAGGTGAAAGTTTGATGATTGACATATGTGTAAATAAAGGAAGTCAAGAGGTTTGAATATTCTGGGATGTTCACAGTTCGGTTCGGTCGATTTTTTTGTGAAAGATCGAACCAAAACAAAACTTCGATTCGACAATAAAATTGAACCGAACCAAATCGTTCATGTTAAAAGAACCGAACCGTGAGTTTCGGTTCGGTTGTCGGTTCAATATTATTAATTAAAAATAACTTTAAATGATATTATTGAAAAAATAATATTTTATTGCGGTTCGGTTCTATGAAATTATATATAAATATAAAAAATAATATGAATTAAATGTTTCATTTCGGTTCGGTTTGAAAATCACTAAAAATTTAAACCGAATTAAAATTTCGATTCTCTCATTTTTCTGAACTGTACCGAATACATATAAAGAACCGATTAAAGTGATTATGTTTTATTCGGTTCGATGAATTTGAGATAATTTTTAAGACCTCTAGGGTTGAAATGCAAAATAGAATAAAGCTGGATAAGAATATTTCGACACCATACTGATGTCGCCCGAACCACAATGGAGCAGGAAAGCGAGTGGAAGACACGCTATAAAGAAGGCGCGTCCGAGTATCCTGACGAGGAGAAAAGATTGTGCTTGGGGTTTATTCCACTGCTTCTCACCTCAAATGTACTGCTCCCGCTGAAACCATTGCCGATTCCAAACGTGCCACGCGTTCTCTCCTTCCCTAGGGCCCAATGAAGCCGTGCAACTTGGTCCCTACAAACACACTGGTCTTATCTGAGCTTAGATAAATAGAAGTCTATAAAAAAACTCAATTTTATTATCATAATTTACTTAATATTTTAATTTAATTTTTCTGTTATTCTCTATTAATTAAACTTAACGGACACGTTGACGTGACATATTAAGTGACCCCTACACTAATTTTTGCTTATCCTGACCCAAAACTCACCTTAAATTTAAAATCAACTTGTGAAATTAGCGAAAAGCCCATTTACGAATTCCAAACGACGGTTTGAAAAAAAATGACGATTACGCATTTTCATTACACGAAACCGTACCCCTTCATGTACCTCAATTGCATTTTTCTCATTTCTCTCTTACTGTTACTATCTCTCTCTCACGAAGTCGCAACATCTCTCTATCTCTATAAATCCTTGATTCTCCATCTCCCACAACAAGGAATCATAACAAGGTAAGTTTT
Organism: Datisca glomerata; assembly: GCA_003255025.1. Classification (NCBI taxonomy): domain Eukaryota; kingdom Viridiplantae; phylum Streptophyta; class Magnoliopsida; order Cucurbitales; family Datiscaceae; genus Datisca; species Datisca glomerata. Next base: position 500,555 of record QANY01007023.1, on the reverse strand, counting down.
TTGGTTTATGAGTTTTTGTTTTCTAGATTCTGAAATGTTTTTTTTCTGGGTTTCTGAAGTGTTTTTCTGAGTTTTTGAAGTTATTTTTTAGATTTCTGCGTTTCTTTTTTTTGTGGATGTCTGAATCACAACAATATTTTTTTTAATTATTTTCTTCTGGGTTTCTGAGTGTTTTTCTTCTTCAGGGATTCTGAGTGTTTTTTTTTCTGAATTTCTGAGGTTCTGGTCTTGCATTGTGTCTATTTAATGGGTACACGCTTGTCATGTAACCATCATGTAGTCTACACGATGATCATGTAAACATCGTGTACACTGCATGATGGTTACACAATGAACGTGTCCCTATCGTGTAGTCCACACGAGGACTTCACAAGGGTCATGTAAGCCTCGTGTAGACTTCATGAGGTCTACACGAGGATCGCGTACCCCTCATATAGCTACATGAGGACTACACGACTCTCGTGTAGATACATGAGGGGGAGACGACCCTCGTGTAGTCCTCGTGTAGTCTACATGAGGGGGACAAGTTCATCGTGTAGACTACATAAGGGGTACACGACCTTGGTCTACCTGAGGGTCGTGTAAGCCTTGTGTAGACTACACGATGACTACGTGAGCATCGTGTACATTTTCTGATCTTATATTTGCCTTGAATTTTCTACATGTTATGGCTTCATAAAAAATGCAACTAAGATACGTCCACGACATTAACAGAATTCTAAAAGCAAGGGTCAATGAAAAGTGCAATACCCACTGCATAGAGGTTATCAAGACCACGCCGACAGCTCCTCAACTCTCCTTATTTAGGAACACATGCTTTGGCCATCTCCTTGACCTCCCAACCATGACGTTTTCAGCAACTGTCTGCAACCAGATGTTGGCCAAGGAGGCCAAATATGTCAAAGACACTCCATCAGATGAGAAAATATGGTTTCTTATCAATGAGGAACCATTGCGCTTCTCCAAGAATGAGTTCTCGTTGATAACCTGACTAAAATTCGATGAATCCGAAGATGATAAGAAGATTCGTGGCCCTAACTCTCTGATCTGTACTTTCCCAAAGCCCAATCAATAACCATGGGTGAGTTGGATGAGAATTTTTAAAACTCTAAATATAAGGCAGATTTTGATCGGGTCAAGATGGCTCTGATTTATTTGCTAGAGCATTTTTTGTTAAGGAAGGAGAACCGTACCCTAATTGAGAAGAGATGAATGGTTTTGGTTGATGACATTGAAGCGTTCAACCTATATCCGTGGGGAGATCCCTCTTTCTACAAAACAATGAAACCATTATTAGCTGTCAAGAATATAAGACTATTTCTTGTGATCTTTAAGATCAAGAAAAAAACAAAAATAACGCAGAAATCCCCGTTGTTGTTTATGCATATTCACTTACAGGATGTCCATTTGTCTTCTAGGTATAATTTATTTAATTTTATGTACTGATATATTGAATTATTTATGTGTTGAATATTGAATTACTCTTTTTTGTTTGAATAAGCATGGATATTTGAAACTATCTCCTTGGCGGGTAGTTTGTATTGTAACCAAGTTTTGACCAAGGTGAATATTGAATTATTTATGTGTTGAATACTGAATTACTCTCTTTGTTTAAATAGACATGAGTATTTGAAACTATCCTCTTGGTGGCCAGATTGTATGGTAACCAGGTTTTGACCAAGTTGTCAAGGATTCTCAAGTGGTGTCCAACCACGATAGTACCGGTTGAGAATCTTCAAAAAAATTTGAAGGAGAATGTATGTTGGTGAATTATGTTGACAAGTTAATTTATAGTACTTTCACATATACTAATTTATATTTCATACATTTTTAGTTGACAGTTCTTTCTTTGGTCCCTACTGAGGAGGGGGAAGAAAAAAGCTACTGGAGTTCAATAGTTGGAGAGAAGGTATGTTCAAAATCATTTTTTACATTTCTTCTTCTTGAACGCGGACCTCATGTAGTCATCGTGTAGACTACAGGATGGTTACACTGACCTCGTGTAGTCATCGTGTAGTCTACACGATGGTCACTCTGATCTCGTGTAGTCATCGTGTAAATCAGTGTAACCATCGTATAGATTACACGAGGTTCGTGTAACCATCGTCTAGATTACACATTGTCCGTGTAATCATCATATAGTCCACACGAGGGATATCCAAGGTCTGTGTAACTGATCGTATAGTCTACACGATGACTACACAAGGTCCTTGTAGGCGATTGTGTAGTCTACATGATGACTACACGAGATCCATGTAACTGATCGTGTACTACACGATGACTACAAAGGTCTATGTAGTCACCCATTTCTGGATTGTTTGCTTAATATTACTTGTTTCTTTTAGTCCGCGCCTCCTCAGTCACCCTTTTCTGGTTTATCTGCTTAATGTTACATGTTTCTTTTAGTTGACGCCTCCTCAGTCACCCCTTTCCAGTAGAAGATGAAGCTAATGAGGAGGAGAAAGCCATTGAAAATGAAGACGAGAATAAGAAGAGGAGGAAGAGGTCCGAGGAAGCCATTGAAAAATAGATGAGGAGGAGATTGTGTCAAAAAAGTTCAATGAACATGAAGATTGGGTGAGGAAATGTTTGATTCAGTTGGGTCAACGGAGCAGTCCAACGATGGAGAAGAAAAAGAGTTTGTCTGCCTTGGTGAACTTGGTGCGAGAAAGATAAAGAGATCTCAGGTCCTAGAGTCACCTACTTGTTGGGGTTATGCTCTCAAAGCATGTATATTGACATTTGATATGAAATTTAATGAGGATTGCATTGTTCGTATAATTATTTTTTTAAATTATTGCTGAATAATTTATATAAATATCTTAAAATTCCATATTCATTAATGAGACTATGATCTTATATTAGTAGGAGAGCATTAAGATCATAGATAATGAATAAAATTGTCAATAACATATTAAAGTATGAAAATTTTTAATGAATGGTTGCTAGTACGGTACACTAAGCATTCTGGATGCTTGTAAGCTAGATCCGGATCATTAACGTGGATAAACATCTTAGTGAATGTATATAATAAGATTATATATGACTGGAACAATGTCAATTAATATCTTTATCAACGTGTCGTTTATCATAAAGATTTAATACACATCAATTCTATAATTATATGTAGATCAGTCTAAATCCTAATTAGTCATGAACTCCGATACATATCTATTGGATCTTTTGATTCACTCGTTAAGGTTTGTTTGTGAAACAGACTAGTGACTTTTGTTTTTGAGATTCAGTGATATGGATGGCTGGGAACATGATCTTACATGATTTAGAATCCAAGTTTTTCCAACAGAGCGTATATTGGTTCCTATAAGTGTAAATTCTGGAACTAAATGGTTATTGAGCTCAAATTTATAACAAGACTATAAATTAGTCATTCACTAGTGGATTAAAAGTATTTAAGGATCGAGATGTAATTAGAAGGGTAATACGGTAATTTTGACCAGTTTAATTTACGAACCAATAATTAGATGTCATATCTACATGAGAATACTCTGTAAATATAATTTATAATCTCTAAGAGTGCAATTCCATATTTACATTGCAATAATAATGTAATTAATAAATAAGATTATTTAATTAAAGAGTTTAATTAATAATCTGATTTATTAGAGCTTAGGATTATAAGTTTATGACCCCCCAAGTCACCTATATACTACGCAGTCTAGGGTTTGAATATTTCAGGACATGAGAAAAAGACTAACTGGCAAAAGAATTTTTATTTTGGGCGCAAGTACATAATTATGAGATAATTATGTATGATTAATTAATTAATTAAATTATTTATATATATAAATGTAATTTTCAAAAATTATATATATATATATATATCAATTATTTTTCTAATTATCGATTAGTGAGACAGAATATCTAATTTGTGAAATTAGATCATTAAATTATTATTTGATAATAATTTGGATCAATTAAATCTGTTATTTATGAAATAACTGATAATTTAATTTATAGGGATAATCAGATTTGTTAATTTTGAATTAACTGATATCTAAATATTTATATGATTAAAATAAATATTTAATTTATAGTAACTATCACATGTCGATCATTGATTGGGTATCAGAGATTGACATGGACTACTGTATTGCCATGTGGCACTACAATTGTGCACCATTATATAATAGGTCACATTATATCGGGTAATTTGAAATTAAGTATTAATTTTTAATTTTAATTATCCCTAAATATCTGATACGTCATTTTCAAGAAATATATACATATATTATTCTGATGGCATCAATTAGTTGAATTAGTTCATCAATCAGAGAATTGGGTTGAGAACAGAATTGCTCAGAGTGATTTTTCTCTACGATTAATGGTTAATCAAATCTCAAAAAAATATTCATTGTGTTCTTTTAGATGATAGTCTCACAAAAGTCATTCTCAGTCAAATCTCTAGATCTCATGTGTTAAGTACATCTAGAGACAGAAAAGTGTCTTCGTTATATTTTACATGCCCACACACGTACTAGTGCATTGAGGATTGACTTCAAAGATCTTGGTGTGGATCTCGAAATCTACTGATCGTTGGAACAATTTCATTGGGTGGACGCTTGATTTAGACTACAAAATATATATGATTCAGAACCTTGTATGTGTAGATTTAATTTATAAATATATAATGGATCCTGACTAATTGAAAAGAGTTTTCAATAAAAATAATTTTTTGTTACCGTGACGATTCGTAATTTTATTTTTCTTAAAAGATTGATTTATTAATTTTTTTAAAACACTTCCGTCACGCGTGCGCTGCGATCACCGACAAATGGTATCAGAGCCAGGTTTATATATTTATATATTAAATGTTGTGTGAGTTTGCTTGCATTATTCATATAATATGAGATATGTATGAATGAATGGATGTTTATGCTTTTGAATGCATGAAAAATAATGAAACATTAATTGTATGGTGATTATTGGGTTAGGTTTTAATCTTTTAAATTTTTCTTAGATCTTATGTAAGCCATTTTGGGCGCAGTAATATTTGTAATTTTATTTTGAATATTTATTGTAATTATTCTGATAGTGAGAAGATGAAGAACACATAAGATGAACGAACGGAGAAAAATGAAAAGAAATAGGATTTCTTTTAGAATTTCGGCGCCGACACCAAAATTTGGATTACGCGTTGGCGCCACCGATTCTGTATTTCTGGCAATGTCGCTAGAATTTACTGTTAAGGCGACGTCGTTGGAAGCTAAGGGCCGACGGCGGTGGCTGGCGGCAGGCAGTGGTCGGCGGCTAGCTGCCGATGGTGGCCGGCGGTGGTAGACGGCAGTGATGGTGGTTGGTGGCAACTGTTGTCATATTCGAGAAATTTCCGTGCAAGCTCTGATACCAACGAACCCTATCATTATAGGGTTTGTTGATAGCCCTAAATCTATCAATTATTTTTTAAAATTTTGAAATTAATGTAATATTAAAATTAATTTTTAATTTTTAATTTTATAAAAATTAGAAATTAATAGGTTGATTGGATGACTCAAGTTTGACCAAATAAAAAAAAGTGTTTATTTGACTAAGTCAAAGTCAACTATTTTAAAGGGATAATTATATAAATTAATTTTAATTAAAAAAATTGTCTTTCTTAATGAAATAGAATATTGTTCAAAGCTTGAAGATTATGAAGATGGACATCAAGAAGAGAATGTAATATTTGAAAAATACGTATTCTTGAAATCCACTATGTAATTTTATTACTTTATGTCAAAGGTTGTAATTTAGAAATACTCAATAGTCACTCGATCCATTATTTTTTATTAAATTGTTAAATAATTGTTTAATTGTTATGTTTGATAGCATGTCCATGCATTAGTTGATCATATGCCAAACATGAAAATTTCACACAGTTTCATTTGATCATACATCTCATCAGTAGAAACATAATTTATTAGGATTGTCCTAATATATTTATATATATTGTTTTATGAAATCAATTGCATGTAAACTGCTAGATTTTAATTATTTAAAACTTGGTAATCACACCACACTAAAGGCTACAATAACATTAAGGATAACCGACTTTAGTAAAATATTTTTATTAAAGTTTGATGAATATAATTAATTAGTTAATCTAAGTTCATCTAATTATGACTTAGGCGCTTTAGAAGGTTAAATGAACTTAGACCAATGAGATTGAAATAACTGATAATTAAATATTTATAGGGTTATTATTTTGACAAATGATTAATTAGTTAAAATAGAAACACATAATCCTAAAATAGTGAGTGAGAGAAGGTTGACACGTCAATGTAACCTATGGTCTCCATCATTAGTACAACACCATGAGGTGTAGTAAGGGCCTCGAGATGACTTTGTTTTCATCCTCCTAAAGAAGGTTTCGAGTTGTACCAATACCAATGTTGGACTTCTTAAGAAGATAGGAGGAAGTGATGTAGTTTAATTTTGACCGACCCTAAAGCGGCATATTCTAACTGAAGTCATGAAATCTGAAATTATGGGTTACACTCATAAAGTCGCAATTAAGCTTTCATGTGGATAGTTGTGACTTGACCTAACAAGCGATATCTTATCGTTTTAAGAGAAAATATGAGATATTTTAAGTTTTAATTAATAAGGATGAGAATGTCTCATAGACAGTCTAAGATTAATCTGACTGACCCTAAGGTAGCCTATTAATTGTTAGGGTGTTTTATCGTGATTAATAAATGTTAAGTTTGTATGTTTATTATGTTGCATTCATGCATCACTTTTACTTTTTGAATTCCAGATATTTATAAATTATATTGAAACTTGTATGCTTTACTCGCGCTTGAGAATTGAATGGTGATAATTTCATACATCGAAAATCAAATATGAACTTAATGCTAATTTGTGAGAACCATAAGTTCGTTCTTACTAAGAAATGTCCTAAGGAGCCCGCTGCTAATGCTCCTAAGAATATTAAAGATAAACATGATGCTTGGATCATATCAAACAACAAGGCGAAGTGCTACATGCTTGTGAGCATGAATGATGTTCTAAGAACCAAGCATGAAAGCATGGAGATGAGATTATGGAATCTCTTCAGGCGACGTTTAGGTAGCAGTCTGATCAAAATCGTCATCAAGCCACTAAGAGCTATATGAAAATTAGGTTGAGAAAGGGTACTTCTATGCAAGAACATGTTTTAAACATGATCAACATAATGCACGAGGCAGAAGTACATGGGGTGACCATTGATGAGCTTAATCAAGTTAGCATTATACTAAGTGGCTCACACTAGCTTTTTCTGTATTCACGACCAACTATGTTATGAACAAGTTGCAATTCAACATGACCCAATTATTGAAAGAACTGTAGACTTTTGAGTCACTCAACCTTAGAATAACCAAAGAGGGAGAGACAAATGTTATTGAGCAAAAGTCTTCTTCCACTGTTGTTAAAAGTAACAAGAGGAAGAAGATCAATAGTAAGGGAAAAAGTAAGAACAAGAAAGGGAAGAAAGCCAAGACATCGCCAAAAGCCAAGAAGAACAAGAACGATAGCAAGCCCAACGGAAAATGTTTCCATTATGGTGTTAAATGTCATTGGAAGAGAAACTGTACCAAGTATCTCTCCGAGCTGAAAAAGAAAGGTAAATATGATTTACTTGTACTTGAAACTTTCTTAGTGAAATATGATTTGTCATCCTGCTTACTTGATTTAGGAGCCACTAACGATGTATGTTCTTCTTTGTAGATGCTTGAATCGTTAATGGAGTTGGCTGATGATGAGGTCATTTTGAGAGTTGCAGTGGTGCGCTCGTATCTGCTAAAGCATTAGGGACAATCCATTTACTTTTTGGATATAATTATTTTAGTTTTGAATGATTTTTATTATATTCTTGGATTTTCGAGAAATTTGATTTCTCTTTCATTTTTGCAAGAACAATTATTCGAAGTTTATTTTATTAATAATGAGTTTATTAATTCTAAGAATGAATTCAATATTTATCATGCAAAAGTTATAAACGGAATGTGTATACTTAAATCGACTGAACGCGGATTAAATAATTATAAATTATTTAAAGTAGCAAAATCTAAAAGTAACAAATGACAAAAAGTTTCTCATGATGATGATAACGCATAACTTTGACATCTTAGGTTGAGACATATTAATCTAGATAAGTTAAATAGGTTAAACAAAGCATGGTGTTTTGAGAGAACTAAAAGTTGGAACTCTTCATGTTTGTGAATTTTGTTTAGAGGGTAAAATGACCGCGAGGCCTTTCACAGGAAAGGGCCAAAGAGCCAAGGAACCACTTGAGCTAGTACATAGTGATGTTTGTGGACTGATCAATGTGTAAGCTAGAGGTGGGTACGAGTATTTTATCACTTTCATTAACGACTACTCAAGATATTGTTATACTTACCTAATGCAAAGAAAGTCTGAAACATTTGAAAAGTTTAAAGGCCTCAAAGCGGAAGCTGAAAAGTAATTAAATAAATCATTGAAAACCCTTCGATCCGATTGATGTAGTGAATACTTAGATTTAGAATTCAAAGATTATTTTCTCGAGTGTGGAATCCTATCCCAACTCACAGCACCTGGAACACCACAGCAAAATGGTGTTGCAGAGAGGAGAAACCGAATCTTATTGGATATAGTTAGGTCATTGTTAAACTACTCATCACTGTCACTAACATTTTGGGGGTATGCACTACACATGACAACTTACATTTTGAATGTAGTGCCCTCTAATTCTATAAGCAAGAAACCATTAGAGTTATGGAATGACTCCAAACCTAGTTTGCATCATTTCCACATATGGGGGTGTCCATCTCACATTCATAAAAAACCCTGGTGCAACGTTGTAGTGGGAGGGTTGTGAGACAACCAGTTCGCTGTGAACTAGATGCACATGTCCTAGTGTCAGACACTAATAAGAACGATCCATTATCTTATATAAAAGCAATGGATGATCCTGAAAAGGAGAAATGGCAAGATGCCTTGAACCATGATATAGAATCTATGTATTCCAATTCTGTCTGGGAACTTGTAGATTCACCTGAAGATGTCAGGCACATTGGATGTAAATGGATCTTTAAGAAGAAAAGATGTGCAAATGCAAAAGTAAAGACTTTCAAGGCACGGTTAGTTGCCAATGGCTATACACAAAGGGAGGGACTCGACTAGGAATATACATTCTCCCGTGTGGCCATGCTAAAATTTATTCGTATTCTTTTGTCCATAGCCGCTAATTTTGACTATGAGATATGATAAATAGATGCCAAAATAGTTTTCCTGAATGACTCTCTTAAAGAAAGCATCTATATGATGCAACCAGATAGGTTCATAGAAAAGGGGCAAGATTAGAAAGTATGCAAGTTGCTTAAATCCATTCATGGATTAAAGCAAACATCTAGATCTTGGTACTTACCTTTGATCAAATTATAAATTCTTATGGTTTCAAGCAAAATGTCGACTAATTATATGTTTATAAATACATCAAAGATAAGATAGTGGTTTTCTTAGTTCTTTATGTTGATGATATTCTACGCATCGGGAATGATGTAGAAACTCTGTCAAAATTAAAGACATGGTAAGCTGAGAAATTTCAAATGAAAAAATTTGGGAGAAGCGAGTTATGTTCTAGGCATTCAAATCCTAAGAGATAGAAAAAACAGGCTCTTGGCACTTTCTCAGACATCTTTTATTAATAAGATGTTGAAGAGATTCTCTATGAAGAATTCCAATAAAGGTCAACTATCGACCAGATATGGAATCGTCCTCTCCAAGGAACAATGTCCTAAGACACCTCATGAGGAAGAAGATATGAGAAATGTTTCATATGCTTCAATAGTTGGAAGTCTCATCATATGTCATGTTATGTATGAGACCGGGCATTTGTTATGCAGTAAGAATTGAAAGTCATTATCACTCGAATCCAAGTTTGGAACACTGGATTACAGTAAAGCACATTCTCAAGTATTTTACGAGAACGAGAAACTATATGCATGTTTATTGAGGTAAAGACCTGAGCCCCCTGGATATACTGATTCTGATTTTCAATCAGACAGAGATAGTTGAAAGTTAACATCTGAATCAATATTCACCCTAGGTGGAAGAGCTGTAGTCTGGAGAAGTATTAAACAATCTAGCGTTGCAGATTCTACTATGGAAGTTGAATATATAACGGCTTGTGAAGCTGTGAAAGAAGCGGTATAGCTTAGAAAATTCTATACTGGTCTGGAAGTAGTTCAGATATGGACAAGCCACTGATCTTGTACTGTGAGAACAGTGGGGCAGTAGCAAATTTCAAGGAACCGAGGAGTCACAAAAGCGTAAGCACATAAAGAGGAAATATCATATTGTAAGAGAAATCGTGCATTGAAGGGATGTGACTATTATGAAGATAGCGTCGGAATAGAACCTGGCTAATCCTTTGACGAAGACACTTCTTACGAAGGCATTTGGGGGTCACGTGCGTAACATGGAATTGAGAGAGATGCCACATTTACTTTAGGAAAAGTGGGAGATTGTTGGGGGTTATGCCCTCAAAGCATGTGTATTGACTTTTGATATGAAATTTAATGAGGAATACATTGTTCTTATAATTGTTATTTTAAATTATTGTTGACTAATTTATATAAATTTCTTAAAATTCCAGATTCATTAATGAGACTATGGTCTTGTATTAGTACGAGAGGACTAAGATCATATATAATGAATAAAATTATCAGCAACATATTAAAGTATGCAATCTTTAATAAATGGTTACTAGTACGGTTCACTAAGTATTATGAATGCATATGATCAAGATCCGGATCATAGATGTGGATAGACAATATAATGAAAGTACTTTATATAATGAGATTATAGATGATTGGACTGATATAAATTAATATCTTTATCTTGATGATATTCTACTCATTGGGAATGATGTAGAAACTCTGTCAAAATTAAAGACATGGTAAGCTGAGAAATTCTAAATGAAAGATTTGGGAGAAGCGAGTTATGTTCTAGGCATTCAAATCCTAACAGATAGAAAAAACAGGCTCTTAGCACTTTCTCAGACATATTTTATTAATAAGGTGTTGAAGAGATTCTCTTTGGAGAATTCCAATAAAGGTCAACTACCGAACATACATGAAATTGTCCTCTCCAAGGAACAATGTCCTAAGACACATCATGAGGAAGAAGATATGAGAAAGGTTTCATATGCTTCAATAGTTGGAAGTCTCATCATATGCCATGTTGTGTATGAGACCGGGCATTTGTTATGTAATATGAATTGTAAGTTATTATCAATCGAATCCAAGTTTGGAACACTGGATTGTAGTAAAGCACATTCTCAAGTATTTTACGAGAACGAGAAACAATATGCATGTTTATTGAGGTAAAGACCTAAGCCCCACTGGATATACTGATTCTGATTTTCAATCAGACAGAGATAGTTGAAAGTTGTCATCTGAATCAGTATTCACCCTTGGTGGAAGAGCTGTAGTCTGGAGAAGTATTAAACAATCTAGCGTTGCAGATTCTACTATGGAAGTTAAATATATAACGGCTTGTGAAGCTGTGAAAAAAGCGGTATGGCTCAGAAAATTCTATACTGGTCTGAAAGTAGTTCCAGATATGGACAAACCACTGATCTTGTACTGTGTGAACAGTGGGGCAGTAGCAAATTTCAAGGAACCGAGGAGTCATAAAAGGGCAAGGACATAGAGAGGAAATATCATATTGTAAGAGAAATCGTGCATTGAAGAGATGTGACTGTTATGAAGATAGCATCGGAATAGAACCTGGCTGATCCTTTTACAAAGACACTTCTTACGAAGGCATTTGAGGGTCACGTGCGTAACATGAGATTGAAAGAGATGCCACATTTACTTTAGGGAAAGTGGGAGATTGTTGGGGGTTATGCCCTCAAAGAATGTGTATTGACTTTTGATATGAAATTTAATGAGGATTACATTGTTCTTATAATTGTTATTTTAAATTATTGTTGAATAATTTATATAAATTTCTTAAAATTCTATATTCATTAATGAGACTATGATCTTGTATTAGTACGAGAGGACTAAGATCATATATAATGAATAAAATTATCAGCAACATATTAAAGTATGAAATCTTTAATAAATGGTTGCTAGTACGGTTCACTAAATATTATGAATGCATATGATCAAGATCTGGATCATAGATGTGGATAGACAACATAGTGAAAGTACTTTATATAATGAGATTATAGATGACTGGACCGATGTGAATTAATATATTTATCTTGAAGATATTCTACTCATTGAGAATGATGTAGAAACTCTGTCAAAATTAAAGACATGGTAAGCTGAGAAATTCTAAATGAAAGATTTGGGAGAAGCGAGTTATATTCTAGGCATTCAAATCCTAACAGATAGAAAAAACAGGCTCTTGGCACTCTCTCAGACATCTTTTATTAATAAGGTGTTGAAGAGATTCTCTATGGAGAATTCCAATAAATGTCAACTACCGACCAGACATGGAATTGTCCTCTCCAAGGAACAATGTCCTAAGACACCTCATGAGGAAGAAGATATGAGAAAGGTCTCATATGCTTCAATAGTTGGAAGTCTCATCATATGCCATGTTGTGTATGAGACCGGGCATTTGTTATGCAGTAGGAATTGTAAGTCATTATCAATCGAATCCATGTTTGGAACACTAGATTGTAGTAAAGCACATTCTCAAGTATTTTATGAGAACGAGAAACTATATACATATTTATTCACCCTAGGTGGAAGAGCTGTAGTCTGGAGAAGTATTAAACAATCTAGCGTTGCAGATTCTACTATGGAAGTTAAATATATAACGGCTTGTGAAGCTGTGAAAAAAGCGGTATGACTCAGAAAATTCTATACTAGTCTGAAAGTTGTTCCAGATATGGACAAGTCACTGATCTTGTACTGTGAGAACAGTAGGACAGTAGCAAATTTCAAGGAACCGAGGAAAAGGGCAAGCACATAGAGAGGAAATATCATATTGTAAGAGAAATCGTGCATTGAAGGGATGTGACTGTTATGAAGATAGCGTCGAAATAGAACCTGGCTGATCCTTTTACAAAGACACTTCTTACGAAAGCATTTGAGGGTCACGTGCGTAACATGAGATTGAGAGAGATGCCACATTTACTTTAGGGAAAGTGAGAGATTGTTGGGGGTTATGCTCTCAAAGAATGTGTATTGACTTTTGATATAAAATTTAATGAGAATTACATTGTTCTTATAATTGTTATTTTAAATTATTGTTGAATAATTTATATAAATTTCTTAAAATTCTATATTCATTAATGAGACAATGATCTTGTATTAGTACGAGAGGACTAAAATCATATATAATGAACAAAATTGTCAGCAACATATTAAAGTATGGAATCTTTAAATAATGGTTGCTAGTACGGTTCACTAAGTATTATGAATGCATATGATCAAGATCCGGATCATAGATGTGGATAGACAACATAGTGAAAGTACTTTATATAATGAGATTATAGATGACTGGATCAATGAATTAATATCTTTATCAACGTGGCGTTTATCATGAATGTTTAATACACATCAATTCGATGATCATATGTAGATCAACCCGAATCCTAAGTAGTCATGAACTCCTATACATGTCTACTGGATCTTTTAATTCACTCGTTAAGGTTTGTTTGTAAAACATGCTAGTAACTTTTGTTTTGAAGATTCAGTTATATGGATGGCTGAGAACATGATCTTACAAGATTTGAAATTCAAGCTTTCCCAACGGATCGTATATTAGTTCTCTTAAGTGTTAATTTTGGAACTGAATAGTTATTGAGCTCAAATTTATAATAAGATTATAAATTAGTCATTCACTAGTGGATTAATGGTACTTAAGGATCAAGAGATAATTAGAATGGTAAAAGCAGTAATTTTGATCAATTCTAATTTACGAACCAATAATTGGAGGACAGAACTACATGACATGATTATACCAATAGACTACATAAAAATACTCTGTAAATATTATTTATAATCTCTAAGAGTACAATTCCATAGTTATAGTGGAGTAATAATGAGATTAATAAATAATGAAAGTAATAATGGTCCACAACTCACCTCTATACTACGAAATCTAGGGTGTGATTATTTTAGTACATCAGAAAATGACTAACTTGTAAAGAAATTTTTATTCTAGGGCAAGTACATAATTATGAGATAATTATGTGTGATTAATTAATTAAAAAAAATTTAATTGACTTATTTATATATATATATATAGATGTAATTTTTGGAAATTATATATATAAATAATTATTGATTAGTTAGATAAAATATCTAAATTATGAAATTAGATAATTAAATTATTATTAGATAATAATTTGGATCAACTAAATCTGTTATTTGTGAAGTAATGTATAATTTAGTTGATAAGGATAATCAGATATGTTAATTTTGAATTAACTGATATCTAGATATTCATCTGATTAAAATAAATATTTAATTTACAGTAATTACTGTTGGAATATGTCCATAAAGTAACGTGTAATAACTATTTATTTGTATTTAGTTATTTTTCAGACATTAATATTATTGAATTCTTATGAATAAATTGAAAGTTTTATTTTAAAATAAAATGTGTTTATAAATTACTCAAGTCCTGGAACTTACATCAACGAACGAAAAGTGAAGACAAAGGCGTCTCTAGACGAACTCTTCTGAGAAAGTTCAGAACGATATTCGCAGTTTTAGGATCGACTAGACAATCAAATCTGATTACGACTGTTAGGTTGAACCAATGGATGTCAGTCTTGGGGCATGAGAGTTGAGACTCAAACGGTTAACCTATACATGTTATGAACATATTGAATAGACTGATAGTAAATTATTTTATAGCCCAAAACCATTTACCTAGTTTTAAATCTAATTGTTACACCTTAAGGGTATTTTCGTAATTACATTAATCATGAGGTGAATACGTAGCTTGACTTAGTTAGTTGCAATCTTTGATAATTTAATAATTTGGAGTTACGTGATTCACATATATAGAAATTCGTGGTTGGATTGCGAAAATAATAATAGCCTTATACTTTATTAATGGATGTGTGAATAAATTAATCTGGTCTGATATTCAATGAATTGAGTAATTGATTAAGATTTATGAATTGTACGAGTCAATTCATTATTGTTATAGGGGAGAAAAAATACCCTGGCTAAAATCCATTAATAATATTTCCGAACAAGGCCCAATACTCCCATTTTTCAGGTAGAGCCCATATTAAGTCCAAACCGGTGACACCTCCATGACCGAAGTCACCATGATGACCGCGGCACTCTCCACTACTAGATCGATGACACGACTCCACCTATACTTACACTACCAAGGTCACGTGGATGATAAAATAATCTTATCCTATGATCGTGGTTATTTGAGATAGCCGATATCATTTTCTTGTCACAATAAGATATAATAATCAGTCATACAAGGAAAGAATAAACACACATCAAATCTATCAGGCAATCTCAATGGTTGTTAAAGAGAAAAGATGATAACCAAAATATCCTGATCATAGAATATTCTCCATGAATATCTCAATTCCATATCAGAATAAAGAAGAAGATACACTGATCATGGACGTTTGACGGATACAGAAAATCATATGATGATCATCATTTAATGGTAAGCAATTTCTCCATATGGCTAATACTATTTTAAACACTCTACTGACTTGATCATAGAAGCGCATTAGGGGGGACCCCCACGGATCCTAATAAAAAATTATTTGTACAACCAATCTTTCTCTGCACGTGTTTAAGTTGTGATACTGAGACGCTAATACGATGCACATAAAACCTTAACTAATACTAAAATTTTAGTAGTTGATTGTTACTTTATCATTTAAATTATCGATAATGTAGCATCACTAGATTGAGAACATGTTTTGTTGTTCATTTGATTTTAGAATATAAAGTTCGATATTCTCATTGTTTATAAAATAGTAGCAAAATAAAATGTACGAAAAAAGTAAAATAAAAAATTAGTGGATACAATTTGTTAAGTTTCCCAAAAAGTCATCCACTATTCATTATGCATGGTGATGAAATGAGTGAATAATTTCTATAAAATAGTATTGCTTACTTATTATATACTCAAATATTCCAAACAAGAAATTGACAAGAGAATATCAATATGACGAGTACAATAAATATGAATAGATCTGAAAAAGGAAGAGAGTCATTTTCATTCGGTAAGAAACCTCAATGACACTTTTCATGAAGAAATAGAGTTTGTGGTGGCCTCCCAACTCTTTTCACGAATATTTTTAATTTTACATACTCTTGGATGAATCACCGAACGATGCGTGACGATCTCTTCGACAGTCGATGCAGACATATTTTTCGCATCAACATTCGCACCATCTGTGAGAGCTTTTTCTAAATTGATCAGAAATCAAAATCTACCGTAACCACGGTCACTGCAGCTGTGAAATGATCCCAAAAGAATTGAAGAATCGTGAAGGAAGGATCGATTGAGAAAATTGGAGAATTTTCATGATCATCACAATGTGACATTTATCGTGACGTCAGTCACGATGAGCCATGAGATGAAGCACGGCCAACGCCGATGAAGCACCCACGGTGTGGTGCGACCAACGCCGACAACACACACACGACCTCGACCATGATGTCGTCGAGCCTTCCTAGTCCAAGAACCGTCGTAGATTCAAAGGACGTGCCGCGGGAATTTCCTATATTTTCCCAATATTGAATCTTAGATCTACAAAAAATGAAAAATCATTTGACTCCAAAACACCAATAAATGGACTTAGATGGAGTTTTCTGGCATTTTAAAAAGATGCTGGCCATAAACGAACGTCGTAATCCGCCGCACGCTCCACCACGGGCAGGCACCGGTGGTAGCTCTCCATCCTTCCCATGTACAGCAAACCGGTTACCCGACCCGGCCCTTTCGCAGCGACCCACGATAGGAGCCCATGAGAGCTTAAGCCCGAGAGAGCCCGCGTGGGGGGGCCTAGTCACTACCCGCACCAGAGTGCAACCCGCTCTAGTACCGACCTGCTTCCGCTCCGAATGAGACCCGGAGCGGAAGCACCCACGTATCCAAGGCTTTTACTCTAGGCCTTTGTTTCTCTTGAAATTGAACTTCCCAACAAAGAAAACCTTGCCTAGCTCCTCACAGGCCCAATGCATGTTCATTCCTTCAAATGGCCCAATCAGCTCCTCCAAGTCAATTTTTCAAGGTTCTGAAAAAACAAAAATGACAGAACAAATACACGATAAATATGACATTCAAGGGAAGATTTATTTACATAAAATTATTATTATTATTTATTTTATTCATTTACTTATTATATATTTCTATTGTAAAATTCTCTTAATTAATTTATACTATTTGTTGTGCTATTAATGTCAGGAGTGCATCAATATTATTTAATATCTCAGACATGAGTGAGCTTCAAGATCAGGACGCAGACCAAACATCTCCAATCAACATCATTCTAAATTTGTTCTTTCCTCAAAATCAAGAATCACATCGATGATCTCTATTAAAATTTTGAGAAAAACTATACAATAAATATTATTTAGCATATTGGACAAGAGCAAGTTTCAAGATCGGATACTGACCACAAAGCTCAGATATGCATTATTTTAGATTTTTATTCTCTCAAAATCAAGAGTCATATCGATGATCTCCATTAAATTTTTTAGGTACGTTATTTATTTTTAATGCTCAAGTTTACCATTCAAATATTTTTTTAAAACACTTTAATTCAGTATGATATTAAGCATAAGCTTACTACAAGCAACGAGATACTAGGACATAATAAAAGTCCCAAAATCTCTGAATTATATTACTACGACGCCTCAACACGAGATCTATAAATCATTTTGGTCTGCTCAGTAGTGGATAAGAAACTAGAAATAGAAATACAAATTCCCTAGGAATATACAAGTGCAGTTAAAACGTTCCCACGAGAGAGCAAACATAATTATTAAAACCCGAGAGGTCACAAAATACGCAGATACTCCCGCGAGAGAGCAATCTTAATTATCAAAGACCCGAGAGGTCACAGATTACGCAAATGCTCCCACGAGTGAGTAAACATAATTACCAAGACCTGAGAGGTCATAGATTACGCAGATGTTCCCCTGAGGGAGCAATCTTAATTATCAATATGCGAGATATCGCAAGTGCTCCTTGAGAGATCATGCATAATTATCAAAATCTGAGAGATCACAAATTACACAAATGCTCATGTGAGACATCAAGCAATACCCAAGAGGTCATAAATTATACAAACGCTCCCGCGAGAGAGTAAGCATAATTATCGAGACCTGAAAGGTCTTCTACCCAGACTGTTTGGCCAACACATTGAAGAAAAAGATGAAGAACAGAAAGTCGAAGTCATGTATAGGGTTCAATGACTCGAATAAAGCATGCCTAAAGGACAAATTCCCTCTTCCAAAAATTAATCAATCGATGGACGCTACAACGTGGCACGGGATGCTCAATCTCATGGATGCCTTCTCCGGATAAAATCAGATACACATGCATCCATCAGACCTAAAGAAGATGACCTTTGTGATTGAAAGAAGAACTTATTGCTACAAATCATGTCCCTCAGACTGAGGAACGGATGAA
Organism: Datisca glomerata; assembly: GCA_003255025.1. Lineage (NCBI taxonomy): Eukaryota > Viridiplantae > Streptophyta > Magnoliopsida > Cucurbitales > Datiscaceae > Datisca > Datisca glomerata. The sequence continues at coordinate 481,937 of QANY01007023.1, read as the reverse complement.
TCACATATCAGTGTTTAGTCAACAAAATGTAATAAACTAAATTACATAGATGACTAAGGTACCCAAAGTCACCTTGATGACAATATAACTCGAAGTCACACAGATAACCATTTACACTAAATCATATAGATGACTAAGTACCCAAAATCACCCAGATGACTATATAACTCTACGCCACACAGATGGTTAAAGTACCTGAAGTTACCTAGATAACTATGGTACCCAGAATCATAATTATGAAAATGGAACTCAAGTCACACCGATGACTATGGCATCGAGATTAGACAAAATCTCACAACTCACAAAAGATCTTGGTACTTCGCCGGAGATGACTCCAAAGGACCTTCCTGTCAAGGACTCGTCAAACATGAATTGAATAAAAGAGACAAATAAGTTTCAGAAACTATCTGCTAGAAAGTGAAAGCATTGATGAATTGCATGCGAAAACACATAAGCACATATAGATGCAACGACAAGCTCATCAGAACAAGCAATTCATTTCAACTGAAGAACGTCAACAAGACCAAATACGAACGCGTCGCTCGATGAGATACATTTGGTTGATATTCTGAGGACATAGAAGCTAAAGACCTTTCATGAGTCCAAAATATTGCCAAACCCAAGACATGATGATTAGGGCATCACCCTATAGATACTCAGAAGTCCTTCATTCTCCAAGAAAAGAACCGCTTGATCTTAATCAAGATAGACAAAAACAAACTCAAACATTGAGTTAAAATAAAGTCTTAACAACCAAAGCATCAAAACCTTCGGTTCCCAGCCACGACTTAGGTTATGAAAATATGATTGTGGATGGTAAGAAGAACCCTCGGGAAGCACGCCATTTGAGTGTAATAACTTCATCATCCGCTACGTGACAGGAGAGGTCAGAAATTTATGGAGATAAATTCACCAGGTATTTGAATCCTTAGCTTTATTCATGTCGGTCCATTCGGTCTCAAAAAGAGCCCACGAGAACATGAATAGAGATACGAAGTAAAATGGATCAAAATGTGTTTTGGTGCCAAGACATATTTCCTACACCAATATCTGATGGGTGATGTCACTTAATTAGTTAAGTGTGATTATTTGTATTGAAATTAATTAGTTTATTATTTTCTAATTATTAGATAATTAGTAAATAAAAATTAATTGATAATGATCAATTAAATCTATCAATTGGATTGATAAATCTCGATACAACTCAAACTCTAGAAAATATTACAATTTTCGGTAATTATGAATATATGGGGTAAATTTTTGGTAATTTAAAAATATATGAGTATATTTATAAATATAAAAAATTATATAAATATCTAATGACAATTTGATTGCAGATATATCTCAAATCAAATCTCAAATCAAATCTCAAATTGAATAACAAAATAGACGTTGTATCAGATACATTGGTTTGTGAACAAAGCAAAGGATAAAAAGTTTTCCCCACTCTCTCAGTTGCCGCCAAAAATTATATTGAAGGAGAAATTTTTTTATTTTTCTTCTTCAATCGTTTTGAGAGCCTACACTCAAATTCCTACACAAAGTTGTTGTGAGATATTTTCTGAAATTAACGGGTGGTTATTGGTGGATGAAATTTACAAATCATTCTTGGAGTTCATGTGCGCGATTCAGATCCCGAAGCTTGAAAAGCGCTCAAAGGAATTTCGCCAGTTCAGAAATTCTTTGATAATAGGTGAAAATTTGTTTCTAACTTTATCTTCGAGTTTAACGCAGTATATGCATAATCACACGTTGTTTAATTTTAAGTTATTTAATTTGATTAAATAAGTTAATAGGAATTTTTTTTTATATTCAGCCCAAGAACCATTCATCGTTCAAACTTATTTTTAATTAATTTTAAAACCAATCAGTCCCAGCAATTGATATCAGAGCAATGTGTTATTGATTATGCATATAGATATTTTAAAGGAACGTATCATGATTTTTGTGGATATTGACTTATGATTTTGTATGGTAGATTCAAAACTGCTTTGAATGTGTTATGTGACTGGATCCTTAACTATTGACTCTAGCTGATTTTATTTCAATTTAGAATTGATGTATGCCGGTTTGGAGGTATAGGATTTTATGTAATTTATTTTGTTATTAAATTTGATGTAAAATCATCGTCGCCTCGAATTCGTCATCGAAAACAGCTCGAAACCTCCAACGAGAAGTCACCCGACTACCATCGAGAAGTTCTGAAAATGACTGTTCACGCTGAAATCACTATTCATGCAAAATTAATGTTCATGTCAGAATTAATGTTCATGCTGAAGTCACTTTTCGGCGGCTGGTGGTACTGTTCCGGCACCCGTCTCCGCCGCCGTCCACTACCGTGCCATGCATGGTGACTAGGATTTGTGAAATCTTAGGCGATATAATTAGGGTTTAGGAAACCTTGTGACGTTTCGCGATAACCCTTATCCTATTTTTTATATTCTAAATTTTGAAGTTTAAATTTTAAATTTTAAACGGATAAAAGATAATTTTGAACTCAAAGATAATGATCTATTTTATCTTTTTATCTTTTGAATTTTGAATTCAAAGGATAATTACCAATGTTATATTTTTATCTTTTATTTTTTAAATTAAAAAAGGAGGATAATTAATGAGATTAATAGGAAAATAGTTTTTCTTAATTAAAGGGTTTTAATCAAAATTTAAATTTTGAATTTTTTGAAATTTCAAATTTGAGTTTTGAATTTAAATTTTGAAATTTGAAATTTAAAATTTGAATTTTGAATTTTAAAATGAGAATGGACTTTTGTAAAGAATTACAAAGTGGTGGGACAACCTGAAGGACAAATAGACAATTATAGACTCCATGAAAATTTATTTATAAATTAATTTATAATTTATTATTCTTTTGGGTTGTGAATAGAAACGAGCCAACAAGAAGGTTAATTTTAAATGTACGATTTAATTTTAATCGTGCATCATCATATAACATGTCCTATCAAACTAGGGGTATGCCAATATCAAATTATCATGTAGCATGTACATGCATCATTGTAGATTAATTATAATGGTTATAACTTAATTACAATGCGAAATTTATAATGGTTATGATTTTAATAGGATTTAAAAGTAAATAAAGAATTTATAAATTTCATCATTTTTTCAGATTAATAAAAGTTATGTTTTGAATCTAAAGTTTTTCAAAAACTAAGTGGGATGGTCGTTTACGTTGAAACGTTCTCAAGGTCTCTAATGCGAACTTGATCGTACAAAGAGTAATGGTTTGGAACTGCCTATAGAGGTCCAAATTTGAATGGAAGAAACTTTGGAGTCATATCGCTTTGAGTCATCGAGTTGCATGAGAATCTAAGACTTCTAAAGGAAGTGGTGAGGCAGGGTCATCCCATAGACGGACTGTTAGTCTATAGTAATATTTAAACGTCGATGCATTGGTTAAATACTTTTACTGAAGGACATTGGAATCCCCAATTAGAGGCTAGTCAGTGGGGCCAAGGTGATCAAAATCATTAGTGATTGGTTAAGCTAGATGTTGAGACATTTGAGCGCTAACCAAATGAGAAGAGTCTCGGTGGGATAGGAGATAGTTTGGATTTTATCCCTCGATGAGACAAGCTATCATTTTTTATCGTACATCATGGAGGAAATATTTTTTAATGGATTTTTAAATATTTAAGAAGTTGCATCATGCATCATAGTTTCTTTAATGATTGAGAATTTATTTACACATCTTTATTTATTCTTTTCGATAAATATGTCAATATCCTCATTTTCAACTATCTTAAACGCGAACAATATTAACTGATAAGTATGGTGATTGGAAACACAATCTTGATATCATACTGACGATTGGAAATCACAAGTTAGTTCGTTCTCACCACCCCTTGTTCCTTTGAGCCTTTTAGTGAATCGACTCAAGAGAAAAATGATGCTTATGCTTCTTTGCTACGTTCTGATGAGATAGCCAGAAATTACATCTCTGCTTTTGTTAGCAATGTGTTGCAACAACAACATCAAAATTTGGAAACCACCACTGATATGATGTTGAGCATCACCAAAATGTTCGAATATTAGGGTCGTTAAGCCAAACAGAAAGTTATGCGAAACCTTATAAACTGCAGGTTAAAACCTGGAACTCTTGTCAGAGAACATATGATGTTGCTCATTAGTTATCTGAATGAGATGGAGATCATGGGTGTTGAGGTTGATGGTGAGACTCGGGTGGATATGATCCTAAAGACTCTGCCTGATACCTTCGAGAACTTCAAACTTTATTATTTGATGAATAAGTTAAGGTACTCGCTTTCTGAGAATATGAAGGAGTTGCAAGCCGCTGAGACTTTGTTTCTAAAGGGCAAGAGGAAGACTAGAGATGAAAACTTTACTGAAATTAAGCCTTCCACCTCTGGCGCCAAAAGGAAACACGAAAGGAGGTCTGAATAAGTTTAAGAAGCAGAACTCAAAATTTGCAAATGGTAAGGACACTACAAGGTGGACATGTTGTGAGACAAGTGTCATCACTCTTGAGTCGATAACCATTGGATATGCAACTGCCTGGATTATCTCTAGAAGATATCTTGGTCGAGTTCATCGTCCGTATGGGAATAGAGCACTAATATTGGTTGTATCAGTTGGAACTTGATAACGGTTATCTGTTTTACATGATGTTCATTATACCTCGATTTTTTTGGAAAAAACCTTATTTTAGTAGCTAGTTTAATTTAACAAGGATTCAATTTGATTTCATTGATAAATATATTGGTATTTTTAGAAATGACTACTTAATTACTACTGCACGTTTGATAAATAAATTGTTTCATGAAAATTAATAGTTCCAATGATATGTGCCGCTGAAGTGAATAATGATTCACAAAGGGATAGTAAAAGGTTGAAGTATGACTTAACCAATCTAACATATTTGCGGCACTTAAGCCTTAGGCATATTAGCCTAGACAGGATTAAAAGACTTATGAATGATGGATTTTCACAAACTTTAAGTGTGGGATCACTACCCACATGTGAATCATGTATTGAAGGCAAAATGACCAAGAGACATTTTTCAGCAAAAGGTGAAAAAGCCACTCAATGTCTTGAACTCATACAAAGTGATGTACGTATGCCATTGAATATCCAAGTAAGAGGAGGTTATGCATACTTCATAACCTTCACTAATGACTACTCATGTTTTGGTCATATTTATCTAATGCGTCAAAATTCTAAAACTTTTGAAAAGTTCAAAGAGTATAAGGCCGTGGTTGAAAAGTAATTAGAAAAATAAATCAAAACACTATAATTCGATCGTGGTGGAGAGAACTTGCTAGGAGAGTTTGAAGACTTTCTTAAGGAAGAAAGTATTGTTTCTTAGCTTACAGCATCTGGTATGAAACAACAAAATGGTCTGTCAGAGGGAAGGAATCGAACTCTGATGTATATGGTTAGATCCACGATGAGTTACTCACCCCTTCCAGATTTCTTCTAGGAATATGCCTTGAAAACAATGACATATATTTTGAACCAAGTTTCGTCAAAGACGGTGCCTAGTACACCATATGAAAGATGGTATGGACGAAATTCGTCTATTAACCATTTTAAAATATGGGGGGTGCCTAACACATGCTCTAAAAACCTAAGATAGGCAAGTTAGCCAGTCGTTCAGAATTATGCATGTTCGCAGGATATCCTAAAAGAACGAAAGTGTACATCTTCTACAATACGACTAACCAGAAAATATTTGTTATCATGAGTGTTCATTTTCTTAAAAAATTTTATATTAAAAGTGTACTGCCAAGAAGCGTAGTTGTGCTAGATGAATTATTGAGTGGGATGACACCGACTCCCCAATTAGAAATTGTTTCTGATTCAATATTCGAAGAACCACAACAAGAGCCAAAGCCTCGACATAGTGGGAGGGTTACGAGACAGCCTGACAGGTGCATGTCTTATGGAGATGCCTTAACAACAGTCTCAAATAAGGATCATGATGAAACTGTCTCATACTCTCAGGCCATAGTCTGTCCTGAAGCAAAGATAAAAGCCAAGAGAGCAAGGTTTGCGAACTGCTGAAGTCCATTTATAGACTTAAGCAAGTGTCATGATCGTAGAATATTAGATTTGACGAAATTGTTAAGAACTATGCTTTTGAACAGTTAGTGTCAATTGTCTGTTCTTTCGATCTCAAAAGATCTAAAAACCTAAGACAAATGCAGCTTCTCCAAGATCCTTCATGTTAAATTGCTTTGCAAGATAAATCTTGACATCAGATAATTTTCCTACATCATTCTCAATGAGTAGCATATCATTTACGTACAAGATTAGAAAAACCACATTACCTTTGTGTATCACCTTATACACAGAGGGATCGTCCACTAACTATTCAAAAGCATAGTTCTTAACAGTTTTGTCAAATCTCATTTTCTTGATGAAGTTTATATTAAAAGTGTACTGCTAAGAAGCGCAGTTGTGCTAGAAAAATTATTGATTGGGAGGACACCGACTCCCCAATTAGAAATTGTTTTTGATTCAATAATGGAAGAACCACGATAGGATCCAGAGCCTCAACATAGTGGGAGGGTTATGAGACAACCTAACAGGTACCTGTCTTATGGAGAAGCCTTAATAACAGTCTCAAATAAGGATCCTGATGAAACTGTCTCCTACTCTCATGCCATAGTTGATCTTGAAGCAAAGACAATGGCTAGGAGAGCAGGTTTGCGAAATGCTGAAGTCCATTTATGGACTTAAGCAAGTGTCATGATCGTGGAATATCAGATTTGACGAAACTATTTGAACAGTTAATGGACGAGCCATGTGTGTATAAGTTAATACATGAAGGTAATGTGGTTTTTCTAGTCTTGTACGTAGATGATATGCTACTCATTGGGAATGATGTAGGAAAATTATCTGATGTTAAGATTTAGCTTGCAAAGCAATTTAACATGAAGGATCTTCTTGAAGAAGCTGCATTTTTCTTAGGTTTTCAGATCTTTTGAGATCGAAAGAAACAGACAATTGGCACTTTCTCAAGCATCTTTATATTGACAAGGTGTTGGATCGCTTCAGTTAGGGGTGTTCACGGTTCAGTTCGGTCAGTTTTTTGGTAAAAACTGAGCTGAAACTTTGGTTCGGCAATAAAACCGAACAGAACCAAACCATGAATGCTAAAAGAGCTGAACCGAATTGAACCGTGAGTTTCGGTTTCGTATTATTAATCAAAAATAAATTTTTAAATAAATTTTAGATGATATATATTGAAAAAAATAATATAAAATCAAAAATTTCTTTCGGTTTGAAAAAATAATAATAATAATAATTCAATGTTTCAATTCGGTTCGGCTCGAAAACCACCAAAATTCTGAACCGAACTGAAATTTTAGTTCGGCAATAAAACTGAACCGAACACATGTAAAGAACCGACCGAACCGGTCATTTTTTGTTCAGTTTGGCCTGTTTGGTTTGGTTTTGAACACCTCTAGCTTAATATGCAAAACTTCAAGAAAAGATTTTTTCCTTTTAGACATGAAGTTAGCCTCTCTAAGGAGCAGTCTCCCAAGACACCTCAAGAAGAGGAAGACATGATAAGGATTCTCTATGCCTCAGTCGTAGGAAGCTTCATGTACACTATGCTTTGGATTAGACCTGATATTTGCTAAGTCATTTCCAATGTAATACTAGAATCGAGCATTGGAAATTCGACAAGCATGTCCTTAAGTATCTGAGGAGAAAAATGAACTACATGCTTGTGTATTCAGGAACTGACCTCAATATGACGTGGTATACTTATTCCGATTTCCAAGCAGATAAGGACTCTAGGAGGTCCACTTCAGTATCGGTGTTCATCCTGATCGGTGGAGCAGTTGTATGGAGATGTATCAAGAAATCTTGTGTTGTTGATTTTACGATGAAGTTGAATATAGGGCAGCTTGTGAAGCTGCAAAGGAGGTTGTATGGCTTAGGAAGTTCTTGAAGACTCTGGAAGTTGTTCCAGATGCTGACAATCCCATGACACTTTATTGTGATAACAATGGGGCTGTAGCGAATCTAAGGAACCTAAAAGCCATAAGAGATTCAAACACATAGAACGTAAATATCACCTGATTAGAGAAATTGTTCAACGTGGAGATGTGATTACGCATATTTCGACCGTCGACAACTTGATAGATCCATTCACGAAGACATTAAGCACTAAAGGTTTTTATGGTTATCTGAAGGGCTTGGAGATAAGAGATTGTACACGCCTACTTAAGTCCAAGTGGGAGAATGTTGGAATATGTTCATAATGTAGCATGTAATAACTATTTATTTGTATTTTATTATTTCTCAAACATTAGTATAAATGAATTCTTATGAATAAATTGAAAGTTTTATTTTAAATTAAAGTTTGTTTAAAAATTACTCAAGTCCTGAAAGTTTCATCAACGAACGAAGAGTGAAGACATATGAGTCTCTAGACGAACTCTTCTGAGGAAGTTTAGAACGATATTCACAGTTTTAGGATCGACTGGACAATCAAATCTGATTACGACTATTAGGTGGAATCAATTGATGCTAGTCTTGGGGCATGGAGTAGAGACGCAAACGGTTAACCTAGACATGTTATGAATATGTTGAATAGACCAGTAATAAATTAGTTTAGAGCCCAAAACCATTTACTTAGCTCTAAATCTAATTTTTACACCTTAAGGGTATTTTCATATTTACCTTAATCCTGAGGTGAATATGTAACTTGAATTAGTTAGTTGCAATCTTTGATATGTCAAATGAGTGAGTTCAAATTGGCGGGAAAAACCTAGGCTGTTGGGATTGTAATTCAATTAAGTTGGAGTTACGTGATTCATAGATATGAAAATTCGTGGTTGGATTGCGAAAGCAAGAATATCACCTTATGGTTTATTGATGGGTGTGTGAATCAATTAACCTGATCAGGTATTCAATGAATTGAGTCATGATTAAGACTTGTGAATTGTACGAGATGATTCACTATTATGTCTTTCTTATTCTCAGTCAATAAAGGAGTTAAGAAAATAATAACAAGATGGATAAAATGATAATTTTACATTCATCTCTCGTTACTAATATTTACTATGGTTATTATCTGAAAATATTCTGCGGACCGTGAAAATAAAAAGGGTTTATTTAGACCAACAATAAATTTAGCGTGCATGAATCGAGGGTTGATTCGGCATTGAACCTATAGTGAAGTCGTACGATGTCATGATTAAATAGGTCTAGAATTTATGGAGATAAATTCTTCGGGTATTGGAATCCTTAATTTCATGTGGGTCCATGCGGTCTCAGAAATAGCTCATGAGAACAAGAATAAAGAAACAAAGTAAATTGGATCAAAATGTGTTTTGTTGCCAAAACATATTTCCTACACCCATATGTGATGGATGATGTCACTTAATTAGTTAAGTGTGATTGTTTGTATTGAATTAATTAATTTATTATTTTTTAATTATTGGATAATTAGTAAATAAAAATTAATTAATTAATTAATTGATAATGATCAATTAAATCTATCAATTGGATTGATGAATCTCGATACAACTCAAACTCTAGGGAATATTGATTTTTTTGGTAATCATGAATATATTGTGTGAATTTTTGGAAATTTAAAAAATATGTGGGTATATTTGTAAATATAAAAATTTATATAAATATCTAATAGCAATTTGATTGTGGATAGATCTCAAATCAGATCTCAAATTAGATATCAAAATAGATCTTGTATCAGATACAAGGGCTTGTGAACAAAGCAAAGGAGAAAAACATTTTCCCCTCTCTCCCAGTTGCCGCTGAAAATTATATTGAAGGAGAAAATTTTTTATTTTTCTTCTTCAGTCGTTTTGAGAGCCCACACTCAAATTCCTACACAAAATTCTCGTTAGATATATTTCTAAAATTAACGGGTGGTTGTTGGTGGATGAAATTCACAAATTGTTCTTAGAATTCAAGTACGTGATTTAAATCCCGAAGCTTGAAGAACACGAGGAACGCTCAAAGGAATTTCGCCAATTCAAAAATTCTCTGATACAAAGTATATGTGAAAATTTATTTCTAACATTATCTTCTCATTTAATGTCGTATATGCATAATCGCACGTTGTTTGGTTTTAAGTTATTTAATTTGATTAAATAAGTCAATAGGAATTTATTTTTATATTCCGCTCACGAACCATTCGTGATTCAAACTTGATATAAATAATTTTAAAACCAATTGGTCCCAGCAATTGCCACATGTCAATAATTGATTGTGTATCAGAGATTGACATTGACTAATGTAGTGTCATGTGGCACCACCTAGTAGGGGTACAACACTGTAGTGCCATGTGGCACTGTAGTTTTGCACCATTATACAATGAGTCCTACTGTATTTGATAATTTGAAATTAAATATTTATTTTTAATTTTAATTATCCTTAAATGTTTGATACATCATTATCAAGAAAGATATATAGATATTATTCTGATGGCATCAATCAGATCAATCAGTTGAATCAATACATCAATAAGAGAACTGAGTTGAGAACACAAATGCTCAGAGTGATTTTTCCCTACGATTAATAGTTAATCAAATCTCAAAAAAATATTCATCATGTTATTAGAGAATAGTCCCACAAAAGTCATTCTCAGTAAAATCTAAAATCTCTAGAACTCTTGTGTTGAGTATATCTAGAGACAAAAAAGTGTTTTCATTATACTCTACGTGCTCACACACGTCCTAGTGTGTTGAGGATTTACTTGAAAGATTTTGGTGTGAATCTCAAAATCTATTGATCGTTGGAATAATTTATTGGGAACGGAGGATCGATCATTTTACGAAGACGCTTGAATTAGACTACAAGAGATATATGATTCCTAACCTTGCATGCTGTAGGTTTAACTTATAAATATATAATGGATCCTGACTGATTGAAAAGAGTTTTCAATAAAAAGTTTTTTTGATTATCGTGGCGATGCACAATTTTGTTTTTATTAAAAGATTTGATTTATTAATTTTTTTTAAAATGCTTCTCCCATGGGTGCACCGCGATCACCAACACTACTTGGAAAACCGAACAAGTTGAAAAGAAGAAGCAGTAAAGGAAAAAAGCTGATAAGAATATCGTTGTCAAAACGGACTTCAAATCATTTCAATCATATAGTGATGTATCTTCAGAGGATGAAGCCCGTTTTAATGCCTGCTTCACCTCCCAATTGGTAAAGCAAGTTCTGTAACTTTACTTCTTATTCTCACACATGATGGTTGCACTAAGTTCGTGTAGTATACATGATGGTTACACTGAGTTCGTGGAGCCATCGTATAGTATACATGATGGTTACACTAACCTCATGTAACCACCATATAGTATACACGATGGTTACATTGATATCGTGTAGCCACCGTATAGTAAATCAATCGTGTACCTACTTTTGATCTATAATTACGTTATACAGGAATGAGAAAGTAGACATTAGATTTTGCACCGTTGACGTTACCTGGTTCAAAAAACTAGTCTTTTCACCTTATGAATGGCTCAATTCATATGTAAGAAGTTATTTATAATACTTTTTGATGTGGTATTTAAAACAAATATAAATATCTTAACTAATCTTTATTATATTACATCATCTCGATGCATACCTAGAGCTCATAAGGAGGGATTTGCAAGACTACAACCCTCATATCAAAATCAGTATCGGTGATTTGATTATGCAAGTAAGTAAGATTTGATTTTGAACTTAATGAAGACTTCATGTAGTCTACACGAGGCCTTCACGTTGCCTCGTGTAGACTACATGAAGTCTACATGAGACTTGAGACTATATGAAGTCTACACGAGTTCATAGGCATCGTGTAAGGCTTTGTGTAGTCTTCCTGACTATTTTTTATTGACGTTGAAGATTTAATTTTTTTCCCGTGACATTATAGGGGAACCTGTCTGGCCGAATGACAGAGTTTGAGCAAGATCACGCGGCCTGGAATATTGAATTTGATGATCAGCTCTGGTACATGGTCCTCGACTTGCAGATGAATTTTAGAAGGAGCTGGGAACAGTCGGATAAGGTTATCTTTCCTTTGAAGGTGAAGCGCAGTCTTTGGATTGCGGTTGAGCTTGATTTGAATAGTCAATGTAATCATACTTATAACTCCATGAATACGTCAAATCAACGCTCCTTGTACATTGAAATAATGAAACCTTTCATGAAGGTTGTCTCTCGGCTTCTTCAAATGATGAACAATTATGAGAGAAGACAGGAGGTTAATCCCAAAGATGAGTGGAAATATGAGATCATAAAGTTTCCATAATAAGAGAATCGGTAAGTGAAATTTACATTATTTTGAAAGTCTACCTAAAATTTCATACATATTATTTAATTGTATTTTTACATTTCATTTGTTTTGTAGGTTCGATTGTTGGGTATTCACCCTTAAGTTTGTCGAAGCCCTCGCATATGGGAAGAACCTCTAAGAAATAACTCAACAAAAAATGTCAGAATATCGAAAATGAATTACAATTGAGTTATTTGCAGGTGGCATAGTTGTACCAAAATAATTTGGATATATTTTATGTATTTTTTATGCTTAATCTCATGATTTTAAGAATTCAAAACCGTATTTATTACAAATTTTTATTTTATGTATTTTTATAACTTGTTTTTTTAATGCCCAATTTTCTTATATGTTATTGAATACTTTTGGATACTAAATGTTTAGTGTAGGCTTCGTGTAGTGTTCATGTAGCCTACACGATGATTTCACGGGCATCATGTCGGCTTCGTGTAGCCTACACAGTGATTTTATAGGCATCTTGTAGGCTTCATGTAGCCTACACGATGACTTCACGGGCATCATGTAGGCTTCGTGTACCCTACACGATGACTTCATGGTCATCATATAGTGTTCATGTAGCTTACACGATGACTTCACGGGCATCGTGCACGCTTCGTGTAGCCTACACGATGACTTCACGGGCATCGAGCGGACTCCGTGTAGCCTACACGATGACTTCACGGTCATCGTGGAGGCGTCATGTAGCCTACACAATGACTTCACGGTCATCATGTAGTGTTCATGTAACTTATACGATGACTTCATGTGCATCATGTAGGTTTCATGTAGCCTACACCATGACTTCACGGTCATCATGTAGTGTTCATATAGCCTACACGATGACTTCACGGGCAGCGTGTATGCTAATTAATATTTATGACATTATTAAATAACAAACACAAGTATATTTCTATATTAATATTTAATTTTAGTCTACAAATGTCATTATTTATATTTAAGTGGCTTGGTCATCCTGTTGAGATAGAAGAATTGGATTTATGCACGTTTGTCGGTTGTGGCCAATTTGCCCACAACGTTTGCACTTCCTTCTCACTACTTTCTCACCTCTAGATTGAATCATCTTTGTCCTAGGTCTGTCACTTTGCCCTCCCATTATAGGTGGCAATACCACATTTTCATGAACCTCATGGCTGAAGACCCAATCTGCTTGATCTCCGAGAGGATGTATTGTTTCTGTATACACAGCAATTAACGCCTCATTTTTATAGAACCTCGGACACATACTGTATGCAGAAATATTACGCTGTCGACATGCAGCCAACACATGATTGCATGGAATTTGATCAAGATCAAATTCTCGGCACGTACAAGTCTTAAGATGCAAGTTTACCACTACTTCCTACCCCAACCACGACATGAAACTCATGGATGTCTAATGGAAACAATGATAGTGATCGTGATGCAAGATGATTCTTTTTAAGCTTAGTCTCAACCCAATCTGTCGTCTGTGAGGTGACTTGACAGGCAACCGTCCGTCATTCATAAAACCATCATTGTAAAATGTCACGGATATGCTCTATAAGGCATGTACGGAAAGCTAGCATCCTTCAAAATCCCATTTAAACATTCTATGATATTTGTAGTCATTATATTGTATCGCCTTCCATCAAATCGGGAACGTTCCCACCTCTCAACTCCCCCCACCGACACGTATTGTGAGATATCTAAAAATGCATCTGTAAATGAGTCATCAACCGATCAAATTTTGATCGACAGTATTCCTTTGCTGTTTTAAAAAATAATGCGACCGCATCTTCCTTTTTATAAATTGATTTGATATTTTGGCTCATATGGAAGATGCAAGTTCCATGAAGCACATTGGGAAAGACAACTTATACATCATTTAGTATACTTGTATGCTTGTCGGATATAAGCACCAAGTCTTTCGGATCACCGATTACATCGTGAAGTTTAGCAAAGAACCATTCCCAAAAATCATTATTTTCTGAATCTGCAATTCCAAATGCAATGGGATATGTTTGGTTGTTCACATCCTTTGCTGTTGCAACAAATAATACCCCTTTGTATTTAGCTTTTAAGGCGGTTGTGTCAATAGTTATGACATGCCGTATTCAGCTGAAAATCCATGAACAGAGGGTCCAAGAGTCATAAAAAAATATTTAAATTATTGTGCTCATCGGTCTCTATGTGTGTTGTTGTCCTTAAAAAATATTTAATATTGTTGTGTTAAAATCGATAGAGTACATAGTGTACATGATGCATATACGAGGTCCGTGTAATCATCGTATAGACTACACGAGGTCAGTGTAAGCATCATGTAGAGTGCACGATGACTACACGAGGTCCGTGTACCCATCGTGTAATACTCGTGTAGACATTATGATGGCAAAATAGAGTGTACATGATACGCACACGAGGTCCGTGTACCATCGTATAGACTACACGAGGTCAGTGTAGTACTCATGTAGACATTATGAAAGTAAAATAGTGTACATGATGACTACACGAGGTCTGTGACCCATCGTGTAGACATTATGATGGCAAAATAAAAATAAGTACCTGAATTTTTTTTATTCTAATATGTGACAATATGCTGGGACTATCCTATAGTTGTCTTCAGTGACCCTCGAACTAATTCCAAAACATATTCCCTAGCCATCCATGTCTTATGGTAACTTATGTTGACACCGAAATCAAGTCGAACATCTTCAATTATATCTTTTGGCCTATATATACGTCCGACACCCGTGTATTTGGTCCTTATAGAATGACCAATCAATGAAAATGTAGCCTGATTGTGTTCATGTCTCAATACTTTAAATGTGCATGTATGTGTATTGATAAACTTTGTAACTTTGAAGTATGGACAATTTTTCAATTTCATGGCTCGTAACCTCCATTGACATGTTTTCTCAATATATACAAATACCAATATTGACTAGTTTAATTGAAGATCGGAAACTCAAAATTTCACTAAATGACCATTATATGAGAAACCTTAAGCAGCTCAGTTTTATCACTATACAAATCATCCATATTTATTGTGTCTGTTACAAGCTGATTCATATCAACCCGTTGCTCATTGGACCTAGGACGTTGTTCATTCAAATCAGGTTGTGATGCAATGAAAAAGTGGTCCCATGTTCACCACCAGTATTCAAGTTTGGAATTGTTGTATGGTCGTCTTCACTGATGGCTTCATCATGGTCATCTCCATGGGATGCATCATCATACGCCCCCTGATCAAAATCATCATCACCATCAACATCAACATCAACATAACCAAAACATCATCATAATGATAGTTCCTTTCAAAGTAATCAACACTCTCAAAGTGAGGAATGCTTTCATATAGAGGTTGTCATGACATTTGTGTTTCAGGAACCCTACTTTTGTATAACCCTATAATTTCAAGACCCGAGGTTGTTGTGAGATTGTGGTTTCAGGAACTGAGCTTTGAAATGGAAAAAATTTAGGCTTGTTACTTAAAAATAATGGGGTTCGAAGTGATTCTTATCCATTCTCCTTAATAAAGAACTGTAAATCTCTATCCTTTAAAATTTCAGCAGGAGGGTAGGGGACATGGCTTCTACAAAGAAATTTGATGGACATATCATACTTTGAGAGGTCTATTTGGAGTTCTTCATGTAATATATCCAATAGCTCGTGGTAAGTGCAATTAGTTGATATCTCCAATAATTTGGTCTTCTTTCCACTAAAGATCATGTTGTATCATTTTTCACCCAATCTCCATCATGGATTACAAAAATTCAAACTTCAGACATATCCATATATGCATCAATGAAGGAAGTCAGTACAAGAAGAATACATAATGAAATGGAATATTACACGATGATCTTGTAGACATCGTGTACTGTGATAGATCCTACAAAATGATCGTGTGGTGTAATTGTATAGTCTACATGATGATCATGTAGTGTAATCGTGTAGGGTACATGAAGACTATACGATGATCGTGTAGACTACACGATAATCGTATAGTTCCATCGTGTAGTGTACACGAGGACTACACGAGGATTGTGTAGTGTACACGAGGACTACACGAGGATCGTGTAGTGTACACGATCATCATGCGGTCATCTTGTACACTACACGATGATTGTGTAGTCCCCGTGTAGTATAATAGAAGCTTCACGATGCTGGTGAACTACTGAAGAAGTTTCTGATGCACTACACAATGATCGTGTAGTGTACACATGGTCTACACAAAGACCGTGCATTCTGCGTGTAGTCTACACGATGACTACACAAGGTTCGTGTTGACCTCGTTTATACTACACTATCATCTTATAATGATTTTGTACTATAAATGAACTTCAAACAACGTTCTAGAAAGAAGAAAACAAATAAATACTCTCAGAAAACTCATGAACATGAAGAACCCATAAAAATTCAACCTTTCCAGAAAGAAGAAAACAAAATGTATACATATTTCAGAAAGAAGAACTAATAATCTTTTGCTGTTGTAGGAAGAAGGAAGAAGACGAAGAAAAAAACAAAGAGAAAAACAAAGAAGAAAATGAAGAAGTAGAAAAAATGAAAAATGAAGAAGTAGAAATGGGGTGGGCATGGAGGTTTTGGGTGTTAAATGAGTAGATCGTGACATTTGATTTGACAGTCTGTATGAAGGGCAATGGAAAAAAAAGTTAAAAAGTGAAGGAAAAGTGGGTCATGGTTCAGGGTAATAAAAAATTAATGTAGCGATTGATTTATGTAAAATGATTAGTGTATGGGTTGATTTCTGGGTTATTACTAAACTAGACCCCTAGACTAATCATTTTTCAAAAATCAACCCTTACACTAATTTTTGTTTACCCTGACCTCTAACCTACATTCCACTCAAAAATGTTTTTGTGAAGTTACATGTTTATCCTTCACATTATTTCTCATTCTTCATTTTTCATTTTTTTCATTTCTTCTTTTTCAAATCTGCTCAAGCTCTCTCTCTCTCTTTGTAAAATGAGTTTTTGCCAGAAAAAGACATGCATGAACCGAAAAAGACAACCTCTACGTTCTTACTAAAGAAGACGGAGAAGATGACCAAATCTTTGCCGCCGAATAAGACAAACTAGATCTAACCTAGATCTCAAAATGGGGTTTTGCCTATTTTTACAGATCTGAACCAGATATAGCCACAAAGTAGATCTGAAATGGGTTTTTACCTATTTTTACAGATTTAACCAAATCTAGCAACAAACCAGATCTGAAAATGGGTGTTTGCCCATTTTTGGGCAATAATCCCTTCTTCTAGCCTTTTTTTTAACTATTTCTTGTTCATTTTTGAAGTGTCATTCATGTGGTTTTTTATCGATAATTTCTCATATTCTAACATGCAATTTTATGACAGAGAAAGTTAGTAGTTTCAAGCCTGAGGATAGAGGGAAATTGTTTCAATTTATGTATAATTTACTTAAGATATTTCTTCAAATTTTTCAGTAGTGCTATGAGATAACCAGACTACATGATGGGTACACTAACATTGTGTAGCAATCGTGTAGACTATACGATGGATACACTGACATCGTGTAGTCAGCGTGTAATCTACATGATGGGTACACTGGCATCGTGTAGACTATACGATGGGTACACACTGGCATCGTGTAGCCTGTGTACCCAAATTTTCCATCAAAATAACTTCTAGGCCTCCAAAAGTGCTTAAAAGAGTTTTTTTTTGCCTGAAACTAAAGTGTCGCACGTGTAGATCACTGAATAAGTTTCGATTTGATATCTTACGGGCCACGTGATTCAATTCGAGTCAAAAGTTACAGCCTTCGAAAGTTTATCCGACCGAAAATATTAAAATTTTTTAATGAATTTTTCAAACACTTAGACACTATATTTTATTCTTCAATTTTAAAAGTATTCTTGACAAAAAAATGTTCGTGTACCTATCGTGTAGTCTACACGATGGTTACACGATATCAGTGTACCAATCGTATAGTCTACACTGACGTCGTGTAGTCATCATGTAGTCTACATGATGAGGGTACACTGACGTCGTGTGCCTATCATGTAGTCTACACGATGGCTACAGGACGCCAGTGTACCCCATCATGTAGTACAAAATTAACAAAACTCATTCATTCTCTCTACGGGGTTCTCTTTCTCAAATCTCAGCAAAAAAACCCATCAAATTTCTTCTTCTTCTTCATCCAAAAATGAAGTTTTTCAGAAAAAAAAAAAATGAACTTCAAACAACTTTCTAGAAAAAAAAATATATTTCAAGAAAATTCATGAACAAGAGGAACCCATGAAAATTCAAGCTTTCTAAAAATTAAGAAGAAAATAAAATTTACACATGTTCGAAAGAATGAAGAAGAAACGAAGGATAAATATATAACTTTACAAACACATTTTGAGTGAAAGTTGAACCAAAAATTAAGATAAATAAAAATTAATGTAAAGATTAATTTTTATAAAATAGTTAGTGTTGAGATCAAGTAAAAAAAAAACTTTTATTTCTCTCCATCCGACTTTTCCTTGCTCAGGTTTTCAAACATCTTCGCACTCAATCCCCTTCCAGACTCCACTCGCTCCATCGCCGGCTCCTCCTCTAGACCTTGCTCCCAGATATCGAGATACCCAATTTCGGAACGAGTTGGTGCCCTAGTAGGAGTGTTGGGCAGGCTACAGAAATCGGATCGAAGCATGAATCCCCTTGGAGATTCGGAGACAGGAGACCTGATTTCAACATTCCAGGAGGAGGGTAAAGATTTGACCTTACCAATCTGCAAGTTACGTAAGGACGCTACCATTTCATTGATTGAGCTGGAACTGAAGGACCTACTCAGCGACTGAGTCATGGGTGACATCGGCTGAGACTCAACCAGAGGAGTAACCGGCGGTGAAATCGACGGAGAGGAGAAAACGACAGCGATTTCACACAAGACGCCTCAGGAGCTTGTCGCAGAGGTGAGCCGTCATAAGAATGGGCCGCGTTAGCACTCCTCGGACTCTGCTGGGGCAAAATTCTAAGTAGTTCAGGCGTGTGAGCAAAGAAACAGACCCTTCTCTGACAGCTGGTCCCGTCCTTGCATGGCTGTGTTCAATAGCGCGCCGGGTGGAGCCAGCACTCGAACATACCATGAGCGTACTCGCACGAGTCACCCTTCTTGCAATTCCCCTTTCGAAAATCCGGGCAATCGGTACCCGAATAGTTATACTTCCTCGGGTCTCTCTGGCGTGCCTTTTCACCTGGTTGGGCGTACGGACACTCAGTCCAGTCATGAGTTAATTATGGGACGAAGTATGAATTATTATTCGGCATGTATAATTGGAGAATTTAACGTAAAATTTGATGAATAATACATGACACGTAAAAATTCAGATACGGGTTTTAAACGAGTATTATACATTTTCTTTTCAAAAATTCGGTACTAAAAATACAGTTTTAAAATTTATTAATAAATATTAATATAACAATATATTATGAATATGACAAAAAATATCATTCTATAAATTTCTTAAACATTTTCATAAACCAAAATATATTGATCAATTACTAATATTCTATTCAACCAAAATATAGTCATTAATCTAAATATTCAATCCATAAAAACTAATTGAATTAATAAAAATTATCAAATAATGGGATCGTCGGGTGGTAAAGCTTCACAAAACAAAATTCGTTTGGGGTACGAAGTAGCTCAGACCAGTTGCACAAGCTCAGGTCATCTTAAGTAAATGGTTCTTCTTTAAAAAAACATTCTGGTTCTTCTTCAAATCCTTCTTCAGCAAATGGATTGATCTTAGAAAGATCAATATGCATCATATCCAGCACTTCACGATCCTTATACATTGCCATCATCAAACAGTTCATTCTCACGTACACCAAATCATCCAACATTGTCGGTGCCAATCTATTTCTCTTTTTCGTTTGGGCTGCTTCCCATGCACTCCAATTTCTTTTACAAGCTGACGAGCTACACGGTTGACTCAAAATTCCAATTGCAATCTTTTACAATATGGGGAATATTGAACCATTAAGCTGCCACCAAATACCTATAAATACAACTATTTACATTAGGAATGAAATCAACATAAAACATATGAAAATCTAATTCAAAACGAAGAAATTCTTACGAGGATGACTAGTGTTTGTCATAGCAGTGGCTGTACAATTGAATAAGGGCGGAAACTTTAAACGATATTTAACTAGTTCAGTTACCAGCTGATCTCTTTCATCTAAAGAATCCAACTGTTGAGCAAAATATTTGACCTCTTCTCTAATATCAATGTTGTCTTTTTTGTACTTGTCACTAATCATATACGCTGGATTAAGAAGTGCAGCAGTAGCGTGTACCTTATGGAGAATGTTCTTCTCTCTTCTCTGCTCAAATATTTTCATCATAAGAGAATAGCGAGATGGATCTTTTACACAATATTGATCAAGCGCTTCTCGAGCCCTCTCCATAGCATCATATAAACATCCCAATGTAGATTCCTCACCATCTACTAATTGAAGAACTCTCACCAGAGGCTCAACAACATTCACATAATCTTTCGTGTCTACCCAGAAAGACTTATTCTGAATTATTGAAATCAATAACTTAGCATGTGCAGTCTTAGTAAAATTCAAACCCCTCCATTTCGAAGAAGCGACCAAAATTCTCAAATTGTTTTCACGATCAATTATCGATTGAAGCATCAAAAAGTTTGAAGCAAATCTAGTCTTACACGAAAATTTTAACTCCCTATCATCTGTATATTTCCTCATCAATTGCAATACCATATAATGCTTATACAGGTAATCTACTTTATTTTTTGTATCATCAATCACACTTTTCACCCATTCAATTTGATTATAATGATCTTTCAATAACAAATCAGAGGATATTTTTTCATCAGCATGCAACCAGCAGACTCATAATTTGAGGCATTATCAGTAACTATTTGCACAACATGTTCAGGGTCAATTTCATCGATTATGGAAGAAAGAAAGTTATAAAGATACTCACCAGTCAATCTCTCTTGTGAACATTCAAACAATTTCAAAAAAATAACACCTACCGATGAGCTAGCGATAATATTAACCCATGACCGCTTTCTTATATCTGTCCAAGAATCTGACATAATAGTATAACTTGTACTAGTCCATCATTGTTTTACACATGCTACATAAGCCTCAACATTTGTTCTTGCCTCAGGTACTAACTTAGTACGAAGCATTGAATAACTAGGTACAGTATAACGACAACCAAAATCACCTAAAGCTTTACTCATGTCAAGAAATGACTTGGACGGAATAATATTAAATGCTATGTTGTTCATGATGAAAAACTGAGCAATTTTTTTGTCAACATTGCTCTTCTCTTTCTTAGCAGAGAATTCTAGGATTGTAGTTTGAGTCTGATTAGATAGACCCAAAGAGCAAGCGTTCAATCCTTCATTGCTTTCATTAACCGAATCATTTTTCTTTTCTGACTAGAACTAGAACTTGAATCTCTAATTAAAAAATACGCTTAAGATTGAACCTCCTCCGGTACTTTACTACATATATCAATATCACGACCACTAATTCCAGATAAATGGACTTTACTCTAGAAATCCCTCCAGCAAAATCTCGCTCACAAAATTTGCACTTGAAACGATTATTTGACTATTTAGCGTAATCCCAAAACTTTTCTTTTTTCCTCACCATGATAATCAAAATTCAGAAAATCTGAAATAGAATAAAAAAAAACCTATAAACGGGACATAATTTGAATTAACAGAAGCTAAATTAAAAATATCTGAATTAACAGCATAAGTCATTTAGTTCAGAGAAGTTCTGAATTAACAGCACAAGTCCAATTCAGTCCGATTCAGTTTAATTTTCTACAATCAAATTCAATTTAGAGAAGTCCAACCAGAAGAGAATATTTACCTATCATCTTAAAAACTTCGTAAAAAAATAGAATCAGTTAGGGAGGTCTAACTCTGCCTCTGACAATTAAATTTTCAGCCTCAATTAAACTAACAATATTACTTGCAAGAAGAAATTACTATGACTAATTCTATCCAAGACCAAGACTATATGATGTTATACATCAGAGACTAAATTATATTTGTAATCCTCCAGACTAGATTTGTAATCCTCCAGCATAATCAGACATAGATAATTACTTATAAAGGAGCAGAAGGAATAAATTACATATAAACAGAACAGACTAGAGATCAGAAAGCGATGCTTCAACATTGGAGAATCACAAAGAACAAAAGAACTTACCAGACCAAAGAGCGAGGCTTCAACAATGGAGAATCACGATTCACGAAGAATTAGAGCTTAAAATCAAAGTAGAGAATAGACCAGAGATCAAAGATGAAGCAATTTGGGGATTATGGTTTTCTGAATCTAAATTCTGTAGAGACCAGAGATCGCGAAGAACTTACCAGACCAAAGAGAGGATAGAAATCGCGAAGAACAAAAGAGAGAGGCTTCAACAATGGAGAAGAGAGAGACCGAGAGAGGATGGAAATCGCTGGAATGGAAGCAAGAAGCAGGAGTCCTAAAAAACACGAAGAATGGGGATTTTGCCCATTTTAGTCGTTGCGTTTAATACGAGATCCGTATTAAACGCGTATTATACAGTTGAAGCCAAATAAACACGTATTATTCTGTATCTTTCAGTAAAAAATGAAAACGGTAAAAAAATAGAAAACGCCAAAAATACGTGTATTAAACGCGTATTAACTAACTAGGGTCATGAGTCCTTCCTCGAGTGCACCGCCATATTTTGAACTCGAACATCCTGAAATGGTCGCAGGAGTAGGCGTCAACGGGAGAATCCAATTCCCGACCGAAAACCTCCGAATGAGAGTCCATGTCTGGTTCATTCGAAGGCAAGTAACGCTAAATCGTCGTCAAGGCTTCCTGAAGATGATGGGGAGAGTAGTCACCGTTGTTGGCATTGCTGTCAGAGTTGACCGATACACCGCTCAAAGGGTACGAACAGTACATCTCTAACGTTTGATCGTCAACTAACGTCCACAGAGGAACGTGGAGCGTTGGATTAGAGCGATGTGGTTCACCCAGCATATTTTGGTTCACCAGCACAATCATCCATAAAAATATAATCGGAAAATATAGTTCGACACTGGTTTTAATACGGATCCCCTTATAGTTTAAAAAAATTAATAAATCTTAATGTATTATAAATAATTTAATTTTAAAATAAAATAATTAAAATAACTTTAGATTCAAAACATTTAAATTATATTGACTTGACCAACTGAATGACCCCATACCCATTGTTACTTCCTTCAAAACCGGAAAAACACAAAGTTCTTCGCCATTCTCCTCCTCAGTCCGTCGCCTACCTCCTCCCTTCGCCGCATTCCTCCGAGTGGACCATTGCCCTCTAAATCTGCAACTTATTGTTTTGAACGTATACTAGTCTCATTAATTGACATCTCCTTCTACAGTTGAAATTTCTAATTTGTTGATAATGGGTTTCTGAATGACTTTGAAAGCAGGTCTTGACACTTTTCAATTGAATGTTTCTTCTCTCAAAACACAAAAATCAAAAGTTTATTAACAGCATACCTAATTTACTTTCTCAATCCATTTTGTACTTACCACGTAAATAGTCGATTTGATAATTAATTGAACAAAAAAGAAAAAAACCAACAAACCCAGATTTAATTTCAAACCCACCAATTTGAGAATTGGTTGAAACTAAAGAATCAATTCATGAAAATAAAGCAACCAGAGAGATGCAACCCAATCGATTAAGCTGCAGCTGCACAACAAACTACATGAACAAGTACCATCGTTATTTATCACGAGAGTAGAGCAGAGAAGATAATGTCGATTCCTGGAACTGCTGTTTCACCAAAATAACAACACTTGCATCAACTGTGATCTGAGAGGAAAGGACCGTCCGGTGCTGAGACGGAGGGTAGCAAGGGGAAAGGCTACGTATGGGCTAGTATTCGCGGTGTTTGAGTTTTTTATACTAATTTTTGTTTATTATGGTCCTCATTTCCACTTTCAATTTAAAATTAGTTTATGAAATTACTAAAAATTCTTTCACGAATTTCAAAAGACAGTTTGAAACCTCACCCATTCACGCACCTCACTTGCATGAAACCTCACCCATTCACGCACCTCACTTGCATTTCCCTTATTTCTCTTTTACAGTTACTATATATCTCTCTCTCTCGAAGTCATAACATCTCTCTCTGTAAATCCTTGAGTCTTTGTCTCCCACAGCAAGAAAAAACAAGGTAAGTTTTTGGGTTCCTGAGTTTTTGTTCTGGATTCTGAGGTGCTTTTTCTAGGTTTTTTAGGATTTTTTTTCTGGATTTATCATTTCTGTTTTTCTAAAATTTTTATATGGGTTTCTGAGTGTTTTTTCCTCATGGTTTCTGAGTGTTTTTTTCTAAGTTTCTGAGATTTTGGTTTTGGTGGGTGTCTATTTTCTGGGTTACACGAGGGTCGTGTCAGCCTCGTGTATGCTACACGACGACTATACGATGGTCGTGTAAGCCTCGTGTAGGCTACACGAGGGTCGTGTAAGCCTCGTGTAGGCTACACGAGGGCCGTGTAAGCCTCGTGTAGGCTACACGAGGGTCGTGTAAGTCTCATGTAGGCAACACGAGGGCCGTGTAAGCCTCATGTAGGCTACATGAGGACTACAGGAGGGTCGCGTACCCCTCGTGTAGACTATACGACGAGGACTACACCAGATACGTGTACCCATCGTGTAGTCTACACGATGACTACATGAGTATCGTGTAAATTTCTTGATCTTATGTTTGCCTTGAATATTCAACAGGTTATGGCTTCATCAAAGTTGCAACAAAGATGCGTCCATGACGTTAAGAGAATTCCAAAAGCAAGGTCAATGCAAAGTGCAATACCCACTGCGTAGTGGTTATCAAGACCAAGCTAACAACTAATCAACTCTCCCTATTTAGGGAGACATGCTTTGGCCTTCCAGCCCTGAAGTTTTCAGTAACTCTCTGCCACCATGTGCTTGTATGGGAGGACAAATATATCAACGGCACTCCATCTGAGGAGGAAATCTAGTTTTTTTATAAATGAGGAACCACTGTGCTTCTCCAAGAAGGAGTTCTCGTTGATGACCGAACTAAAGTTCGGTGAAGCCTAGGGTGAGAAGAAGACATGTGGCCCCAATAGACTCTCTGATCTGTACTTTTCTAAAACTCAATCAATAATAATGGCTGAGTTGGAGGAGAAGCTTAATAACTCTAAATATAAGTCCGATTCCGATGGGCCAAGATGGCTCTGATTTATTTGCTAGAGCATTTTATGTACTCTAATTGAGAAGAGATGGTTAGTTTTAGTTGACGACTTTGAAGCGTTCAACCAATATTTGTGGGGAGAGTTTCTATTCTCCAAAACAATGAAATCATTATTAGTTGTGAATAATACAAAGGATGTTTTGGTAATCTTAAAGATCAAGAAAAAAAAACATAGATATCCATTTGCCTTCCAGGTATAATTTATTTAATTATGTATAGTGATGTATTGAATTATTTATGTGTTGAATACTGTATTATTTTACTTTATTTAAATATGCATGGATATTTGAAACTATCCCCTTGGTGGGTAGTTTGTATGGTACTCAGGTTTTGACCAAGGTGCCAAGGATTCTCAAGTGGTGTCCGACCACAATAGCACCGATTAAAAGTCTTAAAAAACAAATTTCGAAGGAGAATGTATGTTGGTGAATTATGTTGACAAATTAGTTTATATTACTTTCACATATACTAATTTATATTTCTTGCATATTTAGTTGACAGTTCTTTCCTTGGTCCCTACTGAGGAGGAAGTATAAAAAAATTTCTGGAGATCAGTAGTTGGAGAGAAGGTATTTTCAAAATCATTTTCTACCCTTCTTTTTCTTGAACACTCACCCCGTGTAGTCATCATGTAGACTACATGATGGTTACACGGACCTCGTGTAGTCATCGTGTAGTCTACACGATGGTTACACTAATCTCGTGTAACCATCGTGTAGTTTATACGATGACTACACGAGGTTCGTGTAACCGATCTTGTAGTCTACACGATGACTACATGAGGTTCGTGTAATCGATCTTGTAGTCTACACGATGACTACGCGAGGTCTGTATAACTATCATGTAGTCTACACGATGACTACATCAGGTCCGTGTAACCATCATGTAGCCTACACAATGACTACCCGAGGTCTATGTAACCATCAGGTAATCTACACAATGACTACACGAGGTCCGTGTAAGCATCATGTAGTCAACACGATGACTACACGAGGTCCGTGTAATCGATCTGTAGTCACCTTTTTCGATTTTGTCTGCTTAAAATTACATGGGTTTTTTGCCAACACCTCCTCAATCACCCTTTGGAGTAGAATATGAGGCTAATGAGGAGGATGAGGCCATTGAAAAGGAAAATGAGAAGAAGAAGAGGAAGAGGTCCGAAGAGGCCATTGAAAAAATAGATGAGAAGAAAGTTGTGTCCAAGAAGTTCAATGGACATGAAGATTGGGTAAAGAAATGTCTGATTGGAATGAACCAAAGATCACTTCAATGGACAAAAAGATTATGTCCATGCAATTAGACATTTCTTTTGAAATTTCTCAAATTAAAATTTTGATGGATCATCTGGAAATATTGAGGCCAGATGATTACTCATTTTGTCCTCGGTCTTCCATGATGATGGCTAGCGACGGGAAGGAGACAAAAATTAAGAAGGAAGTGAAAAAAAAATGAAGAATAAGATAAGGATGAAAAAGAAGAAGATATGGTAGAGAATGAAGAATAAAAGGAGATGGTAGAGAATGAAGAAGAAGAAAAATAAAAATAAAAAGATGAAAAGCAAGAAGAGAAGGAATAAGAAGAAGAAGAGAAGGTAGTAGAAAAAGAAGAAGAGAAATTAGAAGAAAAAAATGAAAAATAAGTAGAAAATGGAGAAGAGAAAGAATAACAAGAAGAAGAATAAGAGAAGGAAGGTAATAAGGAGGAGGAATGTGAATCGAAAGAAGATGAAAAAAAATGAAGGGAAAAAATAGTAAACAAATAGAAGAGAAAACAGAAAAAGAAGCATAAAAAGAAGAAAAAAACAAAAGAAGAATAAGTAAAAGAAATAAAAAAGAAGAAGAAGCTGAAAATAAAGTAGCAGAAGAAGAAGAAGAAACAAAAAAGAACAAAATATTGCATCAGTAATATCTACACTGATGGATTCGATTCGGTTAACGGAGCAGTCCAACGATGGAGAAGAAGAAGAGCTCGTCTGCCTTGGTGAACTTGGTAAGAGAATGATAAAAAGATCTAGGGTCCTAGAATCACCTAATTGGGAAATCGAAAAGGTTGAAAAGAAGAAGCATTGAAGGAAAAAAGCTGATGAGAATATCGTTGCTAAAATGGACTTCAAACCTTTTCAAGCATATGGTGAAGTATATTCAGAGGATGAAGCCCATTTTAAAGCCTGGTTCACCTCCCCAAGGGCACAGTAAGTTCTATAATTTTCTTCTACACTTCTTCTTCTCACGATGGCTACACTGACATCGTGTAGTCATCGTGTAGTATACACGATAATTACACTGACCTCGTCCAGCCATCGTGTAGGCTACACGATGGTTATATTGACCTCGTGTTACCATCGTGTAGGCTACACGATGGTTACACTGACCTCGTATAGTATACATAATGGTTACAATGACATCGTGTAACCACCGTGCAGTAAACCAATCATGTACCTAATTTTGAGCTATAATTACGTTGTACAGGAACGAGAAAGTAGACATTGGATTTTGCACCGTTGACCTTACCTAGTTCAAAAAACTAGTCTTTTCACCTTATTAATGGCTTGAATTAGATGTAAGAAGTTATTTATAATTTTTTTAATGTGGTATTTAAAATAATTATAAATATATTAACTAATCTTTACTACATTGCAGGATATCGATGCATACATGGAGCTCATGACGAGGGATTTGCAAGAATACAGCCCTTATATGAGAATCAATGTTGGTGATTTTATTCTGCAAGTAAGTAAGATTTGTTTTTTAACTTAATGAACTGCACACTGTAGTCTACACGAGTCATTCACGGGCCTCGTGTAGACTTCGTGTAGTCTTCATGACCATTTTTTATTGACATTGAGAATTTTTTTTTCCTATGACATTATAGGGGAATCTGTCTAGCCGAATGTCAGAGTTTGAGCAAGATCTTGCGGGCTGGAATATTGACGTTGATGATCAGCTCCAGTACTTGGTCTTCGGCTTGCACATGAATTTAGGAAGGAGCTGGGAACAGTTGGATATGGTTATCTGTCCATTGAATATGAACCGCAGTCTTTGGATTGTGGTTGAGCTTGATTTGAATGGCCAGTATAATCGTATTTATAACTTCATGAACACGTCAAATCAACGCTCCATGTACATTGAAATAATGAAACATTTCATGAAGATTGTCCATCGGCTTCTTCAAATGATGAACAATGATAAGAGAAGACATGAGGTTAAACCCAAAGATGAGTGAAAATATGAGATCATGAAGTTTCCACAACAAGAGAATGGGTAAGTGAAATATACATTTTTTTGAAAGTCCACTTAAAATTTCATACATATTATTTAATTGTGTTTTTACATTTCATGTGTTTTGTATGTTCAATTATGGGCTATTCACCCTTAAGTTTGTCCAAGCCCTCGCATATGGGAAGAACCTCCAAGAAATAACTCAACAATAAATATCAGAATATCGAACACGAATTACAATCGAGTTATTTGCACGTGGCAATATTGTACCGAAATAATTTGGATATATTTTATGGATTATTATTTTATTTTTATACACCCTAAAATTGTGAATTATGGATTATGAGTTTTTTTTTGTTACTATATATTTAGTGTAGCCTTCGTGTAGTACACACGATGACTACACGATGCCGTGAAGTCATCATGTAGTCATCGTGTAGGCTTTATGTAGTCTACAAGATGACTTCACGGGCATCGTATAGAATTCATGTATGCTAATTAAACTTTATGACATTATTAAATAACAAATGCAAGTATATTTTTATATTAATATTTAATTGAAGTCTACAAGTCATTATTTATATTAAGTAGCTTGGTCATCCCGTTGAGACAGAGGAATATGATTTCTTCACGTTTGTCGGTTGTAGTCAATTTTCCCACAACGCTTGCATTTCCTTCTCACTTCTAGATGGAATTCTCTCTTTCCCAGGTCTGCCACTTTGCCGCCTCATTATAGGTGGCAATACCACATTTTCATGAACCTCCTGGTTGATGATCCAATCTGCTTGATCTCTGAGAGGATGAATAAATTCTGCATACGCAACAATTAGAGCCTCACTTTTATAAAACCTCGAACACATACTATATGCGAAAATATTGTGCTGCCGACATGAAAACAACGCATGCACGTACAAGTCTTAAGATGCAAGGTTTCCCTTGTTTGCCTACCCCCACTAGCAACACGAAACTCGTGGATGTCGGAAGAAAAAAAATAGTAGCACATGTGATGCAAGATGCTTCTTATTAAGCTCAGCATCAACCCAATATGTCATTTGCGAGGTGAATTATCACTGTACAAATCATCTATATTTATTACATCTGATACAACCTGATTGAAATAAGCCCGTTGCTCACTAGACCCTGGACGTTGTTCATTCAAATCAAATTTCGATGGCAATGGATAAGTGGTCTCGGATTCAAGGCCAATATTCAAGTCTGAAATTGGTCGTCTCCACTGATGGCTTCATCTTGGTCATCTCCACAGATTGCATCATCATACGCCCCCTGATCAAAATCATCATCATCATCTTGAACAACATCAACATCCTCATTCTCGAAAACATTATAATCGTCATGACCAAAAACATCATTATCATGATAATTCCTTTTCAAAATGATCAACACTCTCAAAGTGAGGAATGCTTTTATGTAGAGGTTGTCCTGACATTTGTGTTTCAGAAACCCAACTTTGACAAAAACCCTATAGTTTCAGGAATCCGAGGTTGTTGAGACATTGTGACTTGAGGAACTGAGCTTTGAGATGGAAAAAATTTGACTTGATACTTACAAATGGTGGGTTTCTAAGAAATTTTGATTCATTCAACTTAAGAAAGAACTGTAGCTCTTTATCTTTTAAAATTTCAGTAGGAGGGCAGGGGACAAGGCTTCTATAAAGGAATTTGATTGACATATCATACTTTGAGGGGTCTATTTGAAGTTCTTCATGCAATATGTCCAATAACTCGTGGTAACTGAAGTTAGTAGATATCTCCAATAATTTAGTCTTCTCTCCACTAAAAGACCATGTTGTACTATTTTTCACTCAATCTCTATCATGAATTATAAAAATTTGAACTTCAGACATATGTGTATATACATCAATGAAGAAATTCGGTACAAGAAGAAAGTCAGTACAAAAAAGTGTGGTGTACACAATGCCTTCAAGAGCATCATGTAGTTCCATCGTGTAGTGTACACGAGGACTACACGAAGCTTGCATAGTGTAATCGTGTAGTGCACACGAGAAGTACATAAAGCTCATGTATTACTCATGTAGACCTCATTTGACACTACACCATCATATTGTTGTGAACATGTACAATAAATGAACTTCAAACAACGTTCCAGGAAGAAGAGAACAAAAAAAATATTCCTAGAAAACTCATGAAAATGAAAAACCCATGAAAGAAGGAAGAAGTGTTGGTCGTCGCGGCGGTGCGCTGCAGAAGCGTGAAGGCGCGTGGCCCTTTAAAAAATTATACTTTTAATAAAAACCGAATCTTTTAATAAAACAAAACTTACACAACGTCATGACAATAAAATAAAATATTTTATTGAAAACATTTTTTTCATCAATTAGGATCGATTAGATATTTATAAATTAAATCTACAATATACAAGGTTAGGAATCATATACCTTTTGTAGTCTATATTAAGTGTCATTGCAAAAATCGATCGATCCTCCATTCCCAAGATCAATATACTCTGAGATCCACGCCAAGATCTTCCAAGTAAATCCTCAACGCACTAGGATGTGTGTAAGCACGAAGAATATTACAAGGTATTTTTTATGTCTTTAGAAGTTCTCAATACATAAGATCTAGAGATTTACTGAGAAGAACATTAGTGAGACGATTCTCTAAAAGAAAGTGATGATTATTCTTTTAGAGAATTGATTAATGTTTAATCACAGAAGAAAATCTCTCTGACATCAATCGTGTTCTCAATTCAACTCCTGATTGACGAACTGATGATCTGATCAACTAATTCTCTCATCTTCTTTCAACCACTAAGGACATTAGAATAATATATGTATATATTCTAGATAATGGTGTATCAAATTTTTAGGGATAAACTGAAATAATATTTAATTATAAAATTACCAATTACAGTGGAACCCACTACCACAATTGCAGTGCCACATGACACTGTAATATGTCGTGACCCAGCACAGTGCCTCACGACACCACTGTAGTACCACGTGGCACCCTAGTAGTCCACGTCAATTTCTGATACCCTATCAGTGATTGAAACATAGTAATCACTATGAATTAAATATTTATTTTAACTAGATAATTATCTAGATATCAGTTAATTCAAAATTAACATATCTATCTATCCCTATCAATTAACTTATCTGTTATTTCACAAAAAATAAATTTAGTTGATTTAAATTACTTAATAAAAGTTTAGTTATCTAATTTTATAAATTAGATATTCTGTCTCACTTATCAATTATTAAAAAAAATCTATAATTATATATAATTTCTGAAAATTATATTTAAATATATAAATAATTCAATTAATTAATTATTAATTAATTAATCACATATAATTATTTCATAATTATGTACTTGCCCCAAAATAAATTTTTTTTACAAGTCAGTCCTTTTCTCATGTCTTGAAATACTCACACCCTAGACAGCGTAGTATAAAAGTGACTTGGGGACCATTGACCTATAATCCTAAACTACAATAAACTAGATTATTAGTAAAACTCTTTAATTAAATAAACTAGATTATTAATTAAACATTTTAATTAAATAATTTTATTTATTACTCCACTATAAATATGGAATTGCACTCTCAGATATTATAGAATGTATTTATAAAGTATTCTCATGTAGTCCACTGACATAATCATCTCATATAGTTATGTCCTCCAATGATTGGTTCGTAAATTAGAATTGGTCAAAATTACCGTTTTACACTTTTAATTATCTTTTGATCTTTAAGTACCATTAATCGACTAGTAAATGGCTAATTTATAATCTTATTATAAATTTGAGCTCAATAACCATTTAACTTTAAAACTAACACTTAAGGGAACCAATATACAATCCATTAGGAAAGTTTAGATTCTAAATCTTGTAAGATCATGTCTCTAGCCATCCACATCACTGAATCTTGAAAAAAAAGTCACTAACCTGATTAACAAATAAACATTAACGAGTGAATCAAAAGATCTAGTAGGCATGCATAGGAGTTCATGATTACTTAGGATTGAGAGTGATCTATATATGATCATGGAATTGATGTGTATTAAATTTTTATTATAAACGACACGTTAATAAAAATATTAATTCACATCGGTCCTATCATAGATAATCATATTATATAAAGTATATTCATTAAGATGAACCGTACTAGCAACCATTCATTAAAAATTTCATACTTTAATATGTTGCTGACAATTTTATTCATTATCTATAATCTTAATCATCTCGTACTGATACAATATCATCGTCTCATTAATGAATATGAAATTTTTAGATATTTATATAAATTATTCAAAAATAATTTAAAAAAACATTTATAAGAAAAATGTAATCCTCTTTAAATTTCATATCAAAATGTCAATACACATGCTTTGAGAGAATAACCCCCAACAATCTCCCACTTGTCCTAAAGCAAATGTGGCATCTCTCATAATCCCATGTTACGCACGTGATCCTCAATGACTTCGCAAGAAATATCTTTGTAAAAGGATCAGCCAGGTTTTGTTCCGATGCTATCTTCATAATATTCATATCCCCTCGATGCACGATCTCTTTTTTCAGATGATATTTCCTCTCTATGTGCTTGCCCCTCTTCTGACTCCTTGGTTCCTTGGAATTTGCTACTGTCCCACTGTTATCACAGTACAAGATTAGTGACTTGTCCATATTTGAAACTACTCAAATTAGAATAAAACTTTCTTAGCCATACCGCCTCTTTCGTAGCTTCACAAGCCGATATATATTCGGCTTCCATAGAGGAATTTGTAATGTTAGATTGTTTAATACTTCTCTAGACTACAGTTCATCCACTAGGGTGAATACTGATCGAAATGTCGACTTTAAACTGTCTCTGTTTGATTGAAAATCAAAACCAGTATATCCAGTGGGGTTCAGGTCTCCACCTGAATAAATAAACATATAGTTTCTCGTTCTCCTAAGATACTTGAGAATGTGTTTTACTGCAATCCAGTGTTCCAAACTAGGATTCGATTGATAACGACTGATAATTTCCACTGAATATCTATGTTTGTTCTCGTACACAACATGACATACATGAGACTTCCAACTGCTGAAGCATAGGGAACCTTTCTCATATCTCCTTCCTCCTAAGGTGTTTTAGGACATTGTTCCTTGAAAAGGACAATCATATATATGGTCAGTTGTTGACCTTTCTTGAAATTCTCCATAAAGAATCTCTCCAACACCTTATCAATATAAGATGCCTGAGAAAGTGCCAATAACTTGTTCTTTCTATCCCTTAGTATTTGGATGCCTAGAACATAACTTGCTTCTCCCAAATATTTCATTTGAAATTTTTCAGTTAACCACTTCTTCACCTTTGACAAAATTTTTACATCATTCCCAATGAGTAGATTATCATCAACATAAAGAACTAAGAAAATCATTATCTTATCTTTGGTTTGTATTTATAAACACATGCTTCGTCAACATTTTGCTCGAAGCCATAAGACTTTATAATCTCATCAAAGGTAAGGT
The DNA here is from genome assembly GCA_003255025.1 of Datisca glomerata. Classification (NCBI taxonomy): domain Eukaryota; kingdom Viridiplantae; phylum Streptophyta; class Magnoliopsida; order Cucurbitales; family Datiscaceae; genus Datisca; species Datisca glomerata. The sequence goes on along the minus strand of QANY01007023.1, from coordinate 447,683 downwards.
TCCAAAATCTAAATGATTGCTTCAATCCATAAATTGATTTAAGAAACGTGCATACTTTCTGATCTTGCCCCTTTTGTACGAACTCTTCTGGTCACAACCTGTAGATGCTTTCTTCAAGAGAGTCACTCAAAAAAGTTTTCTTGACATCCATTTTCCATATCTCATAGTCAAAACTAGCGGTTATGGATAAAAGGATGTGAATGGATTTTAGCATGCCCACATGGGAGAATGTCTATTTATAATCGACTTCCTCCTTTTGTGAATAGCTCTTGGCTACTAATCGTGCCTTAAAAGTCTCTACTTTCCCATATGTACCTTTTTTCTTCTTGAAAATCCATTTACATCCAATGAGCCTGACATCTTTAGGTGGATCTATAAGTTTTCAGAAGGAATTGGAATACATAGATTCCATTTCCTGGTTTATGAAATCTTGCCATTTCTCCATTTTAGGATAATCCATTGCTTCTTCATAAGATAATGGATCGTCCTTATTAGGGTCTAACACTAGGACACGTGCCTCTAGTTCGTAGCAAACTGGTTGTCTCATAACCCTCCCACTACGACGTTGCACCGGGGTTTCCTTTGCAGGAACTGTGGTTTCTGGTTTTTCGTTTATCAGTAGAATTTGAATATGGTATGATCTCATCAGTCGCTAATTCCTCGAGAACTACTTTACTACGAGGTTTGTAGTTTTGCATATAGTCATGATCAAGAAAGGTTGCATTTGTCGACACAAACACCTTTTGATCATTGTGATTATAAAAGTACCAACTTATAGTCTCTAGAGAATAGCCAATGAATATGCACACCTCATACCTTAAGTCTAACTTTTTGGTCTTGGGTCTAAGAACGTGAGCTGAACACTCTCATATACGAAAATGACGCAAACTAGGTTTAGAGTCATTCCATAACTCTAAATGAGTCTTGTTTACAGACTTAGAGGGCACTACATTGAAAATGTAAGTTACCGTGTGTAGTGCATATCCCCAAAATGCAAGTGACAATTATGAGTAGCTTAACATCGACCTAACCATATCCAATAACGTATGATTTCTCCTCTCTGCAACACTATTTTGTTGTGTTGTTCCAGGTGCTGTGAGTTGGGATAGGATTTCCCATTCTAGTAAATAATTCTTGAATTCTTAATTCAAGTATTCACCACATCTATTGGATCGAAGAGTGTCCAATAATTTACCTAATTGCTTTTCAGCTTTAGCCTTGAAGTTTTTAAACATTCCAAAAGTTTCAGACTTTCGATGCATTAGGTAACTATAACCATATCTTGAGTAGTCATCAATGAAAGTGACAAAATACTCAAACCCACCTCTAGCTTGTACATTGATCGATCCACAGACATCACTATGTACTAACTCAAGTGGTTTCTTGGCTCTTTGGCCCTTTCCTGTGAAAGGTCTCTTAGTCATTTTACCCTCTAGAAAATTCATAAACAGGAAGAGTTCTAACTTTTAGCTCTCTCAAAACACCATGCTTTGTTAACCTGTTTATCCTATCTAGATTAATATGTTCGAACCTAAGGTGCCATAAATATGTGTTATCATCATGAGAAACTTTTTGTCATTTGTTAGTTTTATGTTTTATTACTTTAAATAATTCAGAATTATTTATCGCACGTTCAATTGGTTTAACCATATACAATCCGTTTATAATTTTAGCATGACAGATATTAAATCCATTCTTAGAAATAATAAACTATTTATTAATGAAATATACTTCGAATAACTGTTCTTGCAAAAATGAAAGAGAAATCAAATTTCTCAAAAAACTAGGAATATAATAAACATCTTTCAAAACTAAGTAATTATATACAAAAAAAATAAAAGGACAGTCCCTAATGCTTTAGCTGACACGAGCGCACCACTGTCAACTCTCAAAATGACCTCACCATCAGCCAGCTCTCTTGATGAATCAAGCATATGCAAAGAAGAACATACATAGTTAGTGGCTCCTAAATCAAGTACATAGGATGACAAATCATATTCCACTAAACAAGTTTCAAGTATAAGTAAATCATATTTACCTTTCTTTTTCAACTTAGAGAGATACTTGTTACAGTTTCTCTTCCAATGGCCTTCAACCCCACAGTGGAAACACTTTCCTTTGGGCTTGTTGTCTTTCTCATTCTTCTTGGCTTTCGGCGATGTCTTGGCTTTCTTCACTCTTTTGTTCTTACTCCTTTCCTTACCATTGTTCTTCTTCTTTTCCTTATTCTTAACAATATTGGAAGAAGGCTTTTGCTTAACAACATTTACGTAGCCCACTTTGGTCATTCTAAGATTGAGTGACTCAAAAGTCTGCAGTTCACTCAATAATTTGGTCATATTGAATTGCATCTTGTTCATAGTATAGTTGGTCATGAACGCAGAAAAAGCTTGTGTGAGTGACTTTAGTATGATGTTAACTTGAGTCCGCTCATCAATGGTCGCCCTGAGTACTTATGCCTCGTGCATTATGTTGATCATGTTCAAAACATGTTCTCGAACAAAAATACCCTTCCTCATCTTAGTTGTCATATAGCTCTTAGTGGCCTCATGATGACTTTGATCAGACTGATACCCAAACATTGCCTGTAAAGATTCCATAATCTCATAGGCAGTCTTCATGCTTTCATGCTTGGTTTTCAGAAAATCATTCATGCTCACAAGCATGTAGCACTTCGCCTTTTTGTTTGATGTGATCCAAGCATCATATTTGTCCCTAACATTCTTAGGGGTGTTAGCAGTAGGCTTCTCAGGACATTTCTTAGTAAGAATGAACTTATGGTTATATCAAATCAGCATTAAGTTCATATTTGATTTCCAAAGTACGAAATTATCACCATTCAATTTTTCAAGAGCGAGTAAAGCAGTAACAGGGTTGTCCATGGTAGGCATAATATTGATAACTGAAATTTAAAATATACATTATTCAATATAATTGATAAATATCTAGAATTTGAAAAGTAAACGTTATGCATGAAAGCAATCATAATAAACACATAAATTTAGCATTTACAAATCACGATAAAACAATCCAACAATTAATGTGCCATTTTAGGGTCGGTCAGATTAACTTCAGACTGTCTATGAGACATTCGCATCCTTATTAATTAAAACTTAAAATATCTCATATTTTCTCTTTTAACAATAAGATATCGCTTGTTCGATCAAGTCACAATTATCCACATGAAAGCTTAATTGTGACTTTGTGAGTGTAACTCATCATTTCAGATTTTATGGCTTCATTTAAAATATGTCACCTTAGGGTCGGGCAAAACTAAACTACGTCACTTCCTCTTATATTCTTAAGGAGTCCAACCTTGGTATTGGTACAGCTCAAAACCTTCTTTAGGGGGATGAAGACAAAGCCATCTCGAGCCCCTCACTACACCTCACGATGTTGTACTAATGATAGAGACCACAAGTTACATTAACATGTCAACTTTCTCCCACTCACTATTCTAGGATAATGTGTTTTTATTTTAACTACTCAATTAATTCCAAATTAATTACTAGTTAAAATAATAACCCTATGAATATTTAACTATCAGTTAATCCAATCTCATTGGTCTAAGTTCATTTAACTTTCTGAAGCGCCTAAGTCATAATTAGGTTAACTTAGATTAACTAATTAATTATATTTATCAAACTTTAATAAAACTCTTTTACTAAAGCCGGTTAACCTAAAGGTTGCTATAGCCCTTAGATAAAATAATAATGGACCGAGTGAATATTAGGTATTTCTAAATTACAACCCTTGAAATAAAAAGTATAAAATTACAAAGCAGACTTCAAAGATACATATTTGTCAAATATTGCTTTCTCCTCTTGATGTCCATCTTCATAATCTTCAAGCTTTGAACGAAACCCTTTTTAATTAGAAAAACTATTTTTCTTAATTAAAATAATTTATATAATTATCCCTTTCAATATAGTTGACTTTGACTTAGTCAAATAAACACTTTATTTGATTTGATCAAACTTGGGTCAAACTCAATCTACCTATTAATTTTTAATTTTCATAAAATAAAAAATTAATAATTAATTTTAAAATTACATTAATTTCAAAATTTAAATGGATAATTAAAAAATTTTGAGTTTTGATGAAACACTTAGATGATAGAGTTGGTTGGAAACTTTCCTAAACCGCGACAATAGTTATTACCGATGATATGACTCTTCGATCGTTGTCCATCAACACTGTTGCCCGTCTCACCGCTGGCAGCCACCTCTCACGCCGGATATCAGTTGTTCACCGCCGGTCACTGATCACCTCTGCCAGAATAGAAAATTTCTGGCGTGAACAATGTTTTCACGTATGAACAATGTTTTCACGTGGACAGTAAATTATTTTCGTTCATCTCGTGCGTTCTTCATCTTCTCGCATTCGCAATGATTTCAGTAATATTCAAAATAAAATAACAAAAATTCCTACTCCTCAATTCAGCTCACACAAGATCTAGGAAAAATTAAAATAAAGCATAACCCAATAATCATCATATAATTAACGATCCATTATTTTCCATGCATTCAAAAAATATAACCATCCATCATCATCTATATTTTATATTATATGAATAATGCAAGAAAATTCACATAGCATTTAACATATAAATATATAAAGACCGCTCTGATACCACATATTGGTCATCGCGGCGCGTGCGCGACAGAAGTGTGAAGGCGCGTGGCCTTTTAAAAAATTAAACTTTTAATAAAATCGAATCTTTTAATTAAAAAAAACTTGCTCAACGCCACTATAACCAAATAAAAACTTTTATTTAAAACTCTTTTTCAATCAGTCAGGATCCATTATATATTTATAAATTAAATCTAACACATACAAGGTTAGGAATCATATACCTCTTGTAGTCTATATCAAGTGTCTTTGCAAAAACTGATCGATCCTCCGTTCTCACAAAAATTGTTCCAACGATCAGTAGTCTCTGAGATCCACACCAAGATCTTCCAAGTCAATCCTCAACGTACTAGGACGTGTGTGGACACGTAGAATATTACAAGACAATTTTCCTGTCTCTAGATGTTCTCAACACATAAGATCTAGAGATTTACTGAGAATGAATTTAGTGAGATGATTCTCTAAAAGAACGTGATGATTATTCTTTTAGAGATTTGATTAACGTTTAATCACAGAAAAAAATCGCTCTGACATCAATCGTGTTCTCAATTCAACTCTTGATTGACGAACTGATGATCTGATCAACCGATTCTCTCCTCTTCTATCAATCACTAAGGCTATTAGAATAATATCTATATATTCTAGATAATGGCGTATCAAATTTTTAGGGATAAACTAAAATAATATTTAATTATAAAATTACCAGTTACAGTGCCACATGGCACTGCAGTGGTGCCGTGAGACACTGTGCTAGGTCATGGCACACTATAATGCCATACGACACTACAGTGTAGGACACTGACTACTGTAGTGCCATGTGGCACGACAGTAGTCTATGTCAATTTCTGATGCCGTATCATTGATTGACACGTGATCATTATTATGAATTAAATATTTATTTTAATCAGATAATTATCTAGATATCAGTGAATTTCAAAATTAACATATCTAATTATTCATATCAACTAACTTATCTGTTATTTGACAAATAACAGATTTAGTTGATATAAATTATTATCTAATTCATAAATTAGATATTCTATCTCACTTATAGATAATAAAAAAATCGATAATTATATATATATAATTTCTAAAAATCATATTTAAATATATAAATAATTCAATTAATTAATTAATTACACATAATTATCTCATAATTATGTGTTTGCCCTAGAATAAAAATTCATTTTACAAGTCAGTTCTTTTCTCATGTTCTGAAATACTCACACCCTAGACAACATAATATAGAGGTCACTCAGGGACCATGGGCCTATAATCCTAAGCTCCAATAAACCAGATTATTAATTAAACTCTTTAATTAAATAATCTTATTTATTAATTCCATTATTACTCCACTATAAAAATGGAATTGCACTCTTAGAGATTATAGAATGTATTTACTGAGTATTATCATATAGTCAACTGACATAATCATTTCTTATAATTCTGTCCTCCAATCGTAAATTAGAACTGGTCAAAATTATCATTTTACACTTCTAATTACCTCTTGAACCTTAAGTACTATTAATCCAATAGTGAATGGCTAATTTATATTCTTATTATAAATTTGAGCTCAATAATCATTCAGTTTCAGAATTAACATTTAAAGGACCAATATACGATCCGTTAGGAAAGCTTACATTATAAATCTTGTAACATCATGTTCTCAGCCATCCACATCACTGAATCTCTAAAATAAAGTCACTAGCCTGATTAACAAACAGACTTTAATGAGTGAATCAAAAGATCTAGTAGACATGCATAGGAGTTCATGACTACTGAGGATTTAGACTGATCTACATATGATCACCGAATTGATGTGTATTAAATCTTTATGATAAACGACACGTTAATAAAGATATTAATTCACATTGCTCCTACCATATATAATCTTATTATGTAAAATACATTCACTAAGATGTCTATCCACATCAATGATCCTGATCTAGATCACATGTATTCATAATGCTTAGTGAACTGTACTAACAACCATTCATTAAAGATTACACACTTTAATACGTTGCTGACAGTTTTATTCATTATCTATGATCTTAATTCTCTCGTAATAATATAAGATCATTGTCTCATCAATGAATATGGAATTTTTAGATATTTATATAAATTATTCAACAATAATTTAAAAAAACAATTATAAGAAAAATGGTAATCCTCTTTAGATTTCATATCAAAATGTCAATACACATATTTTTAGGGTATAACCCCTAACAAGAAGACAAGCAAATATTTTCAGAAAGAAAAAAACAAAACTTATATGCATTCTAGAGAGAAGAACTAACAATCCTTTACTGTTGCAGGAAGAAGGAAGAAGACGAAGAAGAAAATGAAGAGGAAAGCGAAGAAGAAAACAAAGAAGAAATAGAAAAAAAAATGAAAAATGAAGAAGGAGAAATTAGGTGGGTAGAGAGGTTTTGAGTGTTAAGTGAGTTGACCACGATATTTGTTTTGACAGCTTATAAGAAGGGCAATGAGAAAAAAAGTTGGCCAGGGGTTAGGGTAGGCAAAATTCTGCAAAATAGTTAGTGTAGGGGTTTACTTTAGCAAAAAACGCGCAGTGGTTCTCCTCTTCTCCACTTCTGTACGTTCTCTTCTCACGGGTCATACAGAAAAAGGCAGGTTAGATACAACCCGAAATCCAGGTTCTACTCAGTAAGCAAGATAGAAAAATAAGTGTATTTTTGGTATTTTGAGAATTTTTAATGCCGTTAGTAAAGAAAATCATGTTTTTTGAGTTTTTTCGTCTAAAAAAATGTCAAGAGAGGTTTGTGTCTTTTTTTACACTACAGGAGGTGCCCGTGTCTTTTAGATAAAGCTCAGGGGGCTACGTACTTTTCCCAATATAATTTTACTAGATAGAAAGAAGGTAAAAAGTTCAAAAAAAAATTGTTGCAAAAGTAAAAGTAAAAAAAATATTTTTAATAATGTAATAATGTATAATATATGAGTTGAAGAGAGAAAATTATATTTTCATGGATAATTGTGCACTTGAGCGTCTCACACATGTCACATCATCATTTAATGTATGATGTCATCATTTAACGCGTCACGTCAGCGTGTCCATTAAACTTAGTTAATGGAGAGTGACAAAATGACTAAATTGAGACGTTAAGTAAACTAGGATGACTAAATTGACCCTTTTCTAAACTATGATGTTCAAATTAAAAAATGATGTAAACTACGATGATCAAGCTAATAATTTTTCTTAATTTTTTATATAAGAGAGAGAAGAAAGATAGTCAGAGACTAAATCAAGAAGAGATAATATGATGTTCATATCTTTGTATTATTCCTCATCTTCACAACAATGTAGTCACTTGATATGTAAAATGAGAATATATTCTTTTTAGAAGTAACATTCAACTACCCAATGCATATCTATTCACAACATTTATGTATGAGATAACAAACGCGTCTTGACTAATATATGTAAGTATTTTCGTTGCAACGTTCCTCTTATCATCATTTTTCTTTTACTACTTTTTTTAATGTTCTGCACTCAAATTTACTATGCATCATCTCCCAGATTTTTTGTAGTCATTTTAATCTTATACTTTAACTAAGAACTCTTTTGACATTGTTTTTAAAGTGTGTAGAAATATATTTCGAATATTAAATTAGTCTACATATTCTTGGAAATAAAATGAATATATTAATAGCAAAAATCCTCTCTACTGATAAATGAGGACTTCCAAAGTCTATAAAATATCCAATAACAATTTAACTTGACGAAAACATTAAAAAATGACAATTAAAGCAAACATCAGGAACGATTAAGCGAATTGTCTTGTACAAAAATAAAATAAGAGATTTTATAACCTGGAAATCATTTTATTTTTCTAAAGTAATATTTCAGGTATTCTAAAAGATATTTTTAATGGAGATGATTTAGTTTAGTAGCAATGTAAATTCGGAGCATTTCAATATTAAATGGGTATGTGCTTTCAAATGAAAAAAAAATGTACAATTAAAATTTTTGTAAGATTAGTTTTTTGGGGGGAAAGTTAAACAAACTAACCCTATTTCCAATTAGTTAATTTCTTTAGATCTCCCAATGTGTTAATTATTAATTGAAAAAATAACTCTATTTTCTAAATAATTCTCAGTCAAAGTTGTTATTTTGTTTGAATGGAGGTGCTGATATTAGTAAATTTAATCATACTTGAATTGCTCTAATTCCTAAAATTAAATGCCCAAAACATGTATTCGATTTAGACCAATCAGTTTGTGTAATGTATTGTATAAGTTGATGTCTAAGGCTATTTCGAACATAATGAAGAACATACTTCCATATATTATCTCTGAAAATCAAAGTGTCTTTATCAAAAGGCCGATTAATTATTGATAATATTATAATAGCCTATGAAATGATTCAATCTCTTAAGAATAGGAAGAAGGGTGGCAGTTATTTCTTCGGTATAAAACTGGATGAGTAAGGCCTAAGATAGGGTGGAATGGAAATTTGTGATAGCTATGTTGAAATGTATGGGCTTTGCGGATCCTTGAGTGAACCTTATCTATAGATGCATCTCCTCTGTTTCTTTTGCTTTGCTAATTAATGGCTCTGTTGGTGGTTTGATCTCCCCCTCCCGTGTTTTAAGACAAGGAGACACCCTATCTCTGTATCGTTTTATGATTTGTGCTGAAGTTTTATCTCATATGATTCAGAGAGCAAAACTGACGAATCAAATATCTTGCCCGAGCATTAGCAGGAATAGCCCAACCATTTCGCACTTATTTTTTACGGATCACAGTCTAATTTTCTGCCGAGCCGACAGTCAAAATGTTTCAAACATTTAGAATATCTTAAAAGATTATGAGGCAGCTTCGGGTCAAAGTATTAATATGGAGAAACCAGTCCTTACTTTTTCAAAGAATACCCTAGTGGAATTGAATAGACCTACTGCCATGAAAAGTATTAGCGGTTGCCAGCATGTGTTTGGGTAAAAATAAAAAGAGAATTGTTCGATACCATTATGTCAAAGGCCAGGAAGCTAATTTTCAGTAGGGGAAAGAGATTCTGATTAAATCGGTGATGCAAGCCTTACCTGCATACGCGATGAATGTTTTTCATCTCCGTTCTTCTGTTTGTAAAAAGGTTGGAGTGGCAATAGCTCAATTTTGGTGGGGCTACTCTGAACGTTCTCAAAACATTTATTGGGTAGCATAGGACAAAATGTGTAAACCAAAAGCAGTGGAGGAGTGGGATTTTGGTCCTTGGAGATTTTCAATCTGGCCTTGCTCGCAAAACATGTTTGGAGGTTAATTCAATTCCTTAACTCCTTCATGGTAAGAGTGTTGCAACAGAAATATTATCTAGACAACGATATCCTTAGTTGTGAGGTGCCTGAGAATGCCTTCTTTTTGTGGAGAAGTTTCATGTGGGCTTTTAAGGACAAATGGATTTCACGTCCAACTTCTTTCCGGCCATCTTGTACAGATCCTCAATACAAAAACCTCCTAGTGGTTGATTTATTGAATGGGACAAACTGGAACTTAAAGCTGTTGTCAAGGATTGTTCCAACTAAGGATAATGAAGCTATCAGAGCCATTCTATTAAGCTCAATTCGGGGAGATGACAAAATTATATGGCATTATGAGCAATCATGTATCTATATTGTTCATAGTGGGTATAATGTGGGTATTTCTTCTAATGATGCTAGTGGTTCCTCTGCTCTAAATTCAATGGCCTGGTGGTGGAGGAAAACTTTAGAATCTGAACTTACCAAATAAGGTTAAGATTTTTATGTGGAAAGCTTCATACGATCTCATCCCCACCAGTTTTAATCTTATGAGGAGGAAAATTTTCCATCTGTGAGTGTGCGAGTTTTGACAAAAAAAATGATACGACAGTCCATGTCCTTTTATATTGCCCTTTAACGAGGTATGTGTGGGAAAATTCAAATCTATTTTCTCTCCCTCACAAAAAGAGACAACTAAGCAGAATGTTGGATTTTATTAATTCCTTCTTCCAACCTCTAGATAATTTAACTTTAACTAAGGTAGTTCTTTTTATGCAGGCGCTCTTGGCTTTTTAGAAGCAGTTGTCTACATGAGGGGAATTTCCTTAGATATTTTGATATCTTAGCTTGGCCAGAAAAGTTTTTAGTAGAATATAACTCAGCAAATTCTCTTTTTTATCCATCCTGTTACTACATCCACTTCTCAAAGGGGGAAGAAATGAGAGAAACCTATGGAGGATGAAATTAAGTTAAACGTTGATGGAGCTTTTACGTCCCCTAGTTTTAGTGTCGTGGGTGGCCTGCTGAGAAATTCCTCTGGGGAGGTGATTGGGGGTTTTTTCATGCAACTTAGGAGGAACATTCTCTCCTTTGATGACAGAAGCACTAGCTATTCTTGAAGGGTTGCGCTTTGCGAAGGATAACAATTAGAAAATCAGCGTTGTGGAGTCTGATTGCTTCAAGCTATTAGTTATCGGAGTCGGGACTTATCTTCAATTCCTATAGAGAGTTTTTTATGTCTTTTAAACAGACTTTTGTACAGGTTCGTTTCTAGAGCGGTGAACGAAAGTGCCCAGAGACTAGCCCGCTTTGGTTTCTCAATTGGTAGTCGTCATTATTAGCTGGGGACATGTCCTTCCATAATTCCAGACCTTATATTTTCAGAATCGCGGTTGTAAAGTAGCTTATGCTACCTGTAATAAAAAAGAAAAAAGTTGTTATTTTCTTTAAACATTTGAAAGTCTTTAAGTACTTTGTTTTCCTTCAAAATTCCTGTCTACATTTTTTTAGTCATTGCTCCAAAAATGCTGAGGCCAACAGGTGAAATATATGCCTCTCATAAAAGTGGTTCTAAATATTTTTTAACCAATAGTATTTATTAAATAAATATGATTTAAATTATTTAAATACCTGTAAATAAAGAACTCTCATACTGATCACCATGTATTCTCAATTCTAAAAAAATACTTATGCCATTAATAGACTTATGGTGGATATACGATCTCGTTTATTTGCGGCATTTGGATTACAAATCTTACGAATCTGTAATCCAAATCCAGTGTTGACTAAAAAAGACTCAAAAGTTTGTTTGAAACCCACTAAATTATTGAATTTGAAATCTAAGTTTTTATAGATTTCTAATCTAACTAAAAATGAGACATTGAAAATCAAAATTTAAATATTTATTGAATTTAATGTGTAAAGTTAAAACTACATCTTTTATGTCCCACTCAAACCAACAATTTATTAATTGAAATACATTATAGTAAACTTATCTAATCCAATATAATATAAATAATCTAATCTAACATGATTCAAATTTATAAATATAATAATACAAATCCTAAATCTAAGTTTTGAATCTAAATTTTTAAATCCAAATCTTTAATCTAAATACTCCATCCAATTTTTCAATAAAAAGGTTTAGTAAATGTACCCCAACATTTTCTTTGGGTAATATGAAATGCTTGGTCATGCAGACTCTTACGGGCTTCAGGGGCCTTGTTGCTCATGGACCATGAATTATTCATGACCCAATTTTTTTTTAAAGAAATTACAATGAATAAATAAGTCGAGAAGTATGAGTTATGAAATATCTCATTTTTTATTAGGTTAATAGCAGTTTTTGGTGTGCCACATCACCAGTTTATTTATCTTAATTTCATGTCGACAGGTTTGCCTTCAATAAATTATTACGAATGATTGATTGTGTGGATCCACTATAATTAATTAGTAGAATAAAAAAAAATTAGTTTACATATTTACGGTGAATTAAATACAAAAATTATATTTATATTTGGGCTTTCATCAAGAATGGACAAATGAAAAAAAATACATAAATAGCCAAAAAAATAAACATAACTAAAAAATAGCCAGTAACCTATCAAAGCCGTTTCTCCAGCCCAATCCTCTACCACCCAGCCCAATCTCCGCCTTCCCCTTCCAACTTGTCACCTCCCAGCCCTCTCCACCCAGCCCACTCTCATCCCCTCCCTCATACCCCGCCCATCCAGCCCACACCTCTCCCTTAAATCAACAATTTATTATCTCTTTCCCATTTACCTCATTTTCTCAAATAATAAAAATAATTAACTGATTAATGATTATTTTAGTTAATTTAATTAATCAATTAGTTAATTTAATGAATCAATTAATATTTGATGCGGGCTGTGTAACGTTGAAGTTTTTAGAGCGAATGGACCGTCGCACACGCGGTCCACCTTCCGAAAGTCATAACTTTTGATTCGAGTTGACTCACGAAATCTGTAAGATATCAAATCGAAACTCGTTCAGAGATCTACATGTATGTTGGGTTTCCCCATTATGGCCAGGTTTCAGGCTTAAAAAAGTTATTTTAAGCACTTTTGGAGGCCTGGAAACTATTTTCGTAAGTTTTGGATATTTTCATGATTTTACTTTTATTTTATGTTTAAGATTTTCTGAGACAGTTTAAATACCCTTTGTTTAAGTTTTATGCGGCAGTTTATGATATTTGTTTGTGACGTTTTCTCTCTATAATTTTAATTTTTGGTATTTCATGATTTATCGAAATTGATGCATAAATCATAGTAATCTTAAGATTCAACAGGTTTTAGAAGATCAAATACTGATAATCGTGCGCCATTAGCATTGTTTGATATTGTTAGATTTTTTTCGTGACTTCTGCTACATCAATATTTTAGCTGATTACAGATCTAGTTACCTACCACCTACCACTATTGTCCCACATAATACCATCAAACAATTATGTGTTGAAAAACATATGAGTGTGTCTCTCTGTGTGTGAGATTATGAGTATGTTTGTATTAATTTTGTATTAATAAAATTTAAGATTTCAAGTAACGTTTATATAAATGTAATTACATTTATTACAAAATAATATTGTATACTCTCAATAAATACAGAAAAAATACCATCTAATATTCTTATTATCACAAACCTAACTAATGTGAAATATACTATTTAATACATACCATAAATATACTAAATATATAACATATATATTTTAAAACTGCCATAAATTTTGTAAAAATATAAAAAATGTCAATATAATATATATTGTATACATTTATACTATCTTCTCTACCATTTTTTTACCGAACTTTTTTGTATAACATCAAAATTTATTTTTTGAGAAGTGTGCCGCCCTTTAAGTGGCTAATGTTGATATTTTTCATACTTTAGACTATTTTTTATGATTTTTTTCAAAAATAGCCTAGTTATGATAAATATTATTTTACCTTATTATATTCAATAACTAATTATGGTTTTTTGGTTATGGAATATCTTTTCGATAACCAATTAATAATATTTAGGATAAAGACAATTTTTCTTAATTTTAGCTAATTCGGTCTAATTGATTATATTTCATTGGTATCGAAAAATATCATAATTAGGCATTAGGTCTACCAGTTCACACACAATTAACTTTCTTTGTCATTCATCTTATTTTAAACCTGCAATTCATACCTAAATTTTCTAAGATTTGTTGTAAAAAACCTAATTATTTCACCGATTGAACGTGGTTAATGACTATTTACCTTTTGTTTCCATGAAATTAAGGTAAATAAATTATTTCCATGAGCGTGGTTGACGACTATTTTCATGAAATTACGGTAAATAAACTTGAAACCTATTTGTTTTGAGGATTTCAAATTCTTGTTAATTTAATTATTGATTATTAAAGACTATTTACCTTCTGTGTTTACCATTTCAGGCGGGATTGCAAGAATATTTAAATTTAAAATTGATGTATTTGTGGTTAATGATATTTTCGGTGGAATTTTTTGTTTTTGATTTACTTTTTGGAAACCTGTTGATAAAGGATTATGTTGGGGTTGATTTATAAGGATTTTCTAAATTATAAATATTTTATGATAATATCTTAGATTGTTTTTATAACAATTAATATTTTATTATATCATTGTTCAATTTTTATTTAGAATTTCGGTAATATTTCATTGATTTCACGAAATACAATCTTTAGATTTTAGTTTTTTTATTTTAATTTTCAAAATTGAATGATTTACGTTTTTTTATTAAATTGACATAAAAATATGGATATTGAAATTGATTTACTCTTATATTGATAGTTGGACATTTTTTTCAAACTTTAATTTCATTACAAAATAATAGTTTATATTTATTATTTATAATTTTTTTTTAAAATAAATTTAAACGTATTTCTAAGTTATCATTTATTATGGTAGTTGTTGATAATGTGATAAATTTAAATTTTAAATTTAAAAAATATATAATTTTCTTAATTATAAGTATATAGATTGATATATCAATAATTTTCATTTGATTGATGAATATTTACAATATAGTTGCTTATATTTTAATTTAGCTAAGATTATAAATTTTTCAGTTCATCGATGAAAACCATATTTCTCAAATTAAAAAAAATAATGAAATCAATCAAACAAGTATAGAGTTTTTTCGGCTGAGTGTTTGGCATCGATTCCGAAAATAATAGATTGCTTTTTGGTGAAGAATTTTGTCAAATTTCTCATACGATTATGTTTTGAAGAATTTCCCAATGGAAATTTGATGAATAATATTTAGTACCCATCAAGTAAACTAATTGACAAATTTCAATCGAAGGTTTATATTTTTTTTTCAGAAATTGCAGTAAATAATAACGTTGTCAATTTTTTTTTAATTTGAATGTTTTTCTATTAAACTTATTTAGCCTTGATTTTTTAACAAAAGCAGATATTATAATAAAAAGGAGAAAGTTAGGGAGGCTTATGCCTACCATTTACAGTAATCTTTTGTTTACCCTTGATTTGGTGATAATGTTTTTCCAGTTGATTTTTAAGTTGATTTTTCATATCCTATATTTAACGTAACTTCTAATTTTTACTTTTAGAGTAACAATTTTTACTTTACTTTTATTTTAATCTTTTAGTTACTATTTTAGAAATAGAATATTTATTACTTTTTGTTGTCAGATATCCAACTGCTCCTTTTTTTATTTTCTTTCGAAACTTATAGATTTGTTCCCTATTTTTATTTTTTTAAACTTGTTGATTTTAATTAATTTTGATGATCATAGTTCATTCCCAAAACTAATATTTCATGCTAGTGTAAATATTTATTGATTGTTGGTGTTGATAGTGATTTCATCCACGCGAATGTAATTATATATTGATAATCATTGTTTGTACGTGTGTAAACATTTATTGGCTGCTGATATTGATAAATGTAATAAGATAATGACTATTGTTATTGGTGTTTTTCTGAGCACTAATGATAAGGCAACACGTGTCACGAAGTACAAAATAAGTCTAGGACAAAGAGAAGTTTTAAAGGAGAGGAACCGACCTCACCTGGTCAGTTCCGAGGGAGATGAGTCGCACAGACCTGAGCATACGTGAGACCACACAAATGGAATCCGCGAAGAGAGCTCGGTTAACCTCAAGTACCAAGGTCATCATTACCCACCAAAAGTAACATTCTAGATGGCACGTTCCTACATGCCTGAGCACCCATCTGGTCCAATCGTGGCGGCAGGGTGTTAGATCAACCTCAGATGTGTCACCTCAAAAGCATGTCAATAGTTTAATGCCCATCACTTTGTGTCAAATGTCACCTCCCTCTTGTCCAATCAAAGACAAGCATCGTATCCTAGGAAACTTTCCCAACACACTCTCAGAACTTATTCGACACGCTTACTCTATAGAACTTCAGGTACAAATAACCCCATTCTGCCAGGGGAAAATGTATGCAATCTCTCCTCTAAAAAAACTATATCAAAATAACGCCAAGATAGTGATTTAGGCATCGGAGACCCTTAGGTGAGGCAATCCCCCCTCCCTCCCGGTTCTCCTCACCTTCAGGTTCTTTGTTTGTGTTTTACAGATTCTGAGGTCAAAGAGACTTCCATGCTAGGAGAGGATTACACGCAAACTCATTATTGGGATTTTCTGCATCAACAATTATCACTTGTTTGTATGTATGAAAATATTTGTTAATTGTTGCTATTGATAGGTTTCATCCACGTTAATATAATTAGATATTGATAATCATTTATTGAATGTGTGTAAATACAATTAGATAGTGTTTTTATAATAATCATTTATTGATAGTGTTTTTATAATAATCATTGTGTGCATGTCTGATGTTTTTTTGTTAGTTTTGGAGTGCGAGAGAATTGATTGAGTGCATTTTGGGTAGAAATTTAAAATGTCATTATTTGGAGAATTATTTTAATTTCTTTGTTTAAAGCTCATTTTTTAAGTAAAAAGGTTAATACGGAAATGATACTTAAGTTACATCATCTATAAAAAATTTGATTTTTGAAAATATTGAAAGAAATTCAAAATTTTCAAAACATTAGCATAAGTTTAAAATTTCAAGTCATATTCACATTTTTCTTAAAATATGTAACGCAACTTTGACAAAAAAAAAATAAAACAAGTAAAAATAATTATTATTTCTATTTCTCATTCAATAGCGTGCTGACAAGAGTTACGATTATAAGTAGTGTGATCATTAAATAATCCATGTAGCTAGATTTATTATTGGTGAAAGAACTTAAATAAGTAGGATTTAGTATTAATATTTTGGACACAAATGACACTGAACCTCCCGAAACTTTGGGACTTTACACTTTATATCTCAAATCTTTCAAAGAAACAAAATTTAGCCTCGTAACTTTATTATTTAAATACTAAAGGTCCAAACTTACTCATCGCTAGTTTTCTTAACGGAAGCGTGCAAAGATTAGAGTTAAAAGACTCATTCTTCCACTTTAGTTACAATTTTCTTTTATATATCTAGAGAAAGTCTATTGAATACACGCATTTTTAAGTGAAGAGTTGAAGAAGAATCACAAAAGCATAGCTTTCTCTGGATTAAAAGAAAAAAATTGTGAACAAAGAAGAATGAGATTAACAATAATGTGACTCAAAGTTATGATATTAAGTGTTGTGATTTAACCATATGTATTAATATTTTTTTGATAAATATATATATTATATGTAAGAAGACTTTGAAAACAAGCTAATAATTAAAATAAAATCACATGCAGCTTGTCAAAATTCTTTTTATCATATTCCATTATATTATTACTAGTTGTAACTAGAAAACGTTGACAGGATATATAAGAAAATGAGAGTGAGTTGAATTTTTGTATTGTATTTGAGAAAACATGCTTATCATCAAAAAGCATAGTGGAGGCAAAGATGAATACGTCTTCAAAACGGTAAGGGCCTAATGACTCAGAAGGGCCAAGACCTATCTATATCCACCCACACCCAACCTTCCCACAGGGCATCAATAGCTTCGTTTTATATGTCACTGTCCTCTTACAACATTTACATAGACAAAGACCCAGTACCTAAATCATCACATGCTTTTGTTTACCTTCGAATTGCGATTATATTTTGGGATTATATTTTGTTACTCCTATTACACAAAATATTTCCAGGATAATTATTATCTTTAAGTTAAAATACTTATTTCCATGGTTAATTATTAAATTCTTCTCAATCTTTTGAGGCATATAAAATTATTACCAAAACGATATAGTAAATGCAACTTTCTTTCCCGTACCCAGGAAAATCATTAGGGGTGAACACGGTTCGATTCGGTTAATGGTCTAAAATCGAACAGAACCAAAGCTTCGATTCGGCTATATGCCGAACCAAACCAAACCGTGAAGGTCAAAATAATCGAACCGAACTGAACCCTGAGTTTCGGTTTGGTATTATTAATTAAAAAATAATCTTTAAATTATATTATTAAAAAAGTAATATTAAATCAAAATTTTGTATCGGCTCGGTTCAAAATAATATATAAAAAATAAAAAAATATGAATTTAATGTTTCGGTTCGGTTAAAAACTGAATATTTTTTTAACCGAACCGAACATTCGGTTCAGCAGCTCTCCCGAATGGAACCAAAATGCAGAGACCTAAAGAATTGACTGAATCGACCATTTTTGGTTCGGTTTGGTTTTGTACACCCCTAGAAATCATAGGTAATTTGAGTTCTAAAATTTGTAAATTTGACAAAAAAAATTAACTCTAATATTTGGCCAAACTTAACTAATCCATTTAACCACATAATAGATATTACTCTATGTATAATTCAAGTTGATTTTCAAAATTATGAATTTTATGAGAATTTAAGAAATAATTACCTAATCGAACTAACAATCACGGTGATATGAATTTAAAAGCTTAATCATTTGTGAGAAATCATCATGTCTGTTGACGGCTAAATCTCAGGGGTGAGATTAGGCCAACAATGTCTCTGCTCCACTCTTCTCTCCACACCTGCAATGGGGGAAGGTAAAGCATGAGTCCAAAGAAGAAGGGCGGTCTTCTTTTTACCTATCCGAAGCTTAAGTCAGTAAATGGATGAATGAGAGTAAAGTAGTGAAGTAGTTGAAAGTTGTTGCGTACCTCTTAAAGTGCATTTACCAGGACATTTATAATGGGAGATTGACTTTAAGGTTGGGCTGGTCTTCGTACATTAACATACCTCTCCTCCAATGAGGTGCTTCCTCGAACCAGCCCCAGGCTTCTCTGATTAGCTTGGTGGGGTACGAGGTAAAAAATGATGACCTCAGGTGTCAGGACAGCCTGTCCTCGTGTCCCACAATGTACTCCCCGGCCTCTATTGGACTGTCATATTAAATACTTATGACGACACCCTGTTGGGATTCTATCTCAGCCTAAGTGCCCTATTTAAACTGTGGTGGGAGATTCCCCACCCTTAAGTCCGTCTCCAAAGTGGGAATCTCTTTCTGTTGGGACTTAGTCAAAACACAAGTTGATTCATACAAGCGCCATCTGAAACCCTCGAGGGTCCCAAGACGTTTGGCCCCGGGGAGGGTAAACACCCCCGAAGCACTAGGCCCTGGGGTGGGCATTCTTCCCACAGCCTTAGGCCCAAAGGTGGGCAGTCTTCCCACAGCCCTAGGCCCCAGGGTGGGTAAGCTTCCCCAGACCTAGGCCTCGGGGTTGATGAGCTTCCCTGAGTCCTAGGCCTCGGGGTTGATGAGTTTCTCTGAGGTTGATGAGCTTTCTTGAGGCCTAAGGCCCGGGGTGGGTAAGCTTCCCCAAGGCCTAGGCCCAAGGGTTGATGAGCTTCCCTAAGGCCTAGGCCCTGGGGTTTATAAGCTTCCCCGTGACATAGGCCCCGAGGTGAATAATCTTCCCCGATGTCTAGGCCCCGGGGTTTAGGCCTTGAGGTTAATAATCTCTGTGACACTCAAACATTTTTTCAAGAGTATGAAAGGCTTTAGCCGCATTAACGTGCCCTTAAAGGTATTTTGTACGTGCCCGAAAAATGGGTATAACAGTTGCCCCTCAGCTTCCAAGTATGAAGTGTGCTGAAAACTTTAGAAATTGTCATGAGAAAATTTGTGTTAATTCTCTTTTTGCTAATTGTGAGATTCATTGAGTTTATTCTCATCTTTTTTAGCAAGAGCTTTTTTAGAGGGAGACATAGTTGGAGCTCGAGTTTGAAGTTGAATACAAGGTCATTTTTACTTTGTGTTGAATAGCACGAAGTAAGTATGGTTGTTGTTGGGTTCTAGACGAGCTTCATGCTTTGAGTTCACCTCGACAGGGTGTCAAAGAGCTCGAAGTAAATAGGGCTGCTAGGTTATAGTTGAAGCGAGCTCGAGGTAAATAGAGCTTCTATGTTGCAGTTGAAACGAGTTGGTGCGGTGCGACTTCTGTTGATTATCGTGGGGTTCGACTGAGTTTCATACTTTTAAGTTTACTTTGATTGAGTGTCAAAGAGCCCAAAGTAAGTAAGGCTGCTAGGTTGCAGCTGAGGTGAACCACTAAGGTGCCACTTCATCCAATTGCGATGGGTTTGGCCGAGGTCCATACTTTGAGTTCACTTTGACTGGGTGGCTAAGAGGTCAAAGTAAGTCGGGCTGCTAGGTTGCAGCTGAGGCGAACCATGAAGGTGCCACTTCCTCCACTTTCCATGGGGTTTGGCTGAGGTCCATACTTTGAGTTCACTTTGACTGGGTGTCGAAGATCCCAAAGTAAGTAGAGGTTCTTTGTTGCAGCTGAGGTGAACCATTGAGGTGCCACTTCCTCCAATTGCCATGTGGTTTGTTGAGGTCCATGCTTTGAGTTCACTTTGACTATGTGTCGAAAAGCCCAATGTAAGTAGGGCTGCTAGGTTATAGGCGAGGTGAATCACGAAGGTACCACTTCGTCGAATTGCCATGGGGTTTGGCCGAGGTCCATACTTTGAGTTCACTTTGACTGGGTGTCGAAGAGCCCAAAGTAAGTAAAGCTGTTAGATTGCAGCTGAGTCGAACCACTAAGGTGCCACTTCCTCCAGTTGCCATGCGGTTTGGCTGAGATTCATACTTTGAGTTCACATTGGCTGGGTGTCGAAGAGCCCAAAGTAAGTAGGGTTGTTAGGTTACAGCCGAGGCGACCCACTAAGGTGTAACTTCCGCCAATTGCCATGGGATGCGACCAAGGCCCATACTTTGAGTGATTTGGTGGCTTCAGAGAGGAATGGACCTAGAGTCTCTTCAAATGACGTAGGTGAGAGTGAGGTTGGTGTCACTTTTGATGACTTAGAAGAAATTGAGCTTTGTGTTACCTTAGATGTATTCGATAAGGTTGACATTCGAGTAACCTCTAGTGACTTAGATTAGAGTGAGTTCGGGGTCACTTGAAATTACTTAGGTGAGCGTGTGCCCATGGTCTTCTAGAATGACTTAGCTGTGCTTGGGGTTAACTTTGATGAATTCAGCGAGATTGTGTTTAGGGTCACCTTAAATGACCTAGGTGAGGGTGACTTTAGGGTCACCTTAAATGACTTTGGTGAGGTTGAGTTTTGGGTCACTTAAGGTGGCTTATATAGGGGTGAGCTTATGGTCACCAGCGAAGATGGGCCTTAGGTCACCTAAGATAGCTTAGGTGAGGGTTATCTTGGGGTCAGCGATAAAGTAGGCCTCAGTCACATAAGGTGGCTTATGTGAAGGTCATCTTAGGGTCACAAAAAGGATAGGTCTCAGGTCACATAAGGTGGTTTATGTGAGGGTCATATTGGGGTCACCAACAAGGATATGCCTCATGTTACATAAGGTGGCTTATGTGAGGCTGATCTGGGTACATTAGTGATTATAGGCCTCGTGTCACTTAAGATGTCTTAGGAAAGACTGATTTTGGGCCATCAGTGAAGATAGGCCTCAGGTCACCTGATATGGTCTAGGTGAGGCTGATCTAAGGTCACCTGCAAGGATAAGCCTCTGGTCATCTAAGGTGGCTTAGGTGAGGCTAAGCTTGGGGTCACCGACGAGGTTGATCCTTGGGTCACCTAAGGTGGCTTAGGTGAGGCTACACTTAGGGTCATCGATGAGCATGAGTCTTCGGGCCACCAACGAAGGTATACCTCGGGTCACCTAATATGGCTTAGATGTAGTTGATCTGGGGCCACCTGCGAGGATAGGCCTTGGGTCACCTAAGGTGGCTTAGGTGAGGCTATGCTTGGGATCATCAGCGGAAATGATCTTGGGTCACCCACGAGCAAGAGCCTTGTGGTCATAGGCGAACACGAGCATTGGATCACATAAAGTGGCTTATGTGAGGCTAGGCTTGGGGTCATTAACGAGGATGATCATGGGGTCACCTTAGGTAGCTTAACTGAGACTACGCTTAGCGTCTCCTTAGATGGCTTCATCGAGGATGAGCTTGGTTCACCATGATGACTTTGGTGAGGTTGAGCTTCAGGTCACTTAATGTGATTTAGGTGAGCGTGAGCTTGGGGTCACCTCTGATAAGCAGACATTGTTGTTTTTCTCATAATGATTTGGTGGACTGTTCCCACATTTTATTATTCTTATACTATTTTTATTTTAAGTTCATATGAAAGGTATTGTTTTTATGTTGGTCCCTCTACTACTTACCCCCCCCCCCCCAGTTTGATGCGGATAACTTTTTGGTGGGTCAAACTAAATATAAGATTTGGAGAATGAGCTTAGGCACCTTGGTGAATTTTATAAATGTGCATTGGGATGCCTCGGATGGCGACAAAAGACAAGTCTAGGGTCACCTTGGATGACTTTGGCAATGATGAGAACTAAGTTACTTCATTTCACATAAGTGATATTGGTCATGGACGTTCTCCCATATGACCAATGCAAGGTTGAGCCTAGGGTTACCCATTATAACATAGGCAAGATTTAGCCTGAGGATCATTAAGTGTGACTTGGGTAGATCACAAAACTTAGTTGTGTTATTTCTTCTCTTCCCTTGGCTTATCCTTGGCTCGGTCTCCGTTTTGTGCGCTTAAGAGCTCAGCCGCACTCATATACTTTTGGGCAAGGGTAAGAAGCTCGACGAAGCTTGTGGGTGTCTTCTTTGCCAGGGACCATAGTAGCCCCTTGTCACTTAGCCCAGCCATCATTGCTGTAAGGGCTATGCATATTGGTCGTCGCGGCGCGTGTATGGTGTAAGCGGGTGGCGCGTGACTTTTTAAAAAATTAATTTTTAATAAAAATCAAATATTTTTATTAAAAAAATTGCGTAACGCCACGATAAAAAAAACTTTTTTTCAATCAGTCAGGGTCCATTATATATTTATACATTAAATCTACAACATAAAAGATTATGAATCATACCTCTTGTAATCTATATCAAACGTCATTGCGAAATCGATCAATCCTCCATCCCACGAAATCGTTTCAACAATCAGTAGACTCAGAGATCCACACCAATATCTTTCAAGTCAATCTTCGATGCACTAGGACGAGTGTTGGCACGTAGAATACTAAAAGACACTTTTTCAGTCTCTAGATGTACTCAACACATGAAATCTAGAGATTTTTTTATAAAGGTTTTAGTGAGACGATTATCTAAAAGCGCGATGATGATTCTTTTAGAGATTTGATTAACTTTTAATTGCAGATTAAAAATTACTCTAACATTAACTGTGTTCTCTATTCAATTCTTGATGAACTGATGAACTTATAAATTTCTTCATCAATTGAGGCCATTAGAATAATATTTGTATATTTTCAAGATAATGGTGTATCAGATATTTAAGGATAGTTAAAAAATAACTTTTAATTTCATATTGCTCAATACAGTGGGACTAACTATATAATGGTGCACAACTGCAGTGCTACACAGCACTGCAGTTGGCATAATAACAGATTAGATATTTTGTTGATTCAAATCATTATTTAATTTCGTAAATTATATATTCTGTTTCACTTATCGATAATTAAGAAAATAATCATAATTATTTATATACATATTTTTCAAAATTTTATTTACATAGATAAATAATTCAATTAATTAATTATTAATTAATTAATCATATATAATTATCACATAATTACGTACTTACCCTGGAATAAAAATTCATTTGTAAGTCAGTCTTTTTCTCATGTCCTGAAATATTCACATCGTAGACTGCGTAGTATAGAGTTGACTGTGGGATCGTGGACCTATAATCCTAAGCTCCAATAAATCAGATTATTAATTAAACTCTTTAGTTAAATAATCTTATTTATTAATTCTATTATTACTTCATTATAAATATTGAATTGAATTCTTAGTCATTATAGAATGTATTAACAGAATATTCTCATGTAGTCCACTAATATAATCATTTCATGTAGTTTTATCGTCCAATTATTGGTTCGTAAATTAGAGATGGTCAAAATTATTGTTTTACCCCTCTAAATGCCTTTTGATTCTTAAGTACCATTAATCCACTAGTGGATGACTAATTTATAATCTTATTATAAATTTGAGCTCAATAATCATTCAGTTGCAGAATTAACACTTAAATGAACCAATATACGTTCCTTTGGGAAAGCTTGGATACCAAATCTTGCAAGATCATGTTCTCAACCATCCACATCACTGAATCTCCAAAACAAAAGTCACTAGCCTATTTTACAAACAAGATTTAACGAATGAATCAAAAGATCTAGTACATATGCATAAGAGTTCGTGACTACTCAAGATTCAGACTGATCTACATATGATCATCGAATTGATGTATATTAAATCTTTCTGATAAATATCACGTTGATATAGATATTAATTCACATCAGTCCAGTCATATATAATCTCATTATATAAAGTATATTGACTAAGATGTCTATATACATCAATGATCCGGATCTAGATCACACGCATTCATAATGTTTAGTGAACCGTACTAGCAACCATTCTTTAAAGATTACATACTTTAATATGTTGCTGACAATTTTATTCATTATCTATGATTTTGATCATCTCGTACTAATACAAGATCATAGTCTCATTAATGAATATGAAATTTTTAGATAGTTATATAAATTATTCAATCAATAACTTAAAAGAACAATTATAAGAAAAATATAATTCTCATTAAATTTCATATCAAAATGTCAATACACATGATTTAAGGGCATAACCCCCAACAATGTCATCGTTGTACCCCTGTACTTTCAGGGCCTCCACATTAAACCTTACGACAAAGTCTCGTAGGTTCTCGTCCCTCTACTTCCTGACGATGAAGAGATGAATGGAAGGCTTCCTTTGGTCTCTTCCTCCTAGAAATTGGTGCATGAACTTACTGAGCTCATCGAATGATGAGATTAAGCATGGTTTTAGCTGATGATACCAAGCGCAAGCTGAGGATGAAAGCGTAAGCGGGAATGCTTTACACATGATAGCCACTGGGATTTCTTGAAGCTACATCCATGTCCTGAATGTCTCCAAGTGTTCAATAGGGTCCCTAGTGCCATCATATGGTTTGATGGATGACATTTTAAATTGTGGGGGCATCTCAGCACGCATGATCTCTTCTATGAATAGTGGTTCTGCAAGATGAAGATGGGCCTCAAACGAGTAGGTTACCTCCTTAGCTCGAACACGCGGGATGGCACTTCTGAGTCACATTTTGAAGTAGTATGCCCCTGGCTAGATCTCATTGTTCTAATGGATCTCCGACTCATTTCTTAACTCTTCTGGTGGAAACTATGAGGCAAAAGATGGTTACCCTTTCGTTCCCACAGACGACGCCAATTATTGATGGCTAAATTTAAGGGGTGATTAGGCCAACAATGTCTCTGCTCCGCTTCTCTCTCCACACCTGCAATGGGGAAAGGTAAAGCAGGAGACTAAGGAAAAAAGGGTGGTGGTCTCCTTTTTACCCCTCTGAAGCTCAAGATAGTAATGAGATGAAATAGAGTAAAGTAGTGAAGTAGTTGAAAGTTGTTGCGTACCTCTTAAATTTTATTTACCAGGGTATTTATAGTGGGAAGCATGCCTTACGATTGGGCTGGTCTTCGTACATTAGCAGACCTCTCTTCCAATGAGGTGCCTCCTTGAACAAGTCTCAGGCTTCAGGCTTCTGTAATTGGCTTGGTGGGGTATGAGGAAACAGATGATGACCTCGGGTGTCAGGAAAGCCTCTCCTTTTATCCCACAATGTACTTCCTCGGCCTCTATTGGACCTCTATATTAAATGCTTATGATGACACCTTGTTGGGCGCACGTTGACTGAGTCATTGGGTAGTGGGCTTCATACTTTTTCTCATGCCCCCATTTCCAATCGGCCTAGGTGTATTAAATATATATGATGACACCCTGCAAGCTTCTACCTCAGCCTAGGTGCCCTATTTGAACTGAGGTGGGAGATTCCCCGCTCTTAAGTTTGTCTCCAAGAGGGAACGTCTTTCAGTTGAGACTTAGTCAAAACACAAGTTGA
This sequence comes from Datisca glomerata, assembly GCA_003255025.1. Lineage (NCBI taxonomy): Eukaryota > Viridiplantae > Streptophyta > Magnoliopsida > Cucurbitales > Datiscaceae > Datisca > Datisca glomerata. Next base: position 421,372 of record QANY01007023.1, on the reverse strand, counting down.
TTCGCATGAGCACCATCTGCAACCCTCGAGGGTCCTGAGACGCTTGGCCCCGGGGAGGGTAAAAAACCCCCGAAGCACTAGGCTCTGAGGTGGGAAGTCTTCTTTGAAGCCTTGGCCCCGAGGCGGGTAAGCTTCCTCGAGGTTTAGGCCCTAGGGTTGATGAGCTTCCTTGAGGCCTAGGTCTGGGGTTGATGAGTTTCCCCGAGGCCTAGGTCCCGAGGTAGGTAAGCTTCCCTGAAGCCTAGGCCCCGGGGTTGATGAGCTTCCCCAAGGCCTAGGCCCCGGGGTGGGTAATCTTCCCCGAGGTCTAGTTCCTAAGGTTGATAAGCTTCCCCGAGGCATAGGCCCCATGGTTGATAATATCTGTGACACTCAAACACTTGTTCAAGAGTATGAAAGGCCTTAGCCGCATTAACGTGCCCTTAAAGGTCTTTTGTACGTGTCCGAAAAATGGGTATAACAATGTCTAATCTTACTCTAGTTAACTTTCTAACTTCTAAGATAATAAGACCAATCATGTTATTGTAATTGATTATAATAAAATAGAAAATGATTTGATCTTTGAAATTTTCTTTTTAAAAAAAGGGTAAATTACATCATACCCCTTTGACCTTTTGCTTATACAAAACACCTCCATCATCTTTAAATCTTGTCATTCCCCATGAACATTTAATTTATTTTCAGCGCTTACTCCTACCGTCACCTCAATGACATGTGTCCTTCATCTCTCCAAAACCACCTCATTTTGGGTCTACTTTTTTTCTTGATTCTCTTTCTTATATCTTCTCTTCTCTAACAATTCTATCTCTTCGAATTCAGCTTCTCTCTCTTCAAACAAGCCTTGATAATTGCTTCTGCTTTTCTCTTCTCAATTTTCTTTATTCACTCTTCAGCTTCTCTTTCTCTAAAAGGTCGCCGCCCTGTCTTGCTGCCGAAGCTCTCTGTGGAAAATTTCAAAGTTTTTTAACTCAGTGTTGAAGAAGAGAATTTCGCTAGATGATGAACAAATATTTTTTTATTTTACATCATTTAATGAATTAGAGAGAGTGAGAGACTTGTTGAGGCTCTGGTTACATTTTAGAACTCATGTTGATTTTCATGTTTCACTTATAGATGCGAAAAATATACTTCCATCTACTGTCAAGATAATTTCCATGCGTGGCTCAGTGATTCATTCAAGGATCTATAAAAGGAAGAACAAACAAGAGAGTAGTAAGAGTGGCACCAGGGTGATGCCCTGCTTACTTCTGACAGTCAAATTAATGAAGTGTTTTAGAATAGTAGTAGTGAGAAAAAATTGCATACTTGAATTAATTGGGGGGGGGGGGGGCACCATCTATTTATAAGGATCCTTGATGATGTTTCATTGAAGTTTGATGTAACTTCCTTTCTTATTCGAATAAGGAAGTAAACATCCCTTCTAAAGATCAATTCTACTTATGGTATTTAGAACATTCATTGTAGAGAGATTCCTTAGTTGGTATTCACATGTATAGAAGATTATAAAACGTGACTAGGTTGATGGATGGAGATGAGCCTTGGCCATCGTGGTAGTCTCGACCATGGAGGTGATGGACCTCAGCCATCATGGTAGACTCGACTATAGAGGTAGTGGAATTCGAGCATCAGGTAGCCTTAGCTATTTAGGTGGTGGACCTCGGCCATTATGGTAGCCATGATCATAGAGGTGATGGACCTCGATCATCATGGTAGGCTCGACCATCAGGATGATGGACCTCAACCATCATGGTAGCCTCAACCATGGTGTGATAGCCTTGACCATTAAGGTAGCCTCATATATGGAGGTGATGGACCTCAGCCATCGCAGCAACCTCGTCCATGAAAGTTGTAGACCTCGACTATCATGGTAACCTCGACCATAGAGGTGATGGCATCGACCATCATGGTAGCCTCAGATATGGAGGTGATGGACCTCAACCATCATGGTAGTCTCGGTTATGAAGGTGGTGGACATCAGCTATCGTGGTAGCCCTATCCATGAACGGATGACCTCAACCATCATGGTAGCCTCAGTCATGGAGGTGATGAACGATCCATCATGGTAGCCTCGATAATCAATGTGGCCTCAACCTCGGACAATGGTTCAACCTATGACCTTGGGGACGCCTTATCCTCGCGCCATGATTCAACCCATGGCCTTGGGGGGTGCCTCATCTTAGGACCATGGTTTAGTCCACAACTTTGGAGACGCCTTGTCCTTGCACCATGGTTCAACCATGACTTTGTAGATGCCTCGTCCTTAGACTATGATTCAACCAACGACCTAGGTGATGCCTCATCTTCACATCATGGTGCTGTTGAATCGGATTTTAAAATTTGAAAAAAGAAATCAATGAACTACGAATGGTTTGCGGGCGGAAAATAATTTTTTTTCACATCAACCATTTAATCATATTAAATATTAAAATCATAGTTACGATTATGCATAGTTAGTTAACGTGTTCAATAGATGTAGAAATGATTTATATCTTATATTGTATCGGAGAATTTCTTACTTGGTGAAATTCTACTCATTGTCTTTATGTTCTTCGTTCATTGTATAACTCGAATCAGCCTTCACACCAATAACCATTCGTAGGATTCAGAAGTATATCTCAATCGAATGTTGATCAAGAATTTAGTGTGGGTTCTTAAAACAACTGGATAAGAAAAATTAGATTTTTCCTTCTCCTCTGTGTATTTCGGTGGCAACTAGGGGAGCGAGAGAAACTGTGTTTTCTCTGCTCCGTGTAATCACACACTGTGTTAGGGTTAGGGATGCAACCCTATTGCCATCCCTTATATAATAATCACAAAATTTACACATATACCCATATATGTTAAATTACCGAATTCACCATTTAATATTTTCTATTGCCGAAAATTGCTAATCTCTCTAAAGTCAATGTTGAATCAAAATTCATCAATCCAGATTGATTATTAAATTGATCTCCATCAATTAATTAATTTTTTTATTTATTTATTATCTAATAATTAGAAAATAAATAATTAACTAATTTAAACATTAATTACTTGCTCTTCACTAATTAAGTGGCAACACCCATCACATATGTTGGAATAGCGCGGAGCGCGTAGCGGAGGCATGGTGGTGCGGTTTATAAAAGAAATTAATCAAACGAATAATTACGGTACCACTGTTTCCAAAAAAAGAAACTTTTATTGAAAAACTTTTTCAAATCGGATCTATTATATATTTATATATTAAATTAAAGATATACATGGATATAAAATATGCTTCTTATAGTCCAATCAAGCGTCCTTACAATACAATGATCTTGTTATCCCACAAACGATATATTTCACGATCCACACCACGATCTTTCAAATCAATCATCAAACTCAGCATATGAGATCTAGAGATTTTCGAGAAGGGTTAATTTGTGAGACAAACTCTAATCGAAAAATAATTAAAAGTTCTTCACAGAGATTTTCGATTAACTTTTAAACTCATAGAGTTTCACCGTTGATTGCAATTGTGTTGTTAGCACACTGAAGCCAATAGAATAATATCAATATATTTTTTAGATAATGACATATCAGATTTTAGAGATTTATATAAAATAATAAATTAATTATAAATGTGCAACTGAATTGAGACTCATTACAATTGTACAACACTGTAGTGCCACACTACACTACAGTGTGCCGTGAGGAGTCACAGTGCCTCACGACACTATAGTCTCATAGCACCACTGTAGTATCGTGAGGCACTACAGTGTGCCGCGTCCCATTGTAGTGCAACGTGGCACTACAATAGTCTATGTCAATCTCAGATTCGAAATTAGTGATTGGCATATGACAGTCCAACATGCAATGTGATAATTTCTACAAATTTATTATTTATTTTAATCAAATAAATATCTAGATATTAATTAATTCAAAAATTCACTTATCTGACCATCCCTATCAACTAGCTTATCTGTTAGTTCAAACAACAGATTTAGCTGATTCAAAATTTGAATTATTATTTTATAATAATTAAATATTATCTAATTTCATAAATTAGATATTTTGTCTCACTTATTGAGTAACACAAAATTAATTGATATTATTATTTAATGATAATTTTTGAAACATTAAATAATTCAATTAATTAATCATACATAATTATCTCATAATTATATACTTACCCTAGAAATATAATTCTTTCGCAAGTCAGTCATTTTCTCATGTCTTAAAATATCCACACCTTAGACTGTGTAGTACATAGATGACTTGGGGATCATGTACCCATAATTCTAAGCTCTAATAAATTAGATTATTAATTAAACTCTTTCATTAAATAATCTTATTTATAAATTCTATTATTACTCTACTATAAATATGAAATTGAACTATTAGAGATTACGTATGTATTTATAGAGTATTCTCGTGTAATCCATTGATATAATTATTTCATGTAGTTTTGACATCCAATTATTAATCGTAAATTAGAGTTGGTCAAAATTACCATTTTACCCTTCTAATTATCTCTTGATCCTTAAGTACCATTAATTCACCAGTGAATGACTAATTTATAATCATAGTATAAATTTGAGCTCAATAATTCAGCTTTCAGAATTAACACTTAATGGAACTAATATGTGATCCATTAAGAAAGCTTGAATTTCAAATCTTGTAAGATCATGTTCCTGTCTTCCATGTCAGTGAATCTCCAAAATGAAAGTCACAAGCATATTTTACAAACAAACCTTAACGAGTGAATCAAAAGATTCAGTAGACATGCATACGAGTTCATGACTCTTAGGATTCAAATCGGTCTACATATGATCATCAATTTTGATGTGTATTAAATCTTTATGATAAACAATAAGTTAATAAAGATGTCTATCCACATCAATGATCTGGATCTAGATCACATGCATTCATAATACTTAGTGAACCATACTAGCAATCATTCATTAAAGATATATACTTTAATATGTTGCGGACTATTTTATTCATTATCTATGATCTTAATCATCTCATACTTATACAAGATCATAGTCTCATTAATGAATATGAAATTTTCAGACATTTATATATAAATGATTCAACAATAATTCAAAAGAACAATTATAAGAAAAATTTAATTTCATATTAAAAATGTCTAAACATATCTCTAGTTATTATTTTTTTAACTCATTTATTGATTGTGAATAAGAAAAACATAACAGTAAATTGTCTAGTACAATTCACCATGTCTTATTCAATGATTCATTTCATCGAATACTTGGCCAAGTTAATTTATTCACATACCCATCAATAAAGCATAAGGTGATATTGTTGCATTTACAATCTCGTCACGAATTTTCATATTTGTGAATCACACAACTCCAATATAATTGAATCACGATCCTAACAATCGATGTATTGTCTAGCAATTCGAACTCACTCATTTGGCTTATCAAAGATTGTAACTAACTAAGTCAAGTTTCGTATTCATTTCAGGATTAAAATAATTACAAAAATACCCTTATATGTGTAACGGTTAGATTTAGAGCTAGATAAACGACTTTGCTCTAAACTAATTATTTACTGGTCTATTCAACATATTCCACAATATGTTTAGGTCAACCGTTAAAGTCTCCACTCCCATCCTTCAAGACCGACATCCTTTGGTTCAACCTAACGGCCATAATCGAACTCAATTGCCCAGTCGATGCTAAGACTGTGAATAACATTATGAACTATTTCAGAAGAGTTTGCCTGGAAGTCCCCTCTATCTTTATTGTTCTTACGTTGACAATAATTCTAAAACTTGAGTAAATTATAAACACACTTTAATTAATAAAAAAAACTTTCATTCATTCATTAAATTCAGTAATACAAAATGTCAGAGAAATAACTAAATAATCATAAATATGTATTACACCATACTTTATTGACATAATTCCAATATGTTCAACCCATGGCCTTGGGGACGCCTCATCCTCGAACCATGGTTCACCCATGGCTTTCATGTGAGTGTCTTTTCATGAGTATGCACCTAATGTTACTGAGCCCTTTGCAGTCTCGGTCTTGGATATTAGATTATGGACCGAGTAACTCTTTCTCCTCCACACCACTCATCTTTGTTTGGAATTCTTGTTATCATGATGATGAATGGTAATATTAGCGTCGACTACCATTGGGTCTCTCCATTGTGGGTTTTGATGGTTGATGGAGCCAAATAGAACCACAAAAAATAAGGATCAAGTAGAGGTGTAAGCGATTCAATTTGATTTGATTTAACCTCAAAATCAAATATATCCGACCCAATCAGTTTATTTATTAATGAACTAAACCAAACTAAGACATATATATAAACTGAGTTGGACCATGAAGATGCGATTCAGTTGGTTTTACTAGGGGTGTTCAAAAGTGTCCTGAGGCGACTGAAACGAACTGAAAATGGTCGGTTCTTTAGGTCCCAGCGGTTCGGGTCAGTTCAAAAAATGTTTAATTTTTTAACCGAACCGAATCGAAACATTAAATTCATATAATTTTTTATTTTTATATATATCATATGGAACCGAAACAAAGCTTTGATTTTATATTATTTTTTCAATAATATCATTTAAAATTTATTTTTAAATTATTAATACAGAATCGAAGAACTGAACCAAACCGATCCGAAACTCTCGGTTCGGTTCGGTTTGATGAGTTTTGATTCGATTCGGTTATTTTGACATGAACGGTTCGATTCGATTTTACTGTCGAACTGTGAACACCCCTAGGTTTTATGATTTCATTTATTTTCTCTCAAATCTATTTGATAAGTGAGAAAATTGGAAATTTTCATGAAAAACAATAGAAATAACACATCTTCTCAAACCAAGAACAACTCAAAAAAACATAGATATAGACGTATTTGAATTGAGTGAGAGATAGATTTTTAGCCGAGGATGATGATGAGGTCGTTTTTGTTTGTGAGAGTGAGTCAGAAGCGCTTGAATAATAGCCGCTGGTTTTAATTGTCGAATGGTGGTGACGATACGGGAGAGAGAGAATGCGAGTATGGAGTAGAAGGTGCAATGTTATCGTTTTTTCTCAACGACCGCACAAAGAGCAATAATGAAGACTTTGTCAAAAAGAAAGAAGGAGAAGAGAGAGTAGAGAAAATGACGACAGGACAGGTTTAAGTATTCAAAACGACCTACTTTTATTTATGGATACTAAATTACCCTTACGTCGATTAAAGAGATCACATGTTTGTCACATGGTCTCAACTCTCTAATTTTTAGATGAAAGTGACAATGACACGTGGTCTCAATTTTGTGTAATTTTTTTTACAAAAGTGACGATACAGGACAACGCTGACAATGCTAAAATCTTTAATTTATTAAAAGTGATATGAGTTGTGAATTTTTTTAAACACTTTTATCCATTTATAATTACGTTATTTTAAAATTAGTCTTGATATGTTTATCTACAAGACACAAATAACTTCTCATACATTAAATCAATTTAGTTCATGTCATAAATTTAATATATATATAAATTATTAAATCTATAATCTAATTTATAATCTATAATATATAAAAATGTGAAAACTTAGAGAAACATTTGATGGACATATGTCCACATATTATTAGCACAATTTCAAGAATACCCCTTAGTAATACACATGGTGCAATATAATTGGTCACTTTCTTTTATTTTCAGCCGAAAACTTGTATGTTAAATCCTATTTTAAGTTTTAATTTTTTAATTCATCATTTTCCATTGTAATTTGTTGGGAAATGTTCAAATAATTTCAATAATAAATTTGCACTTAGTAAAAAAATAGATTCCTCATTTTTGCATTTATCGACTCCCCGAACAGTACTATAAGAATCGGTACTGAACATCCCCCCTGTAATTATACATGCTCCCATAGCAATAACATATTTTGATTCAGGCATTTGCTCATATAATCTTACTTGACGAAAGGGAACACACTTTCTTTCTTTCTAGGTTTATGGATTGGATTCAGTCAGCTGCATGGCTGTCGTCAGCTAGTGTCGTGAGATGTTTGGTCAAGTCCTATAACGAGCGAAACCCTCGTTTTGTGTCTGTTAGAGCGAATTGGATGATCGGGCCGAGGGCTGCCCCCTCTTCCCCTAGAGTAATTTTTATCCGTTGAGCGACGACCCTTCCACTCGGCACCGTCGGATCACTAAGGCCGACTTTCGTCCCTACTCGACGGGTGGGTCTTGCAGTCAAGCTCCCTTCTACCTTTTCACACAAATATGAGGTATATCTTTTCGATGTTTGAGGCGTTTGACTCTGCGTCCACCAGGGTACGACTTAGAGAGTATAATTCCTCTTCTGCAAGAGCTACTGCAAGAGTCATGTTCACTGCTCCTGCACCTCCAACTCCAACAAATCCATCCTTCTCCTCCAAAGGGGGATTTTAGTAAATAACCAAATATAACACTTGGGCTAAGGGTCAACTTGGTAATTTTGCCGGCGAGACAGAATGGGCGGGCACTACTAACCAAGCCAAGCCTAGTTTTCGCCGATAGGCGCTGGTAGCTTGCTTCCAAGCCTTGCCTTATACAAGAAGATCAAAAAACAAGAAATTGTATCAAGAATTATGTACAAAAAATATAAGAATATTCTCATGTGTTGAGGGAATTGCACGTATCGAGATTCAAAAAAGAATTGATCTCATTCAGGTGATAATCTATATGGGATTCCCAAAGTTATTAATAGAAGGTGGGTCTCGAAGAATCCACCGCTTGTGCGGCCCCCCGTCAATTCCTTTGAGTTTCATTCTTGCGAACGTACTCCCCAGGCGGGATACTTAACGCGTTAGCTACAGCACTGCACGGGTCGATACGCACAGCGCCTAGTATCCATCGTTTATGGCTAGGACTACTGGGGTATCTAATCCCATTCGCTCCCCTAGTTTATAGATTCTATTATAGATTATAGAAATTTATTATTATTATTATAAATAATTTTATTTTATAAATAATGTTATAGATAATGTGGGTAGACCATGGCTCCAACCAGGGGGGTTCATGACTGGGCTAATCAAAAAAAGTCTCAAGCAGTGAAAGGCAGGATGGAAGGCGGAAAAGGCTTGGCTTTGTTTCACAGAAAAAAGACTAATGAAATGGATTGGAATATCAATCTCATCGATATCATCGATCTCATAAGTATCATACCAAATCACATCAATCGAATCGCTTTTTCGAGAATGCGGGATCACATTCACTTGCTTGCTGCCCGACTCCATAGTAACAAAGTTGAAAGTAGGCCTGCCCCCTCATGAGTGAAATATCATGATCGGGTCGACCAGGCCAGATCATGAGTGAATAGAAAATCGAACAGCGTACATAGCTGTTCCAGCGGAAATACTTGGAATAATTCTACCACTTCTACTAGGAGTAGCCTTTTTAGTGCTAAAGGTTCGTCCACAGAGGGTGAGTCAGGGCCTAAGATCAGGCCGAAAGGCGTAGTCGATGGACAACAGGTGATCTGTTGTGGATGTTCCTGCAGGAAAGGCTATGCTCAGGCATGTGGTCGACGCGTTGGGAGTACCTATTGATGGGTCCCCCCTGAGCCGAGGGGTGCTTGTGGGATACAAGTAAGTAGCTAACGCTATCTCACGCTAGTAGTAAAAATTGAAGTAAGTTGTTATAAGTCAAACGAAGGGCATATAATTTATAAACTACGAAAAAAAGATTTGAATGATTAGGGGGTTTTTCCATTTGAATATTACTTTTTTTTGTAAGGATACAATTCGAAATTAAAAATTTCAAGAAACTTATTTTCTTCCAATAAGTAGATTCAGAATTAAGGTAAGGAATGACAAATATGAAAATAAGGGCCTCCTTCTTAGCTCTTGATGCCTGCTTTAAGCTTCCTCGGAGATTTTATGGCCCGTAGCTTACAACATCTTATGAGAAGGGCATGTAGCTCGATACAATCTAAGGCCAGTTGCTTACTTGCGTACGAAGAAAAGGGCAGACGAATTCAGCCATTCCCATCCCTCATCAAGGTCCAGCTTGATGAAGATTTTGATGTGGATGAGATACTCATGAGTCCAACAACGTGCATCAAGTTGATTGCGACTTACGCTAGGGATTGTGTTTTGCTTTCCACATTACTCCAGTTTTTCATAGCTTTATTTAAGAGAGAATAGGGAGTAAGGCTGAAATGGCTATACGGATTCACCATTTTTTTTGAAACGTATGTTGATTGAACTAATAGATGCTGGGTGATGGCTTAAAGACCCTATTCACATAGCCTTCCTGGACACATCTTTTTCCTTGGGGCGAGCAGATTTTCCTATAAAGAAATAGGAGATCCGGGCCTTTTTGGGGGGCAGAACATCGGGTCATCCTTTTTCGTCGAATGTCCCGGGCCCGATTTAGAGAAAGCATTTTTCCTTTGCAGGGCTTTGAGGTTGATGAAAGTTGCGCTCCTCCAATTTTAATTCCTGGAAAAAAAGAACGCCTTGAGGCGGAGGATTTTACTTGGAAATGGAAGCTTTGTCCCCCTCACACTATATTTTGAATTAGGGGCTTGCCTCTTTCTTTCTCTACCGCCTGTGTCTAAAAAAGTAGATCTAATTGCACTTCACGCTCCAAATTTTTGATAATTCAATCAACCTTTCTTCGGCGAAAGAGAGGATATCTCGATCGGGGGAGAAAATGGGAAAATCCCATATGACCCAATATATCTGACAAGTCGCACTATACGTCAACCCAAGATGCATCTTCCTCTCCAGGACTTCGAAAAGGTACTTTCGGCTTGGGATGCATTTTATTTGGCAGTTTTATGGATGTTAAATACCATTGGATGGGTTACCTTTATTGGCATTGGAAGCACATCACATTATGGCAGGGTAACGTTTCACAGTTTAATGAATCTTCCAGGTCAGTGGAATCTTTATGCTCAAAACCCCGATTCAAATAATCATTTATTTAGTACTTCCCAAGGGGCAGGAACTGCCATTCTAACCCTTCTAGGGGGATTCCATCCGCAAACGCAAAGTTTATGGCTGATTGATATTGCTGATCATCATTTAGCTATTGCATTTATTTTTCTCGTTTCCCTAAATATCTTGGGAAGCGAAGAGGACAGATTTGAAACTCGTTCGGTAAGATTCTCCCGAAGGTAGGCATTTACCCAAGGCACTGATATTCTGAGTCTCTCAATTATACGTGTTTTAGGGAGTTGAACGTCTTATTCTTATGAGATTGGTGGGAATATAGGCCGATACGTCTCCAGCTTGTGTTTCAATGACGGGTAAGGCGGTCAAGCTACATGCACATGTCTGGTCCGATCGTTTAGCGGCTCTTTCTAAGAGACGAGAATGTAAATAGAAAACATCGTCTGGGAAAGCCTCACGGCCTGGTGGTTGGCATAACAATAATGACATTTGTCGAAATGCCACCTATGTACCGATCTTGGATTCCCAAACCTAAGAAGCCAGACGAAATGCGACCTCTCACACAACCCCAAGCAATGGATACTCTATTCTTAGACGCCTTATCATTACTCCTAAACATTATATTCGAGGACATTGTTGACCTCTTGCCAATTGATTCTGAGTAGCTTTATCGAGATCAGAAGAGAATTGCGCAAAGGCTTCTAATTCTGCGAATTGAGCCAATTCCAATTTTAATTTTCCAGCTACTTGTTTCATTAGTCATGTTTCTAATCCTCCAATCTACCAACAAAATATACCATTTGATCCCTTTACCAGCCAGCGAAAAATTATAATAAAATGCATCATGGAGGGATTTTACCGTAAATCCATTGATTCTATATGACTTATTACTTTTTAACACTTTAGGTATGAGATTGAGGGTAGTACTGTGAGGGAATGGTGAAAAGAACCCCATCGGGGAGTGAAATAGAACATGAAATCGTAAGCTTCCAAGTAGTGGGAGGAGACCAGGACTTTGACCGCGGGCCGAACTTGCCCGCCCGCTTCCATAGAACAATATCGTGGCAACGTAGACCTAAGTGGTCATATTGGATCCTTGGGAACCATCACAAGTACGGCTGGCTTCAAAATACATCGTAAGCGAAACCCGTGCTGACGAATAACCAACCTGCAATGAATAGAGAAGATAATATACAATTAAAATAGATTCTTCATCTGATCCACTGATAATTTATCTACTCAGTATGAATTTTAAAGTGCCCCTCTTTTGTACACGTGATCATTGCTAATTGATTTTTTCTCATATAAAATCAACTAGAAAAATGATATATATTATCATTCTTGTAAACACATCTTATTGTCAAACATTCACTCACCCAAATGAATGAACTTGAAATTCATATAAGGGATGAATTGAAGAATTCATGAATTGAAAGTATTACTTACTTTAATGATTTTATTATAAATTTTTCCTATAGATTGTGAAACTGAACTTTACAAAACTAACCAAATCTTAATTTTTAATTGCACCTTATTGTTAAACATCGATCACCCACTCTAATGAATTTAAAATAATTCATGCATCACCATGAATGAACTTCAAAATTCATGTAAGGGATGAATTCGAAAAGTTCATGAATTGGAAACTACTTTAATGATTTAATTTATAATTTTTTCTTATAAATTATGAAACTGAGTTTCGCAAAACTAACCAAATCTGCATTATAGAATTGTTCTCTAGAACTTTTAGTCACGTTGATTTGAAAAATTGTATTTATAAAGATTATTAGACCCATTCATTTTTTCTTGGTTATTCAATTCATTTTTAATCTCCTATCATTCTTCTTTCTTAATTTAGCAATAGCAATATTTTTATTCTTGGAAGTTTCAAGTGCTTATTTTAATCTCCTATATATGAAATTATCTTTCACAGTACAATCCTTTCATATAATTGACTAAAATTGAGGTTAATATTTAGTTCAAATTAGATAGTTATCCTCTCACATTTCAATTGCTTATTTATATTTTAAACTTTTCATTCTTAGATAGATAATCATTTTACATAATGATATTTAACATATTTTATATTTTCATTAATTGAAACACGTACACTAGAAGAAATATGAAAAAAAATTATATTATTTTGAGTAATATATATTCTCATGAAACATTGACAACTCTTGGTAAAATTTTCTTATTACTACTTGAATTTTTGTTCTCATTTTAAGTTCACATTATATACTTCAATTAGACATATACATACCATACGCAACTTACTTAGGCATGAGACATTTTTTCCTTATATTTATAGAAGTTTGTTGGTTATAAAGATCGGGACTCAAAGGAGAAAAATAACTCGGTAGATTATAATGAGAATAACTTTAAGATGATACGTGTGAGTAGATGACAATTAAAACAATTAGGTTAGTGAACATTAAACATGATAACTCATAAAATATTAAAACTTTTGTACATAAGCTCACAATAGTTTCTATATGGTATTCAAGAATTGTGTAAAATATTTTGTACAATACACATCACATTTGATTATAATTTTAGTTATATTATTATTTTTTATATAATTAAAAACTATACCTAAGATTTATGATAATTTTTTGAATCACATGCGATATATCTAGTGAAATTACACGTTAGGACATATTAGTGTAAAATTATAAAAGTCAGTAGGTTATTTGATATAGACGCAAAAATTTGTAATTAACCAAAAAAAATTCTCAAATAATATGGTAGGAGTGAAGAAAGGCAAGTGATAAACGTGACGGTTGGGAGAGTAATAACATAAAGGGCCACCAGGTAACTGGTAAACCAATTAGTTGTTATATTTGCGCGCTATCCGAAAACGTCCGTGACCGAACAAAAGTTTTACTTTAGCCCGAGTTGTTGGGTCCCATGTCGCCTCATTCTCTTTAAATTATAAAAAAAAATAATAAAGCAAAGAAAAAGAAAAGCGGAATATGCTTTGCTCTGCTCTGTAAATATCCTTTTCTTTTCTTTCCCTCTCAAGTGTTGCATTGCTTCGTCTTTGTCATCATCATCATCGTCATTATTTAGCCTCTGATCCCTCTTTCTTTATTCTTCGTTATCGTCTACCCTGCTTCTTCTCTGTGTCAACTTCTTTGAATGTTTATGGAGCTTGTTCAGGAGCTTCTCGTCACAGCCTCTTTGGCTCTCGTCCTTTCTTTCTTTGTCGCTAAGCTTGTTTCCATGATCTTGACCGGCGATGCAGCCCATGATGCGGAGGAGTTTAAATCGAGGAGTTTTGATGAAGCGATTTCTGTTGATGAGTTGCGGTTCGGGGAAAATTTGAGGGTTCGGGGCTTTGAAAGAGAGAGGAAGGTCGAATGCGTTCATGAAGCTGCAGAAAGGATTCATGAGTTTGTTGGAGAACCTGATAAAGTTGATGAAATTGTAGAATTTGTGAGTTGTGAAGAAAAATATGAAGAGGAAGAGTGTGAATTTCCAGAAAATTTTCCAAGTGGAAGTTCGGGAAAAAATTCCGAAACTGTTGGATTACCGAATATGATTTCGGAGGGGAGCTCCGGCATGGAGGAGAGCACTAGTGGTTCTGATCTCAAAGGAATCACAGAATCCAATATAAAAGATTCCATGGCGGATAATAAAGAGAGTCGAAAAGCTGAGACGATTGGTGTAAAGTCGACGAGCCACGAAGTCGCCCTAACCGACACTGCAGAGAGTAGGGGCCTGGAAAGCGAATTAAAGGAAAAAGACGAAGCGACGGACCTTGGATTGGACGATGATGACGATTGGGAAGGCATTGAGAGGAGTGATTTAGAGAATGTTTTCGCGGCAGCAACGAAATTTGTAGATTCTATGGATAAGGATGATCGCTTTGCAAATGTTGGGGGCGACTTGCAAATGGATTTGTATGGGCTTCACAAGGTTGCTACCGAAGGCCCCTGCCGCGAACCCCAGCCAATGGCTCTCAAGGTCTCTGCTCGTGCCAAGTGGTATTAAACTTTCCCGTATCTTCGTTTTCACTTTGTTCTTTTTACTATTTTTGTTATGCTGCTGTGCTTAGAAGCTCTTTTTTCTGGCTGATATCTCAGTGCTGGTTAGCACATCTGAACGAGTAGCGGACACTGTTTCAATATGTAGTTTTGAGTTGGTGAGATTTTAAGGAAAATATTACGAAGAAAGTTTACTGATATGATCCAAGTACCGTAAAGGATATTTTCTGATATGATAATGGGATACAGTTATAGGAAAAAATATTCATCCAGAGTCCAGAGATGAGTAAAAGAAGTTGTAGAAGCTCAGAATGAATAGAAAAACAGCAGAACACCAGTGACAACGATGAAACTCAGACAAAAGTTCTACTACATTGTGTTCGCTTGGTTTTTTTCTCTTTTTAAAGACTAACTCGCGACTTATGTAGTCTATTGACGACTTCTAGATGACACCCTGCATCTTTAGAATACTTGGATGTTGCTCCTGTTATGCTTAGGGCAACTTTTATTGCAATAGCACAGGTTGTAGAACTTATTTACATGGGGTCCTCACTACTTTGAACTACATAATAATCCTTCCTAATTTCAGATACCTGAAGACAAATAATAAGCCATGCAATTGAACGAGAAACTACAGAATTTCTGGGTCAAAACTTAGGAATAAGGCACTAATTCTTTGGAGAAAGTAGGAAACATTTTGAAAAACTTGGGTAAACTAAATATGCAAGACACCTAGGGCATAACCTATGCGAAATTAGAGTATATAGCTTGATTGCTAGTTATATAACAGGGTTGAGAGCTGCTATGTGTGAGTGATGGAGGCACTGATTACGTTGTGCAAGGAATGCTTGGCAGATGCTGGGGAATATGAATCCAGACGAAGCTATGGAGCAGTATATCTCCATTCTTTCAGATAGAGTTCCTGGATGGATGGAGGTGGAATGCTACTCTGCTGTATGTATTTTTTCGCTGTTAAAGCATTTTATTGCAGACTTCTAGTTTCTTGGATGACTACTTACGAAATTTCTTTGTACAGGAACAGGAACATGGCAAACTTGAAACATTAGAAGTAGGACTATCCATTAATCCCGCTCCCGATACAAGTACAGTTATACACATCCAGCCAAATTCCACCAGTGAAAGGTATTCTACTGAAACTGATGCATCATTCTTCTTATTCATTAATTTATCTTAGTCTATGATTTTCATAGAAGATCATTGTTGCCACATCTCTGTTTTTAGCAGGGAGCTAAACCCTGTTGCTGAAAGAGGTGATGTTACTGGTTGCTTGGACTTGGAAAACAAGGTACCATTGCAAATTGTTTATTCCCCATGGTTTCTCGAGGGGAAAATTAAGCACATGGTTAAAAGAAAGTCATTTGTTTTAATAAATAGTACTTCCTATTACCTGTGACGAGTACTCGGAGTATGTGATATCGTCTCTTTAAGTAAATCATGATTCCTTGAACTTTAATGTTCTGAAATTATTATTCTCATTCATCATGCTTGCAGGCCAAAGGATGATGTGCAGCATTTGAGATTTCCCATCTCCCCGACTACAGAGGCCATTGTCGTGGATTTGTTTGACTAGAAGCGGATTAACCACGCTTCAAGTATATGATTATTGTGATGTTGATCATTTACCTATCATTAATTGTCTTAAAGTTACCCCAGTGCTCTGTAGTCGTAAAAAAACAGTTAAAATGTATGTATGATGCAAATAAGCGAAAATATATTCGAATTAATCAGTGTTCCCACGTGATTGCCACATACTTTTAGCATTATATGCAATTATCGACATGCAATTGTGGATTACTGCTTATTTTATAAATAACACTGGATTTACAAATGCTGGAATTACGTGAAGCAATGTCTAAGTCAATTGCAATATAGAATACAATTGCTGGTCAAGGACGCTTAACCGAGTAAAGAAGAGAGGTGCCCATAAGTTTGTAAATGTTGAAACGGCTGCACCAAGTTGTTAAAATTTGCACGTCATGACATCTCCTGTTCACTAGGAAAGCCATGAATTCTTCTTGAAGCAAACATTAGATTATTGGACATTGCCATAAGTTTCTGGGTAGGCTCGACTGATTGAGGACGTCTGTGAGTATTACCAGGAAATTGACAATTTTTTCGGTCCTTTTCTTTCTTTTTCAAATTTTCATCTTTCGAGCGAACGTAAACTTTGAACGGTCCAAAAATGGAAGAGATTTTGAGTACAGAATCAAACTTATGCAGAAAATGGAAAATTCTATGTACAGACCGATTCTGTGTACATAGAGATACAACAAATGTGTTTAGAGGTACCGTTCAAGACTACACCGAATGTGTTGAGTTACCTCAATCGCATTTGCTTACCAAGGTACACAATCAGTTTTGGTCCCGTACCGAAGAAGCTCCAATGCAATAATATATTGGCACATAATGCAGCTATTAAAGTTTGATTCTGTACTCAAAATCAGTTTTTGTCCCGTACTGAAGAAGTATGAGTGAATCTAGCACTCTACCAAGAAGGGTTTATAGTTATTAAAGTTTCAAACACTAAATCATGTATTTGAAGATATGAAAAGTTGAAATGCACAGAGAGATGCGAGCTTCCTGAATCCGATACATATGACATTGAAAGAACTGAAGACTGATGGAAATATAAGACATGCTAGAGTGCTAGAGTCACTCATACTTCTTCAAGAGAAAAAGGGCGTTTTCCTGCCTAGTGCATTCCTTCTAAGAGGCTTAAGTAGGGGACTCTCCAATTGGAATGATGCTAAAATTAGCATAACTAGGCAGATTAAGGTATATGATTCATATACTGTTAGCTCATCCACTCCACCTCTCCAAGAGCGGTTAGAACTTGAACGAAAAAAATTACTTAAACAAGCACAAAACTTTGAGAATTACCTATTACAGCGTTCATCAATTCAAAACTCAGAAAAGATGGTGTGGCTAGGAAATCCAGTGGTAAGAAGTGCACTAGAGATATAAAAATGGGGGCCACTGTAATAGGAGAGAGTCTGTATTGAAAAAGATCATTCAGAATCCTGTATAGACTGACAAACGGGGAGATAATACATATCAAGCTGCCAGTACTTGTGTTTCACCCCTTCCCAGACTTCTTCTCCCAGACAATCCTTTACAGGCAAGGGAATTAATTGGGTGGAGTAGCCCAAGTTCTCAAGTTCTAAGGAAACTAGATGACAGTAAACAACATGGAAAAATGCATTACCTCCACAAAGGCCATTAAAGAATGAGTAGATTCCCCCAGCCTTTAGCAATTTAGGTAGATGTTGATGGAACTCTCTCAAATCTTCATAATATTCTCCGTAGGTATCAAAGAAAATACCTGTAAAGATGAACCAAACTTATCAACTACATGCATATAGTACAACATATAATTTCTGATACTTGAAATAAAATGTGTATGAGAAGTTATCACTTTTGCTAACTATTTCAGTATATAATACTCCACACAACTTAATTACAAGTAAAGCCTAGACACGACACGACAATTACAAAATCAAGATCACAGGACTAATTTCACTTTAGATATACACTCTTAATAGGTGTTTGGAAGATTGCATATGAATCGATTTCCATTCTAATCGTTATCTTTTCCTACAAATCCTCCGACAACTAAGGAATCATCTCACAACTATAAATGAAAAGAACACCTTCATGAATATAGATTTTTTTATCGGTAAAAAGTAACCATGAAAATAAATTAAGACATCTTTAGTATTCTGAACCCCATGGAGAAGTCATCAAGCATATGGCCAGAATTTAGAACTTAGAAGTTACATATACAACAGAAAAGCATTTAAATTATTGTTTGAACCCACCAAGGTAAAATTGTTGCAAGTATTGACTCACCATCGTAAGATTCAAGTTGAGATAGGACATCTTGCCAACGGCCAAATATTATCTTTACATTCTCTTTATCAGCCCAACCAGTACGAAGCATTCGTTCATAGACTTCTGGGTGAGCCTCAACAATGGTGTGAGTCACAGGTGCATATTGCTGAATCGCCAAATCCACAAGGCCCATCCCAAACCCGATGTTTAGTATGTGACTGCCCCCAGAGCAAACAGCTTTAGCATGAGCCTCCATTAATGGTTTCTCCCAAGCCATCATGATAGCCTTGTTGTTGGAGTCCATTAGCTTATCCTCATTAAAAGATATCCTGTCTTCCAAATAAACCCCTTCACTGTCACCATTTTTATTTTCTTTTCTTGCAATGGTTCCAAGGATCAACTCAGCTTGGATCCCTTCAAAATTACAGAGGTTTATTAATGGGAGTAAAGAAAAGTAGAAAGTTCATTCGGTCTGACTGAAATACATGTTTGGATACTGAAATATAACAACCCGTATATTAATGAACAGAAACCTTGATACCATTTTCTTTTACAAGGGATGGGGGGGGGGGGGGGNGGGGGGGGGGGGGGGGGGGCAGTAAATTACCATAATGAATTATCTTAGATCGTCTATCCAAGTGTTCAGTTATAGGAGACTCCATGTGATTCACAGAAGTATTTCGAGAGACAATTCTTTTCACTGCTTTCAAAATGTATCTGAGCCGACTGAGATTCTAGCTAAAAGAAACCAAGCCGGCAGCAATTAGACATTTAGCCCGTAGCGGAACACCATACTCATCCTTCAATACAGTTTTTAAACATATAACCGCAAACAGACTGCAATAAGATATAAATAATTTTCTAAGTATAATTTTACACATTCTCTCACCGAATTATACTTATCTAGTCTTTCTTGACCTTCAAGACTTGATGGTTTCTGCTCTGACGAATTAGATAAACGATATCAAATTGTCAATTAGATCATAGTTCAAATGTGCAGCTACGCCTTGAAAATGGGAAGTGGGAATGGGAACCAAGTAATCATATTCCTATGGCGCGTTAAGAAGACATAGTGACCAACTATGCTTCAAATTAATAAAGTTACATTATCGGTAGTATACGGACAATAACTAAGAATTTGAATGCTGGAGCGGAAAAATAGTCAGTGAAACAAGTACCGGCATTGAGGAGGGTCTCGTAGGCCTCCTGGTTACCTCCATCCATTGCGAAATCTCCTGCAGAGAGATTGAAAGGAGACAGTGCGTTCCAGGGGGCACCAGCTTCGAGAAGGGTCTTGACAGCCTCGGCGTGGCCATGCTTGGCCGCGTGCATGAGAGGGTTCAGTCCCTCAGAGTCGAAGTAGGAGATGTCAGCTCCCGCTTCAATCAGAGCTCTTAGGTTTTTAGTGTTGCCGTTTCTAGCCGCTTCGCACAGTCGTTCTCCTTCGTCCATGTCAGTCGGCGTAGGTGTAAAGTGGCCCTCTCAGTGATTTGTCGTGGAGACTCGAGAATTAGGTCAACATCTTCTGTGGAAAATTTCCACTACCTTTGGTGAAAAATTCAGATTTCGCTTGTTACTTTGCCAATTTCAATATTTTAAACAAAGAATCATATTATAAAATCCGAATACTATACCGTTAAAATTTATACTCAGCGATCATAACCTAATAATCATCTTTGGTCGAAATTTTCTAAATTAAAGTATAATTTATTAAAATTTACACTCACTAAATCATAATCTAATACTCATTAATTTTAATAAAAAAATTTAAATTAAAAGATAATATATTTGTTTTTCCAGTACAAAAAATTAAATCATTAAAGAAACAAAAAATATATTAAAATCCCTATTTTCTTCGACATAATATGTTTATAAAAAATCATAATCTAATATGTTTCTAAACTAAAGATAACTTGTGAAAATTTACACTCGCTAAGCCATAATCTAATTCTCATCAATTTTAATCGAAAATTTTTAAACTAAAAGATAACTTATTCATTTTTCCTGTAAAAAAAATAAATTTCATTAAAAAAATAAAAAGTGATATTAAAATCGCTATTTTCTTCAACATATGAAATATTTCCAATGTATGGCAAACGGTGAAATTAAGTTATAAAGAAGTATATAGTCTTATAGATTACACTAACTTAAATAATTTTTTTCTCCAAAGACCTGAAGAATTGTAGATATAATTTTTGCTATAAGCTTTGGTGATAGTTACGGGTATGCTTCATTTTATTTTAGTTTGGATTTTGACTCTAAAGGGTTTTCTAAAAAAATGTGACTCTCATTTGAGTTATTATTCTTTGGATTTAGATAAAAAAATTAAATAATTAATTATGAAATTGCATTATGTTATGTCGTGAATATAAAATAAAACTTTGACACAGAAAAGAATGAAAAATAAAAAATCATTTTCATGGTTTTCCATTATGGTGGTTTGACAATATCCCAATTGATTATTGCATTTCTACATGGTTTACTGACCTCAAGAGTCTATGTAAAAGAACATGAAAATTAATTGTCCAAAAAATCAAGAAAAGATAATGCAGATGATTTATTCTATTGCATAAAAATAAAAATGTTGACTTTAGACTATGTTAAAGTGTATGGACAAATCAATGTAATAGCCATGAATAATTTAAGAGTGATCAATTGATCAAGTTTTAAGTGATCAAATAATGTGTCAATCATTTATAAATCGGTGTTTGATAACTCATTAAAATGATTTGATAAAATAACTTATGTAAAATCACTTACCATTTAAAATTTGATCAATTATTTGATCAGTGTAGAATCACTCAATAATCATATCAAAACTCAATAGCCATATCCATATCGAAACTATTGATATATCCTCGCGCAAAAGATCTTAGAAATCCGTCCACTGAAAATTACCCATACAAATAGCTTCCACTGTTTCTACAGACGGAGTTC
Source organism: Datisca glomerata (assembly GCA_003255025.1). NCBI lineage: Eukaryota > Viridiplantae > Streptophyta > Magnoliopsida > Cucurbitales > Datiscaceae > Datisca > Datisca glomerata. Next base: position 399,724 of record QANY01007023.1, on the reverse strand, counting down.
CAAAGTGAGAGCTATTGAGAAGCACGGATTTCCTTCGTGTTTGTGGCTAGATTTTTTAGCTCCTTTCCATTACTACCTCGATCCCCTATGCCAAATTCAATTCCCTCGAATGTGACCCTTGATGATCGATACTGACTGCCAAAGGCTGTGCCAAAGCCCCATCCAAGACCTAGACCAACCCCACATCCTCCACCTAGAATATAAGTTACAGCAGGAACAACTCAACACAACTTTGATTTTTAACATAAATAATCACAATAGTTCGATAGAACACGTAAGAATCAAAGGCATTATGTACCAGCTCCGAGACCCAGGAAGTTCAAAGGCATTCCTGTAGAAATAAATATCGTCATTTAGCAAATGTGCTTCTTAGAAACATAATGAGTTATCGTCCATGTTACAGAAGGTTTTCTTTCCCGGTTCCAACCGAAGTAATAGGAAGATATAATAACTAGAACAAGTTTAATGAGACAGAACCACAACTTCTGAAGAAAGACTCAATCTATCAACTACAAACTGCAAAATTCAATTCAGGTAAACAAGAAAAAACCCACTCGTTATTTAAACGCTTCTGATATTTCGGTATTCCATCATACAAGGATTTAAGTTACAAGGACATGTCTGAAATAGGCCTAAGCCAGGCAATAGAAATTTGAAAACCCCTGGAAGATCTTGAAGTGTTTCTTATTTTCTAGTCAGTTTTAAAAGCATTATCATAAAGTACTCCTAATAACCTCTTCATTTATTCAATTTCAAAACAAAAAGGCAGCATATACATGAAATCTTTTCTATTTGTATGTGAATGTTGCTAGATATTAATGTTCAAGAACATAATTCACATTTTCCCTAAAGATCGCCTATCAAACAAAACACCACTACTTCAGGGAAAACAAACTATACTACCTTTACAAGTTCCCTGGATAACCAATTGATGCTAAGCCAACTTAAAATATAGCATTTTGCAAATAAATATATATATAGGAATTACAGGAACAGACCTCCGAATCCCCAGCCGAAGCCGAAACCGCAACCGACACCGAAACCTCAAAAGAAAAGGAAGCATAGAGAAATTAGGAATGAAAGACATATTCGTAATCTACAAAAACACTCTAATGTCGAAAGAAAATGAAAGATTTTTTGTAAAAAAAAAAAACCCGTTGCTACCAAATCCCACGCCAGCTCCATCGAAGTTTGTGAGCACCATTCCTTTTGCTGCTGAGGCACCACGACTTCCAAATACAGCTGCAGCAGATATATATACTGGGAGAACCAATAATACTAGGAAGAAAATTTAGCTGAATTAGTGACGGGAGAAAATCATGATACCTCAGAGGAGTGAGGCGATTTCAGATTCTGCAGCAAATTGATTATCTTTAGACTTGACGATAGAACTTTGGATTGAGATACATGACTTTGGAGATTGCCAGCCGGGTTCCCAACTTCCCATCTATTTCTTGGGCTTTGAAATGAAAATGTCTTATTACTGATGGGTCTGGCTCTAATTTGTCCAGTAATATTTAGACCCATCAATTTTCCCAACTTTTAGAGTCACAAAAAATTTAATGACATCGTTAAAACGTGAGATAACTCGAACACTTTGCGATTAATTACATTTTTCTTTGGTTTTTTGGGATGGCTAGTCCAATTATATAAATAATTGACAATAATGGCTCTAGATAATAGTAGCGGTAAAGATGACACACATACTAATATAGCCGCTAATTAAGATATGAAATTATAAAACTACCGCTTTCAGAACATAACATAATAACATAATTAGTTCTCTCCCATCTCTTTCTCCCGCGATTTCACCGAGAAACCCACCCCAACCACCGAGCAATCCATCGAGCCACCGAGAGCAGCCAACATCGGCGTGTAGGCGCCTCACGCAATTGTCTATCCCATCTCTCTCTCACACGATTTTTGACGAATCGTGGGGTGGAGCTGACTGAATTTCGAGATCGAGAAATAGTCGAGCATGGTAGAATGGCGCAGTCTATTCGAGATGTCGTCGATTTTCCTATTGTTGGAACTTATGATCCTTTTCGCGTTGGGTAATATATTACGAACATCATTGTTCTTGACAACCCAATCATTTTTGACTCCGTTTCAATTCGAAATCTCTTATGAGTGCTTGACTCCTCTCAAAGACAATATTCTTTTTCACTTTTTTATTTTTTTATTTTTGATTTTAAAAAAAATAAATAGATGTGTTTTTTTCTAGCTTAACTTCTGAAGTATTTATTTTTTAGTTGTTGAGAAATGTGTAAACTGAATCTTTTGTATTGAAGCTTGAGGAAATTGCAACCTCTGTTCGCTTGTTCTTGGTTTGGTTTTTCTAGCAGCTAGATAAGATTATGATCGAATTTTATGCACATTCGTAGATGTCTTTTGGAAACTTGAAGGCCTTGTTGGCTAGAAAATGAATATGTAGTCACACGTATTTGTTGATGTAGTGGAATAATAGAGATGATATTGGATTTTGAATACAAGTGAAATATAAATAAATTTCTTGGAATGGTAAGGGGTGTGGAATGATGTTAATCAATTAGGAGTTGTGATATCTTTATATGGATATGGAGAATTATGCTGCATTCCACAAGTTCAAATGACATGATTTCACTGCTCTTTCTTGTTCTTCTCATTTGAAATGATGAGTTAATTTCTCCTGTCGAAATATTATTTTCAGGAAACTTCTCTTTCTCCTCTGAAAATCATATTTTCAAGAAATTCTTCTCTTTCAAGAAATTCATTTCTTCACTAGTTACTACTTGATTTCACATCGTCTAGGTAAAAACTTAACCAACATATTTGCAACCTGGTAGATTAGTCTAAGCATTATCCAAATCCACTCGAACACCAATTCAATGTGCAGAGACCATATCAGAAACCTTGGTTTGGAGCATTATTCAAATGGTTTTTGTGTGCATCTTCTTCCTTGGCTTACGTGTTAAATGTATTTTTCTGCACTTTGTTTGGAGCTGCACAGTGAGAGTTAAGGGTCCTTCCCTTTCTCGATGTATTTAATGCACCCTCCTTCCCGAAGGTTCACATAATTTGCTGATTTTTTGCTATAATGTTACTGATTATTGATGTAATTTTCACATACAAAAGAAGTGGTTGATAATATTGTAAACTCAATATTGTTTACTCGTAAACCTGATTATGTTATATTATGTAAATAAAAAGATGTTTACTAAACATAATAATGTCAACACATACATTACTTATAATCACAGTAATGTTAAATGGATTGCATGCATGTTATTTTCATTTTGTAAACATATAATTAGTTATGTTCTAATTTTCACTTTGACGCATGGAATGCATTTGTATTAGTTAGACATATATTTATATGATCTTAAGTTAGTTGTTTACAATGATAGACTGGATATATTAATAATATGTTTACAACTTATTATTGATCACAATATGTGGTATCTCTAGACTGCATATGTTAATGATATGATCACAGTATGTTGTATCTGTAGACTGCATATGTTAATAATATGTTTACAACTTATAAAATTATTGTTAACCACACACATTTTTTTACTCAATATCAACATGACAGTATACAAAATTCATTGTTCCACTAAGCAATATTTTTCATTTTCAGAGAAATAGATACACGACTAGCAACTTTTGGAATTAATATTCATTCGAGTATGTTATATTTACAAAATCCCTAGGTTAGTAATATTATTAACCACACATAACTTGCACAATGTCTAAAAGACAGTATGCACTTAAGCGTTCCACTAAGTAATAATTTTTTATTTACATATCAATACAGAAAATTGTTAAACAAAATTATAAGTGAAAATAACTAGTAGCTAAACTCTTAGAGAATGAGAAACCAAGAAGAGGTAAATAAGTGAAACTCCATCTTCATCTTTGGAAAGACGAAAAATAAATGAAAAATGAAGCTTATCACAAATAAGTACATATAATTTATTGTTAATGACAATGTGCTCAATTAAAATCACTCATAAATGAAAGAACTAAACATACATTACTTGTAAACACTATGTTTACATTTGTAAGAAAGCATTTTTTATTTAAGAAAACTTGACAAGTTTCAAATTTTTATTGCAGGAGAAACTACTTTAAAAAAGAAGATGTAGTTATCACATACAAAAGAAGTGGCTGATAATATGTTCACAAGATTTGTAAACATAATGTTTATATTACTCATAAACTCAATAATGTTTACTTGTAAACATGATTATGTTACATTATGTAAACAAAAAGATGTTTACATTACTTGTAAACATTATAATGTCAACATGTAATTAGTTATGTTCTAATTTTTACTTTGACGCATGGAATGCATTTTGTACTAGTTAGACATACATTTAGATGATATTGAGTTGGTTGTTTACAATATTAGAACTAATGGCGATCACAGTATGTTGCATTTATAGACTGCGTATGTGAATAATATATTTATAACGTACAATTATTGTTAACCACACACATTTTTTGCTTAATATCAACATGACGGTATAAAAAATTACTTGTTCCACTAAGTAATATTTGTTCATTTTCATAGAAAATGGATACACAAGACTACAATGTTGGAATTAATACTCATAGAGTATGTTGGATTTATAGAATCCCTAGGTTAACAGAATATGTACAACTTGTAAATATATTATTAACCACACATATTTCTCTCTTTTACCAATACATGGGAGGTACATCTCCTTAAATTTTAATTTATTTCCAATTGAGAGTTAAATTTTTTTATCTCAATAAAAAAACCCCTCCATAAAAAAACTGTGAACTCTCATTTAAGTTCCCAAGTGTCATTCACATGACAATTTTGCTCCCAATTGTATCCACGTTCCTCCTACCTTCTTCCAAAAAATGGCGTCCATTTCACAGTCAAACAAGTCAACTCACTTGTCCAAACTTATCGTCAACAACGGTTCATCACCGCAACTAGGCGCAATAATATCGACAAACTCCAATCGAGCGGAGCTGGACTGAGCATAATCAAGCTTGAGACTCATCGAGCTCGAACAAAGTAGAAGCAGCATGTCTCTCAAACCCGCGAAAAACGACCTTAGAAGGAAATACGCAAAAGAATACTTGCCCTAGGTTTCTCAAACACGCCTCAATAGCATTCAGCTTTACCCAACCCTGCCGAATGAAGACAAAATCATACAAAAAAGCCTAATCGATCAACAAAAAAAGCCTAATGTAGTCTCGTTTCTTCATCAGGAGGTCAAGTAGCAACAAGATAGAAAAAATGAAGCCACAAAATAGAAAAAAATGAGGCTAATTGAGTGTTTGTCACAACCAATTTGCCCATAGCCGAATGGAAGAATATTTTACAAATTGTCGAGATTCGGTTGAGGAAGAAGAAGTTTTTCAATTAGTCAATGCAACTTTGAATCTTTTTAATTTAAAAGTTTCTAAATTAAAAAGAGCTATTTTTGCATGTAATAGATTTGAGGGTTATTGTTGCATATTATTTAAAGTAATTGCACAATATAGACAATTTTTGAAATCTAAGTTAAGAGAAAGCAGAGTTTTCAATTGTTTAGGTAAATAGCATTTTTTTAGACGTCACGTCAGTATTTTTCGGTTGATGATTTTTGCTTGACATATTTTCCCCTCAAGTGTAAGATAAATTTGTTTGATTTCGTGGGACCACGTCAATTAATAAGATTGCATTATCTTTGGTATTTTTGATTATTGGTTTAATATATTTTATTTTAATTTTAAATTTAATCAAATATTACGTTTTAATTTAAATTTTGGTGATTTTGGTTATGGAAAATATTTTTTTCGTAATGATTGATAATGAATTCCAGATTTGCAGCCCTCTTTTCAAAACAATCCTCACGAATTGTTGAATTGTGCTTATCAAACAGCCGAGAGATTCCACATTTATCCTTATTCTAATCGAAACATTCATCCACAGGGCAAATATGATTTATCTTTAGTCAATCCATAGTAAAAAAAAATGATTTACCTTTGCCATCAATGGAGCTTTTTCCCGTCAATGTTGTTCCCCTAGTTAATGTTGTTCCCCTAGTTAAGTTAACTATACTTTAATTAGTATAGTTAACTTAACTGTAGTATATGAATTTTATTTTTTCATTTTTATGTATATTTTGAATTAATTGATACTTATGAATTCCTTTATATGGTATATCAATTATGTATATCAGTAGTAGTCAGCTGATTGACTCGAATTAATTTAAATTAGTTTCATTTAAGTAAGGGTGGTTGAGACTTGTGAGAGGTTTACCGTGCAGTTGAGGGAGGGGCAGGATTTAAGTTTTATGGAAAGTAAAAATTTTATTTTAGTATCAATTCATTTTTAAGTATATCAATAATCGATTAATTAAGGGTTTTTGAAGATTTAAAATCCTACAGTTGGGGAGGCGAGATTTGTGGATTTTTCAAAATTTACCGTTTTTATAGTATATTTCCATGAATTTGTAGTAATCTATATTTATTGTTTCTTTAAGTATAATGTATATCATTAGTAGACAGATGATTGACACAAACTAATAAACAATCTACTTTATATGAACAAATGATATTTTTATCTAAAATAATTAATTATTTAAAAAAATTACTATTTATTTATCGATCTAAAAAATCTATTATTTCTCAACACACCACCAATGATACAGTTTGCGGAAATTCTCTATTATTTCATTAAGAGGTACATCTCCTACAATTTCCGTTTTTCTTTCTGGAATGTATTTATTTCTTAGGTGGCCCACTTGGAAAGGAAAAAATTACCACCACTTGTCATGCTTACTTGGACTAACTTTGGCGTACAGAAAAATTCGCGGGAATCACCAAAGATGCTTAAGGGAAAATTTGTGTCATGGAAAAGTGAATTTATGATAACGTGCCACAAATAATATTACACAAAAACAGTCCAAATAATGTTTCAACACCCATCCATCTCCTTCAGAATAATCCTAAACAGAACAGAGTGCCATCTCCTTCCTCGAACCACTTCAATTCTTATATCTAAACAGTAAACATCAGAATCACTGACAAACAAATGAAAATTCAAATTATAAAGACCCAAAAGAAATTCACAAATTTTTTTTTTGAAAATTTTCAAGGCACAATCTTGTAAGCTTTGAATTTATCAATCCAAGTAATGAAAGAGTTCTTGGAGTTCCTAAATCCCAAGAACCCATGCTCCTTGCTCTTGTTCATACAATCCAACGCCCCTACTGCGCACAATATAATGTCCGCAAACCACCAAACACCCACCTCCTCCAACTTCGTGGGCTGCAGCTGATTTTCCCTCACTATCTCTTCCCAAACAGCTGATTTATCCTTCATTATCTCCGCCAAGCTCAATAGCTCTCCTTCTTCAAATCCATGCTCCTCAATCCCGAACTGTTCTGCCAATACCTTCCAGAAATGCTTCCACTTGAACACGTCTCCGTTGTTGGAATTAAACGCCTCGTTCTTCGCGTACGGGTCCACCGCCGCCCATATGTGTTGCTCCGCTATCAGATCCGCGTCCGATGCCACCGTGAAACCCTCCCATGCTCCTTTGGTTCCGGGAAATTTCAGCGGCCTTCCCTCGTGCTTGCAAATCGTGGCGTACACGCACAGCGTCCCGATGATGTTCATCAAGCTGTAAGGGGAGAACCCGAATATTGTGTTGGGTCGGATCACGGACCATTCCAATCCCTCTCTCTTCTCAACCTGTTCGAATAGTATATCTTCTTGGTCGTAGTAGAAATTGGGGTAATCCAATCGGGGAAGATCCTCCGTGAAAGGCGGATCGTGCGGTTGGATCTTGCCGAAGCTCTCGAACGGTCCGACGTAGTGCTTGGTCCCGGTCTGGAGGCAGATGTGGCGGAGATTTGGCGCGTTGGGTATAACGGACTCCAAAACATTGCGCAGCATTCTGCCGTTAGCCTCGCAATTCTCGATCTCAGTGGATCGGTTAGCCCAGGTCACGTAGAAGATGTGAGTTACATCAGTGAGCGGCGAGAGCTTGTCTTTGGCGTCTTCCGCGTCGGATACATCGCACTGGATGTATTCGATTGGGTGGTCGGCGTTCCAATTGGGCCTGGGCCTTCGGGCAACGCCGTAGACCTTCCATGGGCCGCCTGGAGTGTCGGAGAGTGGGAGAATCTCCGCTAGACTGTTGCCGACGATGCCAGTCACACCGATTATCAAACCCACGCTCTGGTAGCTTCTAGGAGCTTCATCTTCTTCGAATTTCTTCTGCAAAAAGAAAAAAAAAGAATTTAAACAGACAAATAAGTGGCGGTGGGCAAGTGAAAAACAGAGAAAAATGTTTAGGCGGTGGTAGTTGCCTTGGCAGCGCCGATAGCCCCGGCCCACCACCAGCTCATATTGATATAATGATTTGATGGAGAGGAAAAAGGATCAGAGAAAAAGACGATAATAGAGGAAAATGAAAAGACGACCCGAAATTGAGAGGGAGAGAAGGATTAGTCGGATTAGATAAGAGAGTTAAGAGGGAAAGGCCAGTAGGTAAATCCAGCTAACAGTCCTTTCTCGATCCAAATGACCATTGGATTTTGGAATGGTCTCGCGCTTCTCCTTATAGGCACCACATTTTTTTTGTGTTTGTCAAGAAATGAAATCCTTGACAAAAAGAGGAAATGAAATATATATCAAACATAGACCCTAGTGAGAATACATCCATGCTCTAAAGATAAATATTTAAATTTATATCCCGATATTCCTAATTTTATTAAAAAGAGAGAAGGGAAGTAGATTACACATGATCAAAATTGGAGTATGAGGGTGAACTAGAGATTGACAATATTATTCACGGGTTTATGTACTTACAAGTACCTGACTCTAATGGATAGGGTATGTGAGTTTTATAATGGGTTAGGTGTGGAATTTCAAGGTAAGATAGAAGAAGAAGAAATACTAGTCGTTTACAGAGGAAGCAAGAAGAAAGAGGAAAGAAAGAGACGAAGTAGGATGACCAAGCAACGGTGGCTTGTTTCTTGGCACTCTAAGAAATAACATTAGGACTAAGAAAGATCACGAACCCGGAAGTAGATCTTCTATCTGAGGGATCTCTTGCCCAATCTGTATCACTGAAAGCCTGCAAATAAAGAGAGCATGGTTTAAAAAGATTATCTAAAGTACCAATAACATATCTTATTATCCTTTTAACAATAGCAAAGCGAGACATGGTAGGAGAATATATAAACTGACAAATTTTATTATAAGAAAAACTAATGTCAAGTCTAGTAATAGTCAGATATTATAAAGAACCAACTAAACCCCTGTAAAGTGTGACATTAGATAAAGGAGAACTCGTATGACTATACAGAGAAGACTTAGAAGAACAATGAGATATGCAAGGTTTAGCATTCAACATTCCGACCTTAAGAATCAAATCTTTTGCATACTTCTGTTGATTAACAAAGATACCATTTGAATTTCTATGTATCTCTAGACCTAAGAAATATTTGAAGTCACCAAGATCAGACATATAAAAAATATGCTATAAATTATTCACAATATTATCAATGTAAGAAGAAGAAGTACCACTAATTATGATGTCATCAACATATAACAAAATGAAAGTAATAGTGGTGGAAGTAGCTTGGATAAAAAGAGATGTATTAGCCTGAGAAGCAACAAACCCAATAGACAACAAATGTGTAGTGAATTTTTCAAACCAGGTCCTAAGAGCCTGTTTTAAACCATAAAGAGACTTATTTAACTTATAAACATATAGAGGAAATTTTTTATCTATGAACCCTTGAGGTTGAATCATATACACTTCTTCATACAATGAACCATGTAAAAGGTATTTTTAACATCCAGTTGCCTTAAGGGCCAATTATAAGTAGCAGCTAAGGATAGTAAGATCATAATAATATGTTTCTTAACGACTGGACTAAAAGTCTCAGTGTAATCTAGACCTTCCTGTTGGTGAAAACCTTTGGCTGAGCAATAGAGCCATCCGGTTTGTATTTTAATTTATAAACCCACTTGCAACCTACAACATATTTATTTGGTGGTAAAGGAACAAGAGTCCAAGTGTGTTATTAAGTTATAGTATTAAACTCTTCAACCATTGCCTAAGTCCATTAAGGACTTTTAATGGTAGAACTAAAGGAAGTAGGTTTAATAGGAATGTTATGACTCAAAAAATAAAAAGCCAAAAAATATTTCTTCTTAAAAATTTCAGACTTAGAACGTGTTTGCATTGGGTGCCTAGACTGACTAGTAGTGTGAGACCGTGGAGAAATAGAAGAAACATGCAGATCAACAATTAAACCACTAGAAATATCATGTAAGCTACTAGAATTATAGCCAGAAACAAGAATTACGTGTTCAAATCAGTACGAATTCGACCAGAATCAGAAGTTTAAGAACTAGAAAAATTAGCAGGTTTGGTAGAAACAATTTTCAAGTCATGTAAAATAGTAGCATTCAGCCCATAACTCATATCAATATGTAAGTCAGGTATACTATCAGAATATAAAACATTAGTAGAGTGTATAACATGCTCATTATTGTCCAAAACAGCAAGCAGAACAATAATATCCTCACAAATCTCAGCAGGATTATTAATAGAGAAATTAACAGTAGGAGGACTAATGAAAGAAGAAGTATTACCTTTGTTGCTAGTCAAAGAGTGAATTAAAGGGAAAATAGAAGGATACATGTTACTCGAAACATTAGAAGTAGAGTTGGAAGAATTAGAATTCTGGTTAGAAATGCTAGAGGCATAAGGAAAAGTGAACTCATCAAATTGAACATGCTGAGATGTATAATATTTATTGTTCACCCTATCATAGCACAAATAACCTTTATAGTCTAAAGCATATCCTAAAAATATACATTTAGTAGATTTAGGACTAAATTTATTTTGCATATATGGTCTTAAGCTAGGATAGCAAGTACAACAAAAAACCTTTAACAATCTATAATCATGCATCTTACCAAATAAGCATTGAAAGGGAGAAATATTCTTTGTCACAGAACTAGGCATCCTATTAATTAAATTGACAATAGTGTTAAAAGAAAAATTCCAAAAAATATTGGGAAATGAAGCATGATGTAAGATAGTAAGACCGGTTTTCACAATATGCATGTGCTTCCGCTTAGAAACTCCATTTGGCTATGGAGTATAAGGGCAATATTTTTTATGAATAATTCCATTTTCACTTAGAAAAGTCTGAATTAAGAGGTTGGTGTATTCAGTGCCTCCATCAGACCTAAGTATTTTAATTTTAGTGGAAAATATATTTTCAACTAAAACCTTAAATCTTTTGAAAATATTGAAAACTTCAGATTTCTGAGAAATAGGAAAAATCCAAGAGTATCTCTAAAAATCATCAATAAACACAACATAGTACCTATGGCCTAAAATAGATATAGTAGGGGAGGGTCCCTGCACATCACTATGAAGATGTTCACGGGCAGAGGTGGAGATAAAGTTAGAGACAGAAAAAGGAAGTTTTGACATTTTATTACTAACACAACTAATACAAAACACGTATCATAATTGGGTAGATTACAAAGAATGTGAGTAGAATTCAAAACATGTCTAACAATATTGTGAGTAAGGTGACCTAACTTATTGTGCCGAAGAAGATTAGACAACCTAGAAACAAGACATGCAATAGAGGGAGAGGGTAAACAAGACAATATTGTGTATACGCCATTTATGTTGGGTCCTTTATGTAGAATGGCCCATGCGGCTTTGTCTTGAATACAGAAAAAATGTGCATAAAAAATAAACAAACAATTATTATCAAGATAAAACTTATAAATAGATAATAAATTTGAACAAAGACTAGGAACAAAATGCACTTGAGCAAGATTAAAAGTTTGATTCAGAATATGTAAAGTGGCAGAGCCTGTATGAGAGATAGAGAGAGCTTGTCCATTCCCTATAGAAACATAATCCTTACCAGTGTACTCGGTTGGAGCATAAAGACTTTTCAAATCTGGATATAGGTGAGTATTACAGCTCGTATCAGTAAGCCAAACTTGAGGATCCATGGGGGTTTGATACGTGTGTAGAAGCAGTCGTGGCAGAAAGATAAGGAGAGGGATTTCAGTCTTGGTATGAGTAATTGAGGTGATGATTACAGTCGTTCGTGCTATGACCAAATTTTGGACAAATTTGACATTGAATACAATATTGTTGAAAAAGCATGGGTGATTCAGGAGAGAAATTAGGAACAAATTTAAAATTGGGGGCATTTTGGGTGTAGGTGGTCCTATAATATATTGCAAGAAATTATTTTGCCAATTGGGTATTCTTCCTTCCCAAATTACTCCTACCAGAATTAAACCTATTCCCTCTACCCAAATTAAAGGAATTTATGTTATCTCTTCCACGAGAATTTCCTCTATTGTTGAAGAAAGAAGCCATAATTGCAGTGTTGAGAAAGACGATTCTAGTTTCTTGGTTTGAGACTTTAAAAAGTGTCTTCAGCCTTCAAAAATACATGGATTTCTTCAAGATTTAAGGGCTCTACTCGGGTTCGAATAGACCTCCTTAGCGCATTGAACTCCATTGGAAGGCCATTGATGGTGCAAATGAGGATATCCTCGTCCTCAATATTCACGGAGGCAGTGGACAATTTGTCCTTTAATTCTTTGATACGTTGCATATATACGTATCGATGCTCTCATTTGATTTTTTACTCACATATTGTAAATCAGATTTGAGTTGTAAAATATTAGTACGAGAAATCAAAGAGAACATTTTCTCGATGGAATCCTAGATTTCCTTCGAAGTCCTGCATCCCATAACCTATGCCAAGACCATAGGAGAAAGAGTCGCGTTGATTAGAGTCAGAAGAGCTTGATCTTGGGTGACCCATCGATCAAATTTAGGGTTCGGCTCTGTCAAATCTCCATTTTGAATAAAATTTTCTGGGCACTTAATCGAGCCATCCACGAAACCGAAATCCATATGCGCCTTCAAAATCGTTGAGATATGATATTTCTAGATGATGTAACTTGTGGAATCTAGTCATATTGAGATAATGTTGCATATGTTTGAAAGGAGGAAAATTGGAGAATGAGAAGGAGTTTCGATACTGAATGAGGAGGAGTGTTAGCACACTCTTACGTGGAGGAGGAGATTGACATAAATTGGGAGCTTGTTTGAGATCCAGATCTCGATACATGGATTTCTTAATTTATAGTTGAAGGATCTTGATTTGGATTTTCTGTGTGTTCAGTTATGGATGTCATTCAACAATGGGTCTTGTACCATGTGGAATTTCAAGGTAAGATAGAAGAAGAAGAAATACCAGTCAATTATAGAGGAAGCAAGAAGAAAGAGGAAAGAAAGAGACGAAGCAGAAGAGAAAAAAAAACTTTTCATTAACACAACAAAACCAAAAAAGAGAGTTTAATACAAAGGTTAGAAACTAATGGCTAGATGAAGAAAACACCAACTAGCTCTTTAACCAACTAACCAAATAATCTAACTAATATACTTAGCCTTTAACATTAGGTTGGGTATGAGTATATAAAAAAATATCCATGAGGGTATGAGTATGTTCATTTTAAGTTTGGCAATTTAAAACATTATTGTCAATATTTTGATATGAATATATGATAATAGTTTCATATTGTTTTAAATTTTATTGTCAATTATAGATTGCAGGTAGAAAAAACCACTAAATAGTCATACATGAATGGGTATCCTCCATTTGACATTGGACGATGGGGGGCACTGGATGTTCAAATGATTTAAGTTTAACTAAGTTCATCTCGTTTGGGATGTGTTTAGGATTAAATGAGACGAACACCCTACACATAAAATTTTTGTGGGTATAGATATGAAGATAGAAAATATTAACATGCATGAGATAGTATGACACTATCCGTAACATACTATATGCATTGACAATCCTAAGATGAACCAACTGGGCTAAAATCCTTAGTCATGTAATTTGGATTTTTTTTCAAGTTACGTATTTTGATTTTTTGAAAGAGATGAAAATGATGCATAACTTCATAAACCATGACGTATTCTATGGACAAGATGGACCTGACGCACGGTGCCCAAGTCCAATCCCTAACTCAACTGATCCACGGGTGTGTGTTCGTCTTTTTCGTATGGACGAAGACGAACACATGTTTTTGTGAACGTGGCTTTCACGTCTTTAACTCTTTATTTTAGTTTATTTTTTGGATTTTAATTCACGTCTCTAACTCTTTGTTTTTGGGATTTTAATTCCTTCAGACTTGGTTGGATAGTAGGATTACAGCACAAAGACAAACAAATACAACCAAGCAAAAAAAACACACATCTTCTCTCTGCAAATTCTTAGGCAACTGCTTCATCATCTGCTTTTCCTTCTTCCCGTTATCCTTATCCTGTTTTCTCGTCTTATCTCTTTTTTCTTTCTTTTTTTCCCCTTAATTGTTGTGCAACGATTTTCCTCTCTTATGAAACTTTTAACGTTCGATATCGAACTTCCCTACTTTTGGTTGAGCTTCAAAGAGTAACTTTTTATTTAGCTCTTATACCCTATCAATTCTAAGCCTAAACTTTTTATGTACTTAGAAATTGTGAAAGATTAGCAATTATAGTATCAATAGTTAATACATAATTAGCACATCTAATCAATTAATCAAATCAGCAAATTAAAATAACTTGTTTTAGTCGTGATGAAGGTTGTAACATGAATTCTATAAAAGGAACATGTATATTAATATATATCTCATATGATCGAACAGTTATTTTAAGGATACCACGATTTGCTTGAAACTTATGTTGTGGGCAGGGGAAAGCCCACAATGGAAGGAACTAGGAAGGGGGAAATTGCCCTCTTTTCTTTTGATAATCCTACCTTATATATTGAATTAATTATATTTTACAAATAAATTTATATTTTTCCTTCCTTTAAATTGTTTAATTCTAGAGCTTATCCTCTTGCACTCTCAAAGCTCATAAAAAAAAAGCTATCTTGTTCAGCATTAGATTAGGATTAAAGGAAGAAAATAGTTATATCCATTAGTTAACCTTACAATTTTATCTGTCGTCTTATTAGGCCTAATTAACCTTTGTATATAGTGGAACACCTCATCACGAATGACGTATCTGATTATATACGTAGAACTCAAGAACGAGATTGGATAGCACCTACGTGGCATGATAAGACCGAAGTAGGGTAATAACAAATATGCTTGTAAGGGCTACACCTGGACCTATAAAGGTGGTGAGCCCAATTTGAGATTGTATGTTAAGTGTTAAGTCTCGCCTTCGAGTTAAGTGACAAAGGCTCGAAGACTCTTCCTTTGCCTGAGAACAATCTGGGGGTTGTGGTCTGGTAGGATTAGGACAAGATTACGCTATACCAAGAGAGGAAGAATTACTTGAAGGGTATGACCTCCTTAGGCACATTGGATGTGCCCCATTCTAATAGAGAATGGTAAAAAGAGATCCAATACGTGACCCATCGGTCTAGGGACACGTATGTCCGTCCGCGCTGGGGATGCCCGACGGTAATTTGAGCAATGCACCAGTCATTAGGGGTCACCATGACACATAGAGGGGCTTGAACCACCGTGGGAGGGTGCCCACGGTGGGTGGAGGGACTTGACCCACCGTGGGGGGTGCCCACGACGGGTAGATGGGGGCTTGACCCGCCATGAGGGAAGTGCCCCATGGTGGGAAGTGAGCTAACCGGCTGTCGAGGAGGGTGCCCTGTGTCGCGTTGTTCGTATGTGGCCGTGCATCCATCACCGGGGAGGCCTGCCGGCAGGGGGTGTCTTGTGGGGTCCTCTGTATAGTATAAATCTAACGCCTGTGAGTTTGTTATCCTGCTACTCGATGTCACAAAGTCACGACTAGTTGTGAGCCTCAAAGGTGAGCACAAGTCATGAATGTCATGATGTTTTAAGAGTTTGAGCACATTTAAAGTGTGGTCATGTGTTCAGGCGTGATTATCAGGTGATTGCAATGACAATAGTAGGGGCACACTAACTCTCACGTTCCCAGGCTTACATGTCGTAGATTATGTCACTTAAATCACACTTAACCCTAAACCCCCTAAAGATTTTGGCAACTCCACTAGGAAGTGACCTATCTAAACTCTATTTGTTCTTAAGTATGGCTGGACGTGGAAGAATCACGAGGGCTTCTTCCCATTTGGAAGGAGATAATGTCAACCCAACTATAGAGAATCATTACCTACAAGAGGCTAACTTCAAGGGAGAAAACCAATCTCCCCGTCATTGCTGCAGCTACAATGACGGCGACAGAACAGACTAACATCATCAGAGAGCTCCAGGCCTTTAACGCTGAAATCTGCAACTTGTTGGGTATGTTGACCGCTCTACTTACAACTGCCCAGAATCCTCCACCACCACTGCCTATTGTTCATGTTATGCCTCCTCACACGGTGAACTAGACTGATACCGATAGACAGATTCCACCTATAAATCCCAGGGGCTCGTCTGGGTCAAGAACAGTAAACAATGATCAAAATGTGGGTAACTCGAGTAACCCTGCAAATGTTATCATTTTGCCAACAGCCTTCCCGACATCCTTCGCATGTCCCATGTTGGCACATGACGTCTCGGTCAATGGCACCAACACTGGCCCTTTTGTTACCAAGGAGACACTACAAAAGATGTTGGAGATGGAGCGTATCAAAGCCTATCTGAGCGAGATGATAGTAGACTTCGTCCCTCTTACCCATGCGAGCTACCCATGAAGCCATACCCGTTCGACTATGTACCCCTAAAGTTTTGTAAGTATAATGGGAAGGACGGATGTGCTAGAGAGCACATTATACATTTCATTGATAATTTGGGACCCAAACAGATGTGATGTGTCCATGAGCTTGATGGAGTTTTTGAAATCGCTGACTGAGAGAGCATATATATGGCACATCTATCTAGTGCCGAGATCACTTTTAACATGGTCGCATATGGTTTGTATCTTCATGACAGTTTTTTGTGTCTGAGGAAAAGATGAGCATTCTCGAGTTGGGGCGTGAGCGTAAAAAGAAAGAGGATAACTTACGTCAGACGGTTCAAAGATAAAGCCTTGGATTGCCAGGAAGAGTGGAAGGAGGAAGATTTGATGAAGATGTGCATATGCGGAACGATGAATGAGTATAGAACGCATTTGGAGAACCCTAACATCACCACTTTCTCACGCTTGCATGTAGCTACTTAATGCACCAACACTTCAGTGTCTAGGCCAAATATTGTAGAGCAGACTGAGTGCGGGGGGCTTGCATGGAAGCTTGCAAGATCATGTCATACGTAGCCATGACACAACCCCAAGGGCGAGGTGCAAAACAAGACAGAAGAAAATGGATGATCCACCAGCTTTCCCCTGGTCTATGGATAAGGTGGAAGCGATGTTGGATGTGTTGGTCAAGAATAAGGTCGTGTGGAGACCTTGGGTGAAAAACTTGGCCACCAGAGAAGAAATAGAAACACCTCGGTATTTCCGCTTCCACCGAGACACCACTAACATGACCAAAGATTGTAAAACTTTGAGACGGATTTTCCATGAAAAGCTCTAAAAAGGAGAGATAATTAATCCATACCTAGAAGTTGCAGGGAACCAACCTTTCCTATCGCATGCTACATGACCATCGTGACATGAATTGGTGATATGCTACAAAACTTGAGGAGGGGTATGTTAAGTACAAATGTAATAATGTGTTGTAAGGTCCAAAGATTATATACTTGAAGCCGCAATACGCATGTGTATTTATGAAATACCTATTCTAAAAATTACAATTATTTATCTATGTGCGTGCTTGTACGAATAGGAAGGGCCACATGAGACCACCTCTATGGCTGATACTAGACGCTACCGATGGGATGACCCTAAAATGCTTTAAGTCGTATAAACGACGTTCAACTTTAAGTGCGTAAAAAACTATCAAGTTTAGCATTGTAACTTTTACTCAAGCTTTTGTGATTATCAAAATCGCCCGAAAACAAATAACGAGTCTATCATCCTGAAATTCAATTAAGACATTTCAGCAAAGTTTGCTCCCGAAATGCGTGTAAGACATTTCAGCAAAGTTAGCTCCTAGAACGCATTTAAGATGTTTCATCAAATGTTGCTCCTGAAACGCGTTTAAGACATTTCGGTAAATGTTGTTCTTGAAATACGTTTAAGACATTTCGGTAAATGTTGTTCTTGAAATACGTTTAAGACGTTTCAGCAAAATTAGTTCCTGGAATGCATTTAAGACGTTTCAGCAAAGATTATTCCTAAAACAGCACTGCTACAAAAACATGATACAATGACAACCACCTATTTAGTACAATGACAACTTTGCCAAACCTGCCAAAGGAAAAAGGTGTTGGGTAGGTATAATATGACAGCTTTTTAATTAACTGTCATAAATGTCTTATCTGCGATGATAGTGTGAAAATAATCTGTCATCGTTTTATAATATAAAAACTCGCTTATCAGCCAAAGTTTGCTTTATTTTCAAAAATGTCAGGGTCGCATTTCAGGAACAAGCTTTGTTATTTGCAGCTCATTATGAGCTCAGTGAAGAAGAGGATCGGATTCATTTTAGGTTCACTTGCTTGGCCAAGGTGAAGACGGGGAGCTTGAAGGGTCTAGATGTGGCGTTACAGTTATCCTAAATTTAAAGTTCTGGAATTTTTTTCTCTATATTTTGTTGTTCTTTACTCTTGCTAACGTGATATATGTAATGTGTTCTTCTATTCTCTTCTTTTTAGTGTTGGAATTTTTAATTTTACATTAACTATTTTAAAATCATTTTCTTGTTTATTCAAGAAAGTGTTAGTATGCTTAGGCCGACACTTTGCGTAGCTGACTTCTATTAAGACTATCAGTAATTCCATTTTATTTTTTAGTCTGTGTCAAATGATGTCAATCATTGCTAACTGTTAATTCACTTTGTGTTTTAAATATCATCAAGAGTATTTTAGAGTACAAAGAGAATAAATGTTCTGGTGCATCAAACATATGAGGTGGTTGGCCAGAAGAAGATGACTCTTTTATTGACTTACTTTATGGGTTGATGATGCGCTAGATGGATCGTGCATCATATTTTTTCGGCATCTAGTTTAAAGCACATGGCTGTTGTTATATCTTAGTGTGCCTTAAGAATGGTAATTTAAGAATTAAGAGCATATCTTTAGTAGCTTACTATTTTGTGCATGGATTTTATTATTTATGGCTGTCAATTTCTATTCATGATGCTTGATAGCTTGGTATACACTTACGTGTGAAGGTGACTTTAACTGATGTATATTTTTATTATTGTTTAGAGTGGATGAGAGTATCGACTTAAAATGAGAATGAAAACTTAAACAAGTTTGACAGGATGAACTACATACAATTTTTTATTCTTAGATCTTTAATATTTTGTGATGTGATATTGGAATACTGTTCTCAGGGGCATGAGCTTGTATTGCATGTCTTATACCATCTGCACTGTCTCGTGATTTATGAATAGGTTGAAAGTTCATAATTTGCTACAGCTATATATAAAAAGTTCCTTTGGACAGTGGTAAGCACCTTTAAACTGGCTCAACTTTTAGATCAATTTTCCTTATCTAGTGTTTGCATTATCAAAGTTCATCATTTGCTGCAGTTGAAAGTTCTAATGACATTGTCAAGGTTTTCAAATCCTAAGCAAGAATAGTTTATCCAAATACGTGAATTGTGTAAATTCTACACAAGTTAATTGGTCTAGTACTTGTTAAGCAGGATTTGACAGAGGCTAATGCTAATGTGCGCAAGAGAATTGGATACATGTTTGCTGAATTGTAGGTTTTGCCTCCTTTTTTAATTAGTTTATGTTACTTCTCTTGGTTCATGTCTAATCTTTAGGGGTTTTTTAATTTTTTATACTAATTTATGTAATCTCCGTAAACTGATGTCTACAAAATCTTCTTTGCTTTATTGTATGCATCTAGGAATTTCCATTACATTAGTCAGTTTCAGACTTTTAGTGCATGTAGGTCCGGTGTGAAGAAGTATTGTTTTTAATTTATCTACTTATACTGAAGAAAACTTGTTTTCTTTTATTATTATTCTGGATATTTGACCCTCATAATTTGTTATCAGCTTCAATGCTTATATGATTACTTAATGTGATTTGAGTGAGTCTTGGGAGTTCTTCTTCCCATGATAGTGATATTAGTTTAGTTACTTTTCTTCTCTAGTATTATTTATCTTTATTGTCAAATAATGTCTTGTATAAATCAGGAAGCGGCTTGATGCAACCCTCTAAGACTTAGAAGAGAAGCAAAACAGCAAGAAAGAAGCAGTTTGTAATCATTCTTTAAAATTTTGCCAAATTTTACAAATGCTTCAAGTAGGTATCAATTACTCATAGTTGGCATTATTATCTTGTAGATTTTGAAGGTAAAACAGAGGATTCATTCTCTCCAGGCTGGAAAAGCCAATGTGTAAAGTGCATTAGTAGTTGTGACATAAGTTGTAAGTCAGTTAATCTCTATTTGAGGCTTTGAATGTGGTTCTTCTTTCTTCCCTTCTTGTTATTAAACAATTTGATAATGATTAAAAAAATTGTCTCACAATTTTACGTTAGATAGGAAATTATATATTCGATTTGTATCTATCATAGTTTATTCATTCATTCGTTGCGAATTCAGTATCCAAAAAATTATTTTGACTCATAGTTCTAAGCCATTGATTGAAGAGAAAAGCACTTACTCGATTTCTGATTGGAGTATGAAGATAGACGGAACTAGGAACTAGGAAGGTTCTGTCGATATAACTGAGTGTCCTCTACAGCCTTTCACTTGGATCAACATTGAGTTCATCATCCTATGCTTTGATCAATTATTCTAGGCAAGCTTGAACTCATAAGAATTAGTCGATGACATGCTTCTGGAATGAAAAATATATGATACTCTGACAACATAATTATTTAATCATCTCTAGTTGTTAGGGCAATAGATCTTCTTTGAAGAATTTGACAGTTATGGGAATGAAATAGATTGGAGCAATAGAAGAAAAAAAAGTTGAAGAGCTTTCTTGAAGGACCAAATCTTATCGCTTAGAAGGACCTTATCCAATGCTTTGGCACAACTATAGAACCCTACTGCCAATTTTTGCTTACTCTAATATAATTTTTAAATAAAAAGACCTTAAATTTTAAGCTGAGCTATGGTATCTATTTGAAAGAAAGGTTATACATTTCTGATATATATTCTTAATGTACCATGCTAAGCATACTGCCGTATTTTGCTTTGGACCATTGTTTTTTAAATTAGATTCATGGCCTGAACCTAATCAACTTTTCCTTTAAGTAAACTATTTAAGCCTGCTACTTAAACATTTTGTAATTAGATGATATTAGGGATAATGTCATAACCTGGCTTTGCATCAGGGGAAGGCAGTTTTTGCCTTTCAATGACATTTTAAAAAAAAAAATTATGAGATCTTTTAATGACGGGGATTCCTATCATCAAATATATTTTCGCGGGACTTTTAGATGAAGGGGATTCCCCATCATTAAAAGGCAAAAATTGAGACTTTTAGATGACAGGGATTCACCGGCATCTAAAATATTTTCACGAGACTTTAGATGACGAGGAATCTCCATCATTAAATGCCAAAAACCAATATTTTTTAATAACGGGGAATGTAAATATGACAGCCCGGTAGATGACAATCGGTCAATCTTCAATATAGGGTTGTAATGATGGGTTTTACGAGTCATCTAACCCCCTTTTTGTAGTAGTGGTGTGTAAGACGTTTCAACGGAAATTGTTCCTGGAACGCACTTAAGACGTTTCAGCAAAGTTTGTTCCTAAAACACACTTAAGCCATATTCAGCAAAGTTGTTCATGGATCGCATTTGAGATGTTTCAATAGACTATGTCCCTAGGATGCATTTAAGATGTTTCAATAAAGTTTGTCCCTGAAATGCAATAAAGACATTTTGGCAAAAGTAGTTGGGCGGAATTTATCCGCTGTTGCAAATCGCTTCAAAGCGGTACTTGGCCGCCATACACAAGTTGTTATAACTGCTTACTTCACTCATTCCCATAAAATAGGGACCGTTGTCGTGTAGATTAAATCTAACTTAGAGATTTATTATGAATATGCTCGTGTTAAAAGTCGTATGTAAGAGCGACGTATGTGCGAAGTAGGGATGCATGATAATGGTTCGAAGTAGGAACGAATGAGCATGTATGATGAAAATGTAAAGTATGAACTGATACATGATAAAATATGAAGTAGGGATGGGTATATAACCCTTTAAGCATGACCATTGCAGATAGTCCAATATGCACGTGCCTCCTTCGGCAACTTGATTATATTTTTATGTATGCGTGCACCTTCTTAGACAGTATCATGCAGGTTCCTACGTCTATGCACTTTGACAAGTCGAATCATCTACGGACGACACTTCATCATGTGCACCTACGGCCGGACCATTTCTTGATAAACTTCGCACTGGTTAGTTATCTCAATATCAGAAAGCGGTGGTACGTTTGTTCATGATTTTAATGAATTATCTCTAGAAATGATTATGAACACATCATTGAGCTGTATCTATCATATTCAAGAATAATGCAGGTAGAAAGTGTTGTCTGGCTCTCCTATGTATCATGATACTTTGGTATTTGGCCACACAGTATGAACATGCATATGATACATATATTACCATGTATATTATCTTGTGCTAACATTGAACTTTAGGCTGTGTTTTGCTAGTGTATATGTTTTTTCAGCTAGTCATTCTTTCGTGCCTAGCCAACTACTTCTTTTCACTCTTACTGGAGGCTAAATGAAAGGAATTGGTACACCATCACATCTAGCTAGGGTTTACAACAACAAAGATGACTATCACAGTTGAACATGTGGGTCATCAATTGAGACCACAACGCATGCATGGACTATGTACAAGTTCAACTGCTACATATTTGAACTTGTATAGGGGCTAAATTAGATGGTGGACCACCTCATCACGAGAGGCGTATTTGAGTATACACGTGGCACTCAAGGATCATATTGGATAACGCCTACGTGGCATGATAAAGTTGAAGTATGGAAATAACAAATATGTTTGTAAGGGTCACACCTATACCTATAAAGGTGGCGAGCCTATTTTGAGATTGTAAGTGAAGTGTTAAGTCTCGCTTTCGAGCTAAATGACAAATGCTCGAACGCTCTTCCTTGCCTAAGAACAATCTAAGGGTTGTGGTCTGATAGGATTAGGACAAAGTTACACTATACCAAGAGAGGAAGAACTACTCGAAGGGTATGGCCTCCTTATATATCTTAGATGTGCCCTATTATGATAGAGAAGTGTAAAAAGAGACGTAATACGTGACCTGTCGGTCTTAGGACGCGTATGTCTGTCCGCTGTCGGGAATGCCTGACGATAAGTTGAGCAATGCACCCGTCACTGGGGGGTCACCCCGGCGACTCATAGAGGGGCTTGACCCACTGTGAGGGGTTCCCATGGAGGGTAAAGGGGGGCTTGACCCGCCGTTGGGGGTGCCGATGACATGTAGAGGGGCTTGGCCTATCGTAGGGGGTTGCCCACGGTGGGTAGAGGGGGGCTTGACCCTCTGTGGGGGTTCCCACGCTGAGTAGAGGGGCTTGACCCGCTATGGGGAGGTTCCCCACGACGGGAAGCGATTTGACCCGCCAACGGGGAGGGTGACCCACGACAAGTGTCTCATGTCGTGTGTCTGTATGTGGCCGTGCATCTGTCATCAGGGAGGCCTGACAACTGGTGGTGTCTTGCGGGGTCCTATGTATAGTATAAATCAAAAGTCTATGAGTTTGTTATCCAGCTACTCGATGTGACAAAAGCACAACTAGTTGTGAGCATGGAAAGTGAGCACGAGTCATGACGTTTTATGAGCATGTTTTAAGCGTGGTCACGTGTTCAGGCCTGATTCACTTAATTGTAATGACAATAGTAGGTATTATTATAGGGGGATTTAATTCTCACCGATCCCGAGACCAAACCTCGAGAATATTCTCTCCTCAAAGTTCTCACTTACCATAGAGTTTGAAAGGCATTTGTCACCTTCCAGCGGCTGCCTAACGTTGATTGTTCTTCACCCTCCGACCACTAATTCCCATGTTCTCAGGTTTACTTGTCGTAGATTAGGTCACTCAAATCACACTTCACCCTAAACCCTCTAAACAACCTTCCAATGAAATATTACTTGTACAATGAGAGATCAAAATCAGTTTATTATCTAATTTCATGAAATGAACAACGAGTGTTCATTGGTATCACCATCAGTAAGGTAATTATATTCTATAATCGAACTTCATTATTATATTATCCAAACATTATTATCATCAATGAGAACCATCATGTCTTAGTATACAAAACTTTATTTTATCGACCACTATAAAGAGTTTCACAATTAAAATTGTCCATTACTGATTCTTTTGTAAAGTGTGACAAGTATAATTTTGGGCTTTTCTTAGAAAAGTTATTGTAGATGCAGATAATCTATTGTCAAGGGTTGTCATATATTACTAGTGACTGAGGATAAATCTAAGTACTATAAACAAGCTATAAGGCAAAAAAGTACCGAGCCAGTCAGGTTCCAAGTTCGGGCGTGATTAACTTGACATTGATGCGGTGCCTAGTCAATCAGGTTCCAAGGATCAAGTTAGCAAATGATCAAATATGAAAAGACTATGGGTAATTATAGAATTACAAAACAAATAACTTAATGTGAATTGTGCTCTAATATTGATAACGTTAGATCTCAAAATATCTCCCTAAAAGATATATTTAATGACGATCTTGATCCCTTAGAAAAAAGATGGCATGTGTAGAAATATATCAAGTCAAGAACATTTACTTGATTATGCAGCGGAATAGATCAAAATAATGAATTACGTGTCGGATCTTGTAGGAGATCACAAAAACAAACTCCTCACTGGAACCACAACCCAAGAATCCTTGATTTTGGTATTAGATGAATGGTTTCTCTCTCTTGATTTTCTATAGGTCTGAATTTGTTTTGTCAATAGGTTTTCTTCACTAAATGGAAGTTAATGAAAGTTTCTTTTATTAAATTCCATTGGTAGTTTTCATGTGAAAAACTACCAATCATTTTTTTTCATAACCGGTTTGGATCGCACATGATGTGATTGAACGAATTTAATCACAGATGATTAAACATTCACATACTAATGAATTCATATGAAAAAATGGATCGTGCGACCTGCGAACAAACATAAGAGAAAGTTGTTATGAACCTGTTAGGGTAACATAGTAACTCCAAAACTAAAGAATATATATATATGACCCGTTATACCCCAGACGAATTTGTTACAACAGTCCAAACATCTCTAATCCCTCGAAGAGCAATGCTTGACTTCATCAAAAACATGTATTCACAATCATGTACTAGCCATTACGAGGTAACAAAATTGGTTGACCAGTGAACACACTATAGATGTAGACAAAAAATGTATTCCTTTCCTACACATATAACTTAGTTTCAAATAAATTATTTCCTAGACATGCCCCATTAGGTCGAATTATCATAACCATAGGTAACATGCTAAAGTAGCAACATTTATGTGTCACTTCACTATATAGTCCAAAGTCACATAAGGTAAAAAAATGAGGTTTCAAAATAACTTAATGGACTCATACAATGCGAGAGCATGGATTCTATCTCACATTTCCCTTATTCAGTCGTAAAAAGACACATGTGGCATGAAAACATGTTGTAGTGGTTTTCTCTCCATAGAAAGAATGTATGTCTATATTGAACCACTATAAGGATCTTAGCATATACCAAAATATTTCTCGCGCCTAACTCAAGATCTTACTAGCTCGCTCCTCATAGCGCCT
This sequence comes from Datisca glomerata, assembly GCA_003255025.1. Lineage (NCBI taxonomy): Eukaryota > Viridiplantae > Streptophyta > Magnoliopsida > Cucurbitales > Datiscaceae > Datisca > Datisca glomerata. The sequence continues at coordinate 373,913 of QANY01007023.1, read as the reverse complement.
ACAATAAGTTCTCGCATCCCGTCCACCAACCAGGCTATATGATCGTGAGAATCATGTCGATCCATAAAATTAATATTTAGACCTCATCTTGACCTCTTATCAAGGTGACAACATAATCAAAGTACATTTTGTTTACACTTTTCAAATATTTTAAGCATACAATGTCTGAATCAACTCGCTCTTCAAACGTCTAAGGTGACCGCTTGTATGAGTAAGCTGGTCTATGCCTGGTGACATACATTTTCATTTTATCCAAACAAGATATGTGTGTTTTATGCTACATATATGTAAAATAATGAACAACATCAAATATGTGTAATACTAAAGATTTGACATGGCTTAGAAAAATGTCTCTAGTAATTGTCTTTGTCAACAGATCAACTATCATTTGATGTGTAGAGACATGTTGTATCACTATTTCCTATTGCGCTATAATATCTCGTACAAAATTATACTTAGTGTCTATATGCTTTATTTTTCAATGATACTTCAGATATTTAGTATAAGCGATGACTACTTGACTATCACAAAATACAGTCACTGGTTTCGATGTACTAGAAACAACTAGTAAATGTTGCAGAAACTTCCTAAGCCAAATTACCCCTTGCGTTGTAGTCGAACACGCTATAAATTCCGCTTCCATTGTTGATAATGCAATACATGTTTGTTTCTTGCTACTCTAAGATATGGCACCATTACTTAGCCAGAGTGATTTGCATTCGTCACGGTCTCAAAATCCATTAGATGCCTCAAAATCCCTAATCAGCATCTGAGTAGCCCACTAGATGTAAATCATTTCCTTGACTACATAAATATGTAGTACCTTTAAGATGCCTCAAAATCCACTTAATAGCTTTCCAATGAGCTTGTCCATGATTCGACTGATAATGGCTGACTAAACCAATGGCATAACAAATATCAGGACGTATTCAAAACATAACGTACATCTAACTTCCAATGACATTCGAATATGGGATCTAGTCATGCTCTTTTTTTCCTTCTAGAGTCTTTGGACACATTTCCTGACTAAGGATTTCATTATTTGCTATTGGAGTGTCGATGGGTTTGCAAAGTAGCATATTAAATCGTTCGAGGGTTTTCTTAATATATGATTCTTGTGACAGAGCAAGAACCATTTTTAACGATCTCGATATATCTTCACACCCAGTATGAATGTTGCTTCACCCATGTCCTTCATCTCAAAATGAGATATAACCATTCTTTAATGGTAACAACAAACATTTTATCATTCACAGCCAAAAGGATATCGTCTACATATAGGTCTATAATTATAAAATTACCCTCAACATGTTTGACGTAAACGCAACAGTCTTTATCGATCATCATAAAACCATAAGAGATTATGGCTTTGTAAAACCTAAGATACCATTGTCTAAATGATTGTTTGAGGTCATATATTGATCTTAGGAGCTTGCCTACTTTGCGCTCTTGACCTTTTGCAACAAAATTCTCAGACTGTTGCATGTAAATTCTTCATCTAGCTTCCCATTAAGGAAAGCAATTTTTACGTCCATCTGGTTTAATTCTATTCTAAATTCAATTGGGCAACGATGGACGTATAGAGGCAAACCTAATAATAGGTGAAAATGTTTTCTTATAGTCTATTCATTCTTGTTGAGTGTAGCCCTTATATTTCTATAGATCCATCCTCCTTGCATTTAATTTTGAGAATCCACTTGTTCTCAATAACTTTATGTCCTAAAGGAAGATCTACCAAGTCCCAGACATAATTTGTTCTCATTGACTCCATTTCTTCTTCCATTACTTTTAACTAATGATCTTTTACAGCTGATGAAAGAGCCTCTCATACAATTCTTGGCTCATTTTCATCATGTGGAGCAATCCTAAAAGCTTCTCCCTCGATTTCAAAACATTGACGAGGAATACTTTTACGAGTACTTCTCCGTAAATAATCTTCTTGCAGATTTGTATCATTGGTTAAAATGTTACTCCCACTCAGATCAAGGAGATGAGACATATTCTCATTCATTTCAGATGTCTGACCCATAGTAACATTAGTGCAAGGATCTTGTATCTCATATAGATTCAGATCTTGACTAGCTTCTCTTTTGCTAAAAAATTCATTTTCTAAAAATGTGGCATCTCTTGATTTAAATTCAATAAAACTTCCATAAATTTGTTCACCAATGAACGCGTATCATTTGAAATGTTCTACATATTTTATAAAAATAGATTTCTTACCTCTCGGTCCAAGTTTACCATGTTTATGAGAATAATTATGAACATAAGCTGCTGACCCTCAAGGTCGCAGATTACTTAAGTCAGGTTTCCTGCCTGTCCAAAGTTCATATGGGGTGGAAGTTACTGATTTTGAAGATATACGATTAAGTAGGTATGTAGCTGTAAGTAACACATCTCCTCAATATAAAATGGGCAAGCTTGCTTGTGCCATCATTGACCTTAATATATCTAACAAAGTTCTATTCATTTTTTCTGCAATACCATTTTGTTGCGGAGTTCCAAGAACAATTAGTTGTCTAGATATACTTTTTTCATCACATGATTCTTTGAATTGATCATAAAGATATTCACAGCCTCAGTCCATTCTTAATGCTTTTATCTTTTTATCTATTTGATTCTCAACCAAATTCATAAATCTTTTAAAGCAGTCCAATGCTTCAGATTTATGGGAGATTAAATAGACATAACCAAAATGCATGAAATCATCAGTAAAAGTGATGAAACATGAAGCGCCATGTCTCGTCTTCATATTCAAAGGACCACAAATATCAGAATTCATTAATTACAATGGATAATCGGCTCTTTTTGCATTTCCAAATGATTTTCTAGTTGTTTTTCCAGCAAGACAATGCTCACATATAGACAACTCGATCTTTACAATTGAGCCTAGTAGACCTTCGTTAGCAAGTCTATTCCGTTTGTCTTGCCCTATATGACCTAATCTAGCATGACATATATTAGTATCAACCACATTGTTACTAGATTATGTTATTAAAGAAACATAATACTCACTACCTGCATTATTATGTTTAGTGTCTAGAACAATAAAATCATTCGAAAAATAATCACATAATAGTACTTATTATCTAAATAGAAGTTTGCGCCACCTGAATGAAAATTAATATTGAAACCTAAACCTAGGAGAACGGTGACAGAGACCACTCACTAAATCCCCTAATTCGGTCCCTTAAGGTTTAACTCGATGAACATATGTTTGTAGTGAACCTGGGTAATTTTGCGTCATCAACAAAAGCTGTTCGCGATGAAAAATGAAATTTATGGCGTTAGACCCTTTGCGACGAAGAAAACTTGGTCGCAAACGGGTTTCACGACAAACATAGTTTTTTGCGACCAAAAAAAATTTCGTCCCAAAATCTTTTTGCCACCAATATTTCTCTTCATCACCTAAACTCTTTTGCGACCGATTTTATTTGATCGCAAAATGTTTCTTACAACCAAATTTTACATTTTCAGAATGTAAATAAAAAATATTGAATTTTTAACTTTCATAAACACCTGTAATAGTAATAATATTATAAAAAATTTATCAAACCTGATATGTTTCTAAGAAATACATATATTAATCATTAATATATGTATGTAACAAAGTAATAGTAGCTCATTACAAAATCTTCGAATCATAATTCACTACAAAATATAGTTAAAAAATGTATTTAAAGCTTGATGTTACAACTACAAAACTTAACAAATATTCTGAACCTCACGTTTTTGCTGTTGAGTCATCGTGAGGAGGTGGAAAACCGTTTTGACGAGGCCAAGCGAATAAGCTTTGTAGTTGGCTCTCCATCGACTTCAATTTTTTCTTTAATTCCATGTTTTCAACTCGACTATTTTTTTTAGAAGATGTGGGTGAGGCTCCATGTCCAAGACATTTATTTCGCCAGAAGACTTATTAAACTATCTTTTCTTCAGTACGATATATGACATCATCAGCGATGGACTCATCCCGTAAATCACGCATGCGTTCTTGTAATATCACAATGAGCCAAATTCAAGATAAATATATTCATCAATAAAAAAGTATTGAAAAAGTATTCAACAAAATCTGATTCAGAGTGATAACCCCCAAGATGAGTATAAGCCATTTCTGAAGAAATGCAGCATTCTTCCCTCTCTTGAAACGGCAATTTAGCATTCACACTACGACTTCCAGAAGATCCATAACACAACGACGTTTCACAGTGAAATTCTTCCCAAATTAAAAGCCTACCAATTTGAAAACATCGTTTTCAACCTCATATTCTACCATAAAACAATAATATGGTTACTCTAAACAGATCCAGGATCTAAAAGCTACAGAAGCAACTAAATCAATACAACTATTTCTTCATTTAAGATCCATCAAGAAAACAGCAGAAAAGACAAGAAAAAAGAAAAAGAGCCATACTTGCATGCTTCAAATTGATTAATATTACATGAACAAGTCATGACAAAGTTAGCAGAGACAACAATACTAATGATACTTCTCTAGATTATATTAAGATATAAATTATGTACTTAAAAACTCCAAACTCACTCTACAACAAAGTAAAAGAAAGATATGTATATTAGAAAGGGAAACAACCTCCTCATTCTGAGCTTGCCCGACAATACTTCTTATATCTACACAAAGGAAGTATATCAATAGGCGTAAATTTAGTCATATTATAAACAGTTAAACACACAAACAAATCCAATACAAAAAGAATATAAAATTAGAAGAATCAATAAACATGATAGAATATAGAAGCAGAGATAACAAAAGTTGTCTTTGAAGCACCATCGCTAGAAAGAAAAGCATACTGAACTGCAAACAAGACAGCCATCACATTTGAAACCAACAAAACCAACCCAATTAAAACAGACCCAAATCCCAATACCCACAATCTCCACGGCAAAACATTCTTCTTCTTTGGTTGATTTGGGAGTGGCGATGGAACAACAACAGAGAAATGGCCTTTATCGTTTGCCACACACAAATTAGGGTTACTCATGTTACTAAATTCTAGCTTTTGCTTCGCCATGGTGCTTGAATTTGAAGAATCATAGGCCCTAAAGCCAACAACAGGAGCAACAAATGAATATCCGGGCACGTCATAAAAGTAAGACCAATTGCCATGATTATAATATACAAGAGCTAGCCTCTCCACATAAGGCATTGTATAACCCTTGGTAAGATTAAAATAAAACTTGAATTTGCTCACCTGGACCAAAAGGAAGAGAATGTTGTATATTATGCCGGTAAAAATCTAACATATTTCCACTTCTAAGCCTAACATACAAAACTTCTATGCCAGAGAGGTTAAAAAGAAGAGAAACGTTGTATATTATGCCAGTACGAAGCCAAAATTCAAAACTGCGTCTTCATGTTCCCTTTTTTCATTAAATTTTGGACAAACAAGTAGAGGTAGGAGGTTTTTTTTTGGTAAATCTTGGTGGACTTGCTAGCTGCTCAAGAAAATCTCAAAAACATTAAAGTAACTAAGTAATAGGAAAATTCTTTTTGAAAAGAAAAGGGTTTCAATTCTTTCAAATCTTTAAGGAAATTTGCTCCATTTTTTTCCAGTAAAAATCTTTGAAGGGGAAATCTCCTTGTAACAAAATTGGCAGTAAATTCAACTTATAATTACATTTATATTCTCTTAATCTCTTGACACAAATCCACAAACATGCAAATACTCAAATCAAATAATAATAGAAGATTTACTTTAAGACAGTAGAGACTCGGCAATGTGCTTCCACAAAGAGACAGTTGACGACAAAGACCAGAAAGCTTGCAGACGGAGACGATGACCAGCAAGCTAACAGGTCGACGAGGGCAAGCTGATGGTGACAGAGGGCAAATGAGCGAGGGGCTTCGATGGGTCGTGCAAAAGAGGGGTTTCATGAAAGGGAAATTTGTCCTGAGAAAATGAGGGAAGTTTTGGGGAAATAAGAATGTCATCGCTAGTAAAAACCACGTCGTTTTAACTAAGAATGGATAAACTTCTCCCAACAAAGTTATATTTGGTCGGTAAAACTAAAACTTTCACCGACGAAAGTTCTAAATTTATCGGAAAATGTCTCAATTCTTTGGCACGGATTCAAATTTTTGTGTCGGGTTAATCTTTAAGGGATGAAATTTTATTTTCATCCTAAAAAAAACTTTTAACAATCAAACTGGAATTTCATCGTTTAAAGCAGCTTTTAGCGATGAAAACAGTTTCGTCATTAAAAATTTCATCTCTACAAACCACTTTTCTTGTTGTGAGACTAAGTTTTGCCTTATCTCACGAGCATAAAAGATCATCATGCAGGAATAAAGTTTGACCATCACGCAACTCAAACTTGCAAGTGCCAATTCTTTTAACTTCTACTTTGAAATTGTTTCCTACATAGATCCATCTTGCTCCCACTGGGATTCGACGATACTCTATAAATTCTCCTCTCTCTCTCTCTATCTACATGGTTGGTTACTCCTGAATCTACAGTCCACACATGATAAAATTCAACAAGTAACACACTGCTAGAAACAAAACAACGGTGAGAAGTAATGTTAGAAAATATCTTGTATTTCTTGGGTTCACTTAGAGACGCATTGCATTCACGCGGAACGTGCATCAAAATGCCACAATGATAGCATTTCAGCTCACTATTGTTCTTCTTTTTACCACCATATTTGCCTCTTATATGGTGGTTGGTCTAAGGTTTCTTACCTTTGTACTGTGGGTTTGCATCTTTTCTTTTCTTTCCTTTATTGAAAAAATTAGAATTTCCCTTTCTCTTAAAACCTCTATTTTGGGAACTTGTTTCAACAATATAAGCTTGAGTAGAAGTTTTAGCAGCTTCCAAGTGCTCAGATTCTAATTCCACATGATGCGTAACATCATTAAAAGTTTTTCTATTGTATTGTGTGTCATATTGACCTTCATATGTTCCAAATTTTGAGGGAGGGAACAAATGACAGCTTGAACTTGTTGTTCGCCAGTTAATGCATGTCCAACACTCTTTCACTCTATGATCATGTTTGACATCTCTCTTAGATGATATTTTATTGTGTGATGTTGATGCTTCACATATGTGTCAAAATTGATCGTGAACTGTCTTAGTCTAGTTGCTGAAGACAAACCAAATTTCTCTTTTAGAGCATTCCACTTTATCTTTGGAAATTTCAAACTTCTCAAACTCACACATAAGATCATATTGCATACAACTCAACAACGTAATGCGAGCAATGCTATTCATTTATTTTCATAAATGATAAGCCTTTTGATCTCTTATATATTGAGCAGAAGTATCATTTTTAGGTTCAGTCATACTATGTTCAAGGGTTTTCAGAACTTCTTGTTCCTCGAGAATATACTGAACTTTTCGATGCCAAATATCAAAATTATCACCGTTCAATTTCTCACCATTGTTCAGTTCAACTGTTATATTTTTAGATGAGGTAGTCATATCAACTACAACATATAAACACAATAGTGCATATAAATACTAGCACTTCAAAAGAAAAATACACATTCAGATCTTAAATTTATGGCAAAGTTAACTTAGTCAATGATGATGTGATATTGAGTATAGGATCGAAAGTTCGTATGCAAACAATCATCTCCCATACAAAATATCAGATCACTATTACTCAGTTATATGAACGAGATAGAGATCATGGGTGCTTAGGTCGATGGCGAGACTCAAGTTGATAGAGTCTTTGCCTAGTACCTTTGAGAACTTCAAGCTTAATTATTCGATGAATAAGATGAACTACTCACTTTCTGAGCTCATGAAGGAGCTGTAAGCTGCTAAGATCATATTTCTGAAGGGCAAGAGGAAATCTAGAAAGGCTAACTTTACTGAAAGTAGGCCTTCCACCTCTAGCTCTAAGAAGAAACAGAGAAGAGGTCTAAGGAAAGCAAAGAAACAGAAGCTGAGAGCTGCCAAAGGCAAGAGCACCGCGAGAGTAGACAAGTCAAAAGACAAGTGTCATCACTGTGGAGCTGCTGGTCATTGAAAATGCAACTGCCCAGAGTATCTCAAAGGGTTGAGATCTAAAGGTATAGTAATGGTTACTGAGGCTTGCTATGTAGCTGACTCTATTTTTTATTGGATTGTAGACTCTACAGCTACTAACCACATTTGTTGCTCCTGCAGGGGTTTAGAAAAATCAGAAGGCTTGATGAGGGTGAGTTCAGCTTCCTTTGGGGGAATGAAGCACTAGTATCGGCCGCATCAGTGGGAACTTTTAAATTATGTTTTGAGAAACATTTTATTATTTTGTGTGATGTTTATTATGTCCCAAGTTTTGGGAAGAATTTTATTTCTATTGGTGCATTAATTGAGCAAGGATTTGATCCAAAATTTAATGATGAAGATATTAGTATTTTTATAAATGAATGCTTGATTACTATCGCACGAATGATTAATAAATTATATCACGTAAAACCTGTAGTACACATGATTTGTGACATAGTGATAGTAAAAGGTTAAAGTATGACTCAACTGATCTAACCTATATGTGGCACTTACATCTTGACATATTAACCTAGACAAGATTAAAAGACTTGTGAAGGATGGTCATTTGCAATCTTTAAGTGTGGGTTCACTACCCACATGTGATCCTGTATAGATTGCAAAATGACCGAGAGACATTTTTCATCAAAATGTGAAAGAGCCACTCAATGCCTTGAACTCATACATAGATATGAATGTGAACCATTGAATATCCAAATAAGAGGAGGTTATGAATACTTCGTAACTTTCACTGACGACTATTCACATTTTGGTCGTGTTTGTTTAATACATCAATAGTCTGAAACCTTTGAAAAGTTCAAAGAATATAATGAGTTACTCATCCCTCCGAGATTCATTCTGGGGATATGTCTTACTAACAACGACATATATTCTGAACCAAGTTCCATCAAAGACGATGCCTGGTACACCATATGAAAGATGGTATGGGTGAAAGTTGTCCGTTCACCATTTTAGAATACGGGTTGCCCAGCACATGTTCTAAGATCGAAGACAGGTAATTTGGCTAGTCGTTCAAGATTATGCATGTTTGTAGGATATCATATGGGAACAAAGGGGTATATCTTCTATAGTACGACTGGCAACAAAACATTTATTAGTATGAATGCTTATTTTCTCGAAGAAGATTATATTAAAAGTGTACAGCCGAGAAGCACAGTTGTGCTAGAGGAATTATTATGTGGGCGAACAACGACGCCCCAATCAAAAATTATTTCTGATTCAATGATGGAAGAACTACGACAGGAGCAAGTGACTACAAGCCTCGACGTAGTAGGAGAGTAGTGAGACAACCTGAAAGGTACATGTCTTATGGAGAAGCTTTGACAGCTATATCAGACAAGGACCTAGATGAACCAATATCTTACTCGAAGGCCTTGGCTAGTCTTGTTGCAAACTTATGGCAGTAAGCCATGAAAGTTGAGATACATTCGATGTGCTCGAATCGAGTCTGGAAAATTATAGACCCTTCTGAGGGGATAAAACCCGTAGGATGTAAATGTATCTATAAGAAGAAAAGAGGTCTGGATGGGAATGTAGAGACATTCAAAGCTAGGCTAGTAGCCAAGGGCTACACCTAAAACAAATGTATGAAATCTAGAAAATGGACGCCAAGACTGCCTTTCTGAATGGTAATTTTGAAAAGCACACTTATAGGCTCAGCTAGACGGATTCATGGAGAAAGGCAAAGAGGGTAAAGTTTTTGAAATACAGAAGTCCGCTTATGGACTTAAGCAAGCGTCACAGTCGTGGAATATTAGATTTGATGAAATCATAGAACTATAGTTTTAAACAGTTGGTGGACGAACCCTGTGTGTATAAGTTGATACATGAAGGGGAGGTGATTTTTCTAGTCATGTACATAGATGATATTCTACTCATTGGGAAGGATGTAAGAAAATTGTCTGATGTCAGGTTTTAGCTTGCAAAGCAATTTGACATGAAAGATCTTGAAGAAGCTACATTTGTCTTAGGTATTCAGCTCTTTTGAGATCAGAATAATAGACAATTGACACTTTCTCAAACATCTTATATTGATAAGTTGTTAGATCGCTTCATTATGCAAAACTCCAAGAAGAGATTTGTTCCCTTTAGACATGGAGTCAGCCTTTCCAAGGAGCAATCTCTCAAGACTCCTCAAGAAGAGAAAGACATGACATGTACGCGATGCTTTGCACTAGATCTGATATTTTCTATGCCATAGGCATAGTAAGTTATTTTGAATCTAATCGTGGAATCGAGAATTGAAATACCGTCAAGCATATCCTTAATTATCTTAGGAGAATAAGAAATTACATGCTTGTGTATTTATGTAGAAACTTGAATATGACAGGGTATATAGATTCTGATTTTCAAGCTGATAAAGACTCTAAAAGCTCCACTTCAGGATCGGTGTTCATCATGAATGGTGGACAAGTATCAAGCAATCGTTCATTGCTAATTCTACCACGGAAGTTGAATATGTGGCGGCTTGTGAAGCTGCAAAGGAGGCTGTATGGCTTAGGAAGATCTTGAAGACTTTGGAAGTTGTTCCAGACGCTGACAAGCCCATGACAATTTATTATGATAACAGTGGGGCTGTAGTGAATTCTAAGGAACCTAGAATCCATAAGAGATCCAAACACGTAAAATGTAATTATCACCTAATTAGAGAGATTGTTCACCATGGAGAAGTTATGGTTACGCATATTTCGACGGTCAACAACCGACAGATCCATTCACGAAAACTTTAAGAATTAAAATTTTTAATGGTCATCTGGAGGGCTTGGGGATAAGAGATTGTACACACCTACTTTAGTCCAAGTGGGAGATTGTTAGAATTTATCCATAAAATAGTGTGTAATAACTATTTATTTGTATTTAGTTATTTTTCAAACATTTGTATTACTGAATTTTTTATGAATAAATTGAAAGTTTTATTTTAAATTAAAGCGTGTTTATAAATTACTCAAGTTCTGAAACTATTGTTAATGAAATAAGAGTGAAGACAGAATCGTTTCCAGACAAACTCTTCTGGAATAGTTCAGAATAATATTCAGAGTTTTATGATCGGTTGGGCAATCAAATCTGATTATGACTGTTAGGCCGAAATCGTTGGATGTCAATCTCAGAGCATAAAAGTGGAGACTCAAATGGTTAATCTAGACATGTTATGAACATGTTGAATAGACCGGTAATAAATTAGTTTAGAACATAAAACTGTTTACCTAGCTCTAAATCTAATTATTACACCTTAAGAGTATTTTCATAATTACCTTAATTCTGAGGCGAATACGTAACTTGATTAGGTTAGTTGTAATATTTGATATGTCAAATGAGTGAGTTCGAATTGGCGGGCAATACATCAGCTGTTGGGATTATAGTTTAATTAAGTAGGAGTTGTACGATTCACATATATGAAAATTCGTAGTTGGATTGCGAAAACAACAATATTCTTATACTTTCTTGATGGGTATGTGAATAAATTAACTTGGTTAAGTATTCGATAAAATGAGTTATTGAGTAATACTTGTGAATTCTACGAGATAATTCACTATAATGTTTTTCTATTCACAGTTAATAAAGGAGTTGAGGAAATAATAACAATATGGGTAAAATGATAATTTTACTTTCCGCTCTTATTACTGATTTTCACTATAGGTATTATGTTAAAATATTCTGCGGACCGTGAAAATAAATAGAGTTTATTTACACCAACAGAAAATATCGCTCGCATGAATCGAGAGTTGATTCGTCATCGAACCTATAGTGGAGTCGTACGATATTAGGATTAAATAGGTCGGGAATTTATGGAGATAAATTCACCAAGTATTTGAATCCTAAGCCTTGTTCATGTGGATTCATACAGTCTCAAAAATAGCTCAGAGAACAAGAATAGAGAAACGAACTAAGTTGGACCAAAATATATTTTGGTGATGTCACTTTAGTTAAGTGTAATTATTGTATTGAATTATTTATTCATTATTTTCTAATTATTAGATAATTAGTTAAATAAAATAAATTAATTAATTGATAATGATCAATTATATTTATCAATTCGATTGTTTAATACAGCTAAAACTCTAGGAGATCATGTAATTTTCAACAATAATAGATAAATTACAACAAAAAAGGCAACAATAAGTGCCAAAAATGCTATCATAGGGTTTCGATAGCGCTTCTGAAAACGCGATGCATACAAAACGTTATTAAAAGTTTGTTACCTATGATAGCATTTTTAAATGCTATTTATTTATAAAAATTCTACGATAGCGTTTAAAAAAAGCTATCAAAAGCTTTTACAACATTTTTTAAATACTATCAAACGTTTTTCATAGCGTTTAAAAATGCTATAAAAAACCTTTCATAGCGTTTTAAAAATGCTCTAGTAGGTCTTTCATAACATTTTATAAATGCTCTCGTAAATCTTTCATTGCCTTTTATAAATGTTATCATAGGTCTTTCGTAGCCTTTTATAAATGTTATCGTATATCTTTCATAGCATTTGTCTATACTTATTATTTTGTTAATGTTATTAAATACCTTTTATAACTTTTTTATTACTTATTATTACAAATATACAAATATAAAAAATAAATAAATTTTCAAAAAATATCAAGAAATTAAAAAATCACATATCATTTTATTTAATTAGTCAAAATTGTTACATACTAATTGTCTACTAGAAACCACATCACAAAATGATAATTACATATTGATATTTACATAGAGCAAGCAAAAGCAATTTACCCAAAAAAAAACTAAAATCCAATATAATTTCATATCTAAACAAATCCTACAACCCACCGCTTAAGTTTTGTGGATCAAGGGTCATTGGTCATAAGAGGAGATGAGTTGGCAGTCCTCTAGGTACTGAAGGTGGAGGTACCCTAGGAGGTCCACTTGGTGCTTTTCCTTGGTGAGAAGGTGGTGGCGCAGGTAACTGCCTTGGTGATTTTTTAAGAACCGTTATGTCGTTGGTTGTAAGAGCATTTTGTGACTTGCTTGCTAGAACTTCTGGAAATTTCTCTTTCTAGAACTTTTTCTTGCTACAATTGCCATTTCAGACAACAATAAGATGTCGATATTGACTTTTGCATTTTGCATAAGAAAATAAATTGGGACGTTGGTCATAAAACAAAATGGTTGTCATATTCTTTATGATTGTAATTGAAGAAGATATCTCATAATTATGGATGTTATTAGTCTCAAGATAGACATAATAATTTTTCACAACAATCAACCTATCCAGACGGGAGATCTACTGCTTATAAGTTGCAGTTAAATTAGGGTAATGAGGATGTACAACAGGTTTTAACCAACTTGCTAAGGAGGATCTTAACCAACTCTTTTTCTTTTTTTGGGAGAATCGACAACCTTTTATTGATGCAGATATTGTTGTTTTTTTTACTATGTATAACCATTGGCTATATTGATGTGCCCAAATAAAGCTAAGTAACATAATACCTGATTTTATGGGATTTATTATACTCATTACTACTGAAAGCATCACATACTGCAATACTCTAGCATCCCATCTGAATTCTGATAACTTGCTGGGTTTATGAGATTGTCTTCACAATCTAGTAAAAATAAAAGATCAAATTGTTACAATTTGCAAATGTAACTAACAATTGAAGAACATTCATTTGTTGTTGGGCTAAGGACGGTATCCATCATGCCAGGCATCGAGATCTAGAATTATAGAAGAGATATTAGTATTCATGTAAAATTGTCTATCCTTCAAGAAGAATTACTGGTATCATGTAAGATTCTTTAATACAAGCTGACAGAATATTTTCATTTCAACCGTAGAAAATGATAGTAGAAGAAGAGTCTACCTGATACAGAGTGTTCACAATTAAACAACAAATGGTGTAACCTTTTAAATTAGGTAAATCATGAAGTAAGAAAATTAAAAGTAAATATACTTTTAAAAACCAAATGTTGACCCTAATTAACTCAGACGAGAAAAACATAAAAATCAGACAAATATCATAAAAATTATCATGAATTAGAGTGGGAAGTGCTAGAAAATAGAGCTGCAACACATACCTAAAAGAAGAGAGAGAGAGAGAGAGAGAGAGTTGTGCAACATAGATATAAGACAAGAGAGAGAAATGTGAGAGAAAGCTACTACCTTGACACGCTGGGGTGACAAAGCTGATAAGAGAGCTGCAAGAAGCTACCACAGAGAGGTTCATAAGAGAGAGCTAAAATAGTGAGATTTAGTCAGTAGTATCCCTGGGCTTCAATCATAGAGAGAGGAATAAAAGCTGAGAGAGCTTAGTTGAGAGGTTGAAGAAATAGAGCTTTGATAATGAGGGAGTCTAATTATTTACAGTTTGGATGTTTTTGTCACAGCACCCTATGCCCCGTAAAATTTAAGCTTTTCTTACCTGAGAGAGAGCTTCACCTAGTGGAGAGAACACATGCACTGTAGAGAGAGAGTGGGCCCTAAATCAGTGAGAGAAAGAGAGGTTGAAGTTGAGAGAGAGAGAGGTTGAAAGAGGGAGTGTTTTGGGAGCAATGTTTTAGGCGGGTTGGGTAAATTTTGGTCCCCCGCGCCCTTGAATTAATCCATATTTTGTGAACAATTTTCCCTTAGCATTTTGTGTCAAAACGGAATCCTAGTGTGTTATAGAAGCACGTGTTTGTTGTAGTGATAATTAGGAGAATTTTTAAAAATTTTATAATGTATGAGTATATTTATAAATACCCAAAATTACCCTTTAATAAATATCTAATAGCAATTTGATTGCAAAAATATAATGAGGATAAGATACAGTTGTTGTTATCAATACACAAAAGGAAGAGAAAAATGTTTTCTACTCTCATTACTGTTGCCACTGAAATTAATCTGAAGAAAGGAAGATTTAATTTTTTTTCTTCAATCGTTTTGAGAGCTCACACTCAAATTCTCAAGTAAAATTCTTCTATGATATATTTTTAAAATTAACGGGTGGTTTTTTATGGACTAATTCGTAAATCATTCCTGGAAATCAAGTTCGTGATTTTGATCTTAAAGCTTGAAAAACACGAAGAACGCTTGAGCGAGTTCCACCAGTTCATAAATTCTCCGATATAAAGTAAATGTGAAAAACTATTTTCCCTTAATCTATTCGTTTTAACGTCGTATATGCATGATCAAACTAAAATTGGTTTTATATTATTTTATATGGTTAAATAAGTTAATAATTTTTTTGATATGTCGTCCACGAACCGTTCGTGGTTCAAATCTAATTTTCTTTAATTTTTAAAACCGATCAATCCTAGCAAGAACCACCATTTTGCACAAAATTAAAACTGTCATAAGACTAAACAATGCAATAGACGTTGCAATTCTGAAGTGGTCAAAATCGTCCAAGTTACTCACAATCAAATTACAGTAGATTTTTTACAATCATATACGCACGATAACATCATATGATTATGCTTTGATACTAATTGTTAAACACACTGCTCATGTGTCCCAATCAAACCTGGACATAGACGAAAACTCTCCCAATCAACACATTCACTCGGGTGCCAACACAGCCTCCAAATGTCGTCCCTATAGTGGACAGTCACTTGCTTACTTGGCAAACTACCTTCCAGCTCCCCCAAGATCATTGGAGCATACAAGAACCAATCACAATAGAGCATTGGATTCGGCATCATCACCCTCACGCAAAGTTTCACGTCTGCATGGCAAATAACCTAACAGATTTTGATTCTCACTTAGCTCGTTCACAGCATGAATAACCGTTTTTATTCCATTCTCTTCTCTATTCTTTTCTTGTGTATTTAAACACTGTAACGTTTGTATTGTAATCAATCAATCATTGGAAATCATTATTATTCAACATATAATTATCATTTTGTCCAATTATCAACTCTAATGTAGAAATGTATCGAGTCAAGAACCCTTACTTGATTATGTAGCGGAATGCATCAAAATGATGAATTACGTGTAAGATCTTGTAGAAAATCACAAAAATGAACTCCCCACTTGTTCCACAATCCAAGCCCTTGATTTTGTATTTAAAAACTTGATTTTGGTGTTGGAGGAATGATTTTTTCTCTCTTGATTTTCTATAGGTCCGAATTTGTTGATTTTCACTAGAAAATTGTCAATAGGTTTTCATGTGAAAAACTACCAATTATTCATTTTTATAACCAGTTCGGGTCGACTCATCATCGGCACCCGATCCGAATTTTCCAATAGCATGATTGTATGGTATTTTCAAAGGTAAAGAGCCGTGTGAAAAATGGGGAGAAGACCTATTTCTCACCTAGTAGCCATTTTTCTTGTAGTAAACTCTGACCCCATTGTTTCTTGATCTAATTTTCTGTGCAGATCCGTGGAAATAATTAGTTTCATTATCCATATTTCTCATAGTTAGTTACATATATTTCAATTTTAAAAAAGGAGAATCAGAATTAAGATCTTCGTGACCTGTCAAACAAATTGATGAAAAATAAATGGGGACAAGAAACTATAATGAAAATGTCCACATGGCTAGCTAGATCGCCCAAGGAAATCAGTTTATCAAAGTAGGGCTCCAAAATGCTCTTGCTTCTAAACAAAACTGATACTACATATACTTCATCAATACATAATTCTCAAATTTCAGCTTCTTAACTTAAATGATATCGTTAATCATGATTTTACCTATTGAATCTATAGGAAACAAATGTTCAGGATTCTAAATATATTACTGTAGAAGCTGTGACATCGATCATTCGTTTCATAATAGAGAATTTAATTAGATAGTTCCATAAACTATTAAGTATTTTAATACTTTGCTTTGACCGAGTAATAATGTTGGTTTTTCTAACAAGCAAATGCATGCGCAAGAGAAAGTAATGAAGAAATACAGGTTTAAATAACGTCCATGTTGTGTTTCTTTAATTTCTAAATGGCTACAACATGGCCAAGGTGGTCCTTCAATCGCACTCTCAATCCATCTCAAACTTAAGCCAGCTTTATCAATTAACAATTAGAAATCATTAAAACTTCAATGGGGTTAAGGCGATAAAACATTTTTAACTAACTTACAAATCATATTAAGATCTTTGAGTAAATTGACTTAAAACCAAACCAGGTAGAAACCGATGTGCCAACACAAATCGTCAGTTAATAAATTTAAAATTAGTAACATATATTATAAGTGGTTTATTGTGGTGATTTTTCATTACAGATATGTATTTATAGGGCTATGACTAATAGATAATTTAGATTATCATTATATATAAGAACTCTCATATGATTATAGTTTGGTAAGCTAATATTATTAATTAGCAAAATGTTTCATGCTTTTGAATTTAGAAATGGCCATAAACCATAATTGCAGCTTATGCATTGTTTCCACGTTAAGAACTTGTTCCTATCTAAAACTCTTGATCACACACATAAGGTTAGAAATTCTTGATAAAGTGACATCAAATGCGCTACGATTGACATTATCCATTTACTTAGAATCTAACTACATCCAAAACTTAATCATATGATCCAACAGTTCAAGCTTTTGTTACTTAATCATATGATCTAACGTTGTTTATGTGGCTAAAAAAAGTGGTGAAATTGGACATCTATTTTGACTTACGTTGACCGAGTGACAAAAGCTTTGTTGGATGACGACCTTCTTCTTTCCCTTTCTAGCTTTCTCCTTCCCTCTTTTCTGGCGAGAAATGGTTCTTCCATAATTGTGGACAAATCTGAAATATTAAGCCTAGTACTCATCAAAAAGTGAAATTAATTATTACCACAAAATTTAAAAAGGGTTTATATGTATGAGATATGTTGCCAAAATCTCAGGAGTCCAGAAGGTGACAAACTAGGGTTTTACTATTCTAGAATATGAAAATGGTATCAGTAAAGTTTCCAATGGATAAAATGGGAGTCTTTCTTTGATACCGGTCTCATACTCTACGGAGGGTGATCTACCATTATTAACTGCCAATGGATCTCACATGAGATGATTTAAGGGTTGATCATATTCCAATACCAGTAACATGCCAATACAGAAGAAAAAAGTTCTTAAAATGATATCAATTTACCAGACATATATCCTTTGCTCTTCAACGTCATCATCATCCTCATTATTTTATGCTCCTCATTACCACTATGAGCGTAACGTTTATCGTCCGAACAGTCCAGTTCTGCTACGTCACAAGCTGAAATCTTTGACCGGGCAGACGCAAAAAGCCACGTGGCATCCATTTGTTTGCTGATCATACGGGCAGCGTAGTACGGGATCATCTTAACCCGATTGGTCGTGTTTGATTGGATACAGCAATTAACGAACATAACACAGTCCATTAAGCTCTCTTTAGCTAACCCTTTCATGTCATAAGCCTGTGCTCTTCTCCACAAGCTTTTCCCATGAGAGTTGGTCGGGTTCGATAAACAAAGTGCTCGAGTTGAGTCCGAAACAGCACCATCTGGATCCCTCAAAAGCAAACGACACTGAGCTCTATTGCTATGTATCACCATCCTCTCCTTCCTTAACCTTAATGGACAAAAATCCAATGCTTCCGTGTACTTTCTAGAAGCTTCTTCTATGTCTCCTAACCAAAACATTTGATTCGCTTCTTGTTTCATTAATTTCACCAAAATTTTCTTCTCTTCGATTTCTTGTCCCGACATCGATTCCTCTCTCTTCTTTCTTTCGATCTTCAACTCCCATAATTCCGTAAATACCCTCTCGTCATTTTTGGTTTTGATTTTCGGGCAATCTAGGAAGAGAGATTTTGTTATTTTTTCACCCATGTTTGGTCTATCGCCAATTGTCCGAATTTCAACCAGATCGAGCAGTACTGACACGATGGCGTTTTGGACAGCTCTGTATCTCGTATGGGGGTCATTGAGGAGTAGTAAAAGACAATCAATGCCCATGTATTGCCAATCATCTGAGGATCTAGAGATATTACATAGACTCTCTATCACTTCTTTTGATTTAACTATGCCTTTTCTTCCTCTCTTGCTATAACACAATATTCTTACCAATCCTACCCCTGCTGGTGAAGCGTAATTTACCAATCCACCCCACATATGACACAAACTGTTTAGGAAACTCTCGTTGCAAATAAGATTTAAACATCTATCCTTGCAAGCGAAACAGTTGAGAAGATGCAACGACCAACATTGCAATTGACTACCCCATTCCTCTGCCTTTTGATTTTCCATTTCTACCCCTCCTACCCCTCTAGTGAGCAAATCACAATGATACTTCAACCTCTCACCCTTCACTCCCACAAAATTATTGTACACCACATCAAGGCAAGAGGAAGCTAAATTCATGGCTAATTTCACCACTTCCTCTTCATAAACCGCTAAAGAAACAAACGTTTTCTCGTAGCTTGCTAAATGACCAAGTGCACGTACAGCCACTCTTTGCTCAACCCAGCTCCTCTTTCCTCTCAAAAGCTCCATCAAAGGTGGAATCACTCCTGATTGGACAGCTCCCTCAGCAAACTCAACTTTATTCATAGTATAAGAACCAATAATATGTGCTGCATAATAAGGAATATACACATTCTGATCCTTACTCAGCCAATCAGAGTCGTCGATTCCTTTTTTTATCAGATTAGCCATGCATTTGAAAACCCCTAGAGAAGGGAACTCAGGATCATCTGGTTGAGTCATTGCGGTATGCCATAGGCTGCTGAGTACCAGAACATTTTGTTGGTCATCTTTGATAGGCATCTCATTGAAACAATTTGATATTGCTTCCCTTCTTAGAGATGGGTCTGGGTGTTCCATTATGCAAAAGAAACAAGAGGGGTTGGTGCATTTTGGGTCCTTAGAAGAGGGTAAAGCTGGGCTTATCTTCTCCATTTGATAGATTAGAGACTGGTTTGTGATTAGGGTTTTTTTATTAAGTTTGATTGGGTATTAGGGTTAATGTTAATGAAATGGGTGGCGGAAAGAAAGTTTGTGTAATTAAGGTAAGCGGCCTAGTGGTTTAGTGACACCTAGCGGCGCATGCGAGGATTTTTTTAATATGAAACATTGTACCATATTACATTATTGGCAGGGGGTTGAAAGGATGAAATTTGGTTCTGACATAGATTGTACTTTGTTCTGAAAGACTGTTAAAAAGTTCTAGAAGAAGAAAAAACTAACACAAGCTCATTAATGTTATTTATGTGCCTTAGTATTTTTTGGTGAAACACTACGATGTAAGGAATTCCAATATAATCTCAAAGGTGATCTTTTCTTAATTTGTTAGTCGTTGAGATTGAACTAAATTCTTTATAAAAATGAAAAAAAATAAAAGTGTTTTTCGTTATCATTTTCTTAAAATTAATTTAGATCATTGAGATATGAACCAACGGTCTAGATCAGACAGTACAACTTCATGTTCTTCATAAGATGTGGCAATCTTCATCCACAATATAACTCACTTTTCAATATATTGGTGTGCTTAGTTTAAACTTCGTTGATTCTAACATTATACTTTGAAATTGGCAATAATTCAAATGCTCTGAATAATCTTAAATTTTGTTAAATATCAAGCAGTTGGTCTGTACATGCTTGAATCCAGTTGTCTACAGTCAAAACATTACCAAATGTGTAAAACGGTTGAAGTTAACTATATATAGACGCAAGGTTTAAATTGCATTGTACTCAAAATATATAAGAACTATTAAATTTACCGTAATAAGATGAATAATTTGGGTTCAGAGGTATGCAAAGCCAGAAAGAAATTCTATAGTAAATTAATGTGTTTAATTAAGAA
Source organism: Datisca glomerata (assembly GCA_003255025.1). Taxonomy (NCBI): domain Eukaryota; kingdom Viridiplantae; phylum Streptophyta; class Magnoliopsida; order Cucurbitales; family Datiscaceae; genus Datisca; species Datisca glomerata. The sequence goes on along the minus strand of QANY01007023.1, from coordinate 353,202 downwards.
CAGTAATCAGGGACGAGGATCCACATAAATTTAGCAACTCTCCACATAATCTCCATACAGGTTAGAGCTTGTTTGTTTATAATTATATAGTTCTTTATGTTGTATTCTATTCAGGTTTTCACCTGTGCTTTACTCTCAGTGCTTCCCACGTCTAAAAGCAAGTGGTCCTGGCTTTCGCCAATTCTCACCATCGCCAATATTAGATTGTGCACTAAAAGCCACTAACCAGCTTCATAGCTTGCTTTTAGCTTCGTCCTTTTTACCTTCCATGTTTCTGTTTTGCAGTGAAAGAGCATTTGATTTCCTTTAGGTCTCTTTCTTATATCTTGTGTCTTAGAATTAGCAGCAAAGGTTCTTCACGTAATTAAGCATGCAAAAGACTCGTCCAATTAACAGCAGAAAAAAAAAGATATAAAAGGATAGAAGGGATGGAAAAGTTTGGAAACCTAGTACTCTATTACACCAAATCATACCATATATAAAAACATGCATATTGAGGAAAACATTTTTGTACAAGCTTATCCTTATTATTTCTTAAAATCATCAAATTAACCTTCAATTTAAAATTAAATGCCACTATAGATTAATGAAGCTATTTAATTAAATAATTAATTCACTCTTTAAGTTACACATTTAATGATTATTAATAAATTATATTTATAATAGTTATTATAATTTGTTGTGATAACGTAATTTATAGTCTGATTTGACATATATTAGATTATATTAATCGTATATTTTAAACAATTTTGATATAATAAAAAAATAATTAATGATTCAAATAGGAATAACATATTAACATATTGATTTTGATTTGTATATATGACAAAATTGTAATGATTTTGATTTGTATATATGATAAAATTGTAATGAACATGATGAGATTATTGCATCTAATTCTAATTAAGAGAGAGAGAGTATTATATTCCTAAGCATAATATTTGTTATAAAAAATATTGTGACGCATATATTATCAAGTTAATATATTTTATACTTTTACTAACAACCACGATTATCAAAAGACTCATAATATTCAAGAAAAATAGTTTAATATTAATTAATATGTTAAATGTATTCACATTTTTAGAGGTCTTACAAATGGTATGCTATCTTAAATTTAACATTATAAAATAAATAAATAATATGATTAAATTTTCATTCAAATACCTCCCAAAAACATCATTATCTTTTTAATTTTGACCCTTTCATTTTCTATTTTCAGGTAATAAAATGTGATGAAAACGAGGCTATGTTAACCTCATTATTTTATTTTTTGAATTTGCATGACAATAAAAATACTTATATAAATAAAGATAAGCAAGTTGACATACGTTAACATTATTTATAAAATTTTATACTCACGTGCAACATACTTGTCAAAAAACTAGTGTTGTTTAAATGGTCAGTCTAATTTGTTTCCTCATATATTATCTATACTATATATAAATGAAGCTAAGAGGGGAGAAACATTTTTGGACATTAATTGCATGCACAATTTCATAAAATTCCTTAATTCTCCTTCGTAACACTACAAGAAATATGACATTCTACAAGAGATGAAAATTCCCATGAAAAGCAATTCACATGGATCACGCGGTGCCTGTGACAGTCATTCATATTAAAAGTCCATTTTTTTACGAGACGCAATGCCTCCTGTGAAGACCCCTGTGTATTTGACTTTTTATAGGATTTTCTACTCTTGTAGAACGTTATTTGATGGGGTTTTATAACTCATGTTACTTTTATTCAACAAGTATTTTTAATTCTTGTCAATTAATATTCATAAGTATTTTGTATCCTATAAAGTGAGATATCATAAGGTTCAAAGTATTCATATTAAACACTTTCAACAAAATAATTTTAACATAAAGAACACAAATATAATAATTAACAACATTAACATTTAATAATTTCAACCAAGTTTTACATTATTTATTTAACCTGCTTACAAATAAATCTAACTTGAAAACTAACTAACTTATCATTATGCTATACAAGCAATTATTGTTCCAATAAATGAAAAATATAAAAAGATTTGCACAAAATCAAAGAGTTGCAGATACCTGTAAACAAGCAATCATCAACATCATATACTTATATGCTTAGTAAAAACTATCATATATTTTTCAATAAATAAATAAGTAGAATACAATTCTCCATAATATTGACAAAAATACAAAACAAGTAATAAAGCAAATGACCACATTCCTAGTAAAAGATGAAAAAATAACTCACAGATAGAAAAGAACAAAACATAGATCAACTTTTTGAATAGAAGTGAAATAAACATCTATAGAGCTACAAAAACTCATACAAGGTACAAGTGATATCTACAACAAGGTAAAATATTACCGATAGAATCATACCTTTAATGATAACAGTTCCTAATATCCCCAAAAAGTTAAAAATGCACCATAACCATAAAAAAATAAGTTCTGCATTTAGTAAAGATAAAATTAGGTTAGAGCATAACAAATTTATCAACAACAGTTCAGAAGTGCCAACTACCAAGGCATATAGAAATAAATTTATCATATCTACCACAATTAACCTTAAGTTAAAAAAACCTAAAAAACCTACAAAACCATAACAATAGCAACTACCAAGGCATACGAACCAAAAACTCATCAAGAACAGTTCAGAAATGGAAACATAGAAGAAAAAGTTACAATAGGCAATGAAACAATTGTGTTATGTTTAAGAGAGAAGCAATACATAACCAGAAGATGACAAATTAGAAGAATTTTTTTTTATACTGAACCAGAAACAAAATAACAATTATAGAGTTACCAAGTCTTTCCCTATTACCTCTTTGCTTCAAATTTCATTTGTGGTTAAGGATATACAAACCAATCAAATTTTAGACATAAAAAATTCATCAAGAAAATTTCAGAAATTAAACATAACACTACCAAGGCATACATAACCAAAAACTAATTAGCTATGTGAATTAAGTGTACCATCAGTTATCCCTTCCATCATTTATGTTTCATAATAACAAAATCTCTCAATTCCAAGGTTAACACTAACTGTAGAGACTTGCTTTGAGCCAAATATTCCTATAAGGTTGTCATAGCATCCACCAACAGCAATTGAACCAACCTGTAGACAGATTATTTGTTCAAACTTTTTTAGTAAGAAAATATATTAATTATTTGTTCAAACTACACTGAAAAAAGACAAAACACACACACAAACACGCATTTTTGTTTATACCAAATACAAAATTAGTAACAAAATCAACACAATACATAGCAACCACTGCTCGAAAAAATTCAAATACTAAATAGAAAATTAGTAACAAAATCAACACAATACATAGCAACCACTACCTAAGGAAGATATACTTTAAAAAAAAAAAAGAAACAAGAAACCATACAAATTTGCTGATTTTCATAAACTAAAATGAGAGAGAGAGAGAGAGAATGTGTTTCAAAAGATCTGCTACATAAATACCATTCTTGAGGATAAAAACAACTGTAAGAGGTGGCCATTCCCCTCTCTCCATCATTCTTTTGCACATGTTCGACGTTTCAGTGTCCTCTTTTGTGAGTACCTGAAAAGCACACGTTAGGATTTTACTAAGACCAACAATTAAACCTACATTTATCTTCAACATTATTTAAGTAAATTTTCAGTTTATCTGCATTCCTCCTCGCTCAAGAAATGAACGATTTGCTGATATCGGTGCCATGCCTGGAATGTATGTGAGTTCGCTACTGAATTCTGTCCCAGTAGTTGTTAAGGTTGTTGCCAGAGATGTCATATGTTATAACCTTCTCGTGAAATCCTCAGTTGGATTAAATGATAACAATCTCCCTTTCTTTTTGGACACCACAAAGGTACTTGGGCGCTTACGCTTCTTTCTGTTATCTGAAAAAAAAGAAGAAGAAGCATTCACTAGCTCTACTCATCTCAGAAAATAACCAGTAACAATTTATTATTTTACCTTGAACTAGTGTGCTAAAGGAGTCTGAGTTCCTTCAGATGTGAAAGAAATCAACAATTTTGGTTTCAATGAGAGGGAAAGATGCAAATTGACAAAATAAAATTGCTAGTTATTATAATTGAAAAACTTATACAATCGGTAATAGATCAATTCCGACACCACTGATGTCTAAACTCCTAAAAACTCCTAAATGAAGAATAAGATCCCCAACAACCATGTAAACTTTGTTTTCCCTTCTCACTATAGCACATTCAGCAAATAAATGACTTAGAATACAATTGCATCTATTATTCCTTAATAATGGAAAAAACGCATTATTTGACTGTAAATTATTAATTTGTAGGCATGGAAAGGATAGAAAAAAATGATGCAGACAATTAAAGAGTTCCAATAAAAATTAATTCTAAGAAGTACACACTTGCAAGTTCAGGATACTAGGTGTTGTCATCTCCACAATTAATCAACTAATTAATCAAACCATACAAATTTTCTGATTTTCTAAGCACCTTTGCATCAAACACAACATACTACTTCTTTACCTCTGCACCCTTCTTAGGCATTGAATCCACCTGATCCTCAAACTTCTCATATAACACAGAACCCACAATCCAGCTATGTCCTATCAGTAAATTTCATTAGAACTTTATTTGTCTGTTATCACTAACTTAAATGAATCCTATTACCAAGAAAAGAAGGAATTAATTTGTGTGTTATCAAAAGCCCAATGCGAATAATAAACAAACTAAGCTACAAACACAATCAAATAAGACATGTAGCAACAACAGAGAGGCCAATTTCTTCTTCTGAATCTTCGACTTTCTCATCTCCAGCTTCTTTCTTCGATCTCCAGCACAAGCATGAGGCCAGCTCTGATTCTGAGTTGTGAACGCATGAGGCTAGGTTTGGTTCTGGTTCTGAGTAAATCATTCCTGAAAATTGGGAACAAGAAAACTTAAAAATCACAGAATCAAGAAAAAAATCACTAAAACCATATACGAATTTAAGAATTAAACCCTTACCTCTGTTCTGAGTTGGAAATCGAATTGAGCTTCGAGATAGAGCTCTTTGGTGAGATCAAGAGGGACATAGTTGCCCGTGAAATGAAGCTATTGTACATGAACCAAGCTAACCCTAGTTCTTTGTCTGATTTTTTGAGAGAGATCGAGGGAGAAACTAATGGAGAGAGAGATGTACCGATAAAAAAATAGAGAGAGGGGTAATCGAGAGAGAGCCTGTAGCATGCAGAGCATCTCAGTTTAAGCTCAGGCGAACCCATGAGTGATTTCTCAGGCGAAGCTCTTCGAGAAAACTTTAATCGCCATTCGCCTACTTTCGAGAACCCTAACTCACTATCTTGGAGTGAAAGAGAGATTGAGAGAAGAAGGGTCATATTGAAAAAGGGGAGCAACTAGTTTTAAGCCCCGCATTTTAAATTTTATGTCATTTCTAATTTTAAGTCCTGCTTTTTTTTTTTTACTTTTGATAAGAATAAATTTTACTTATTTTTTAATTCCTCTTATTGTTTCTTATTTTGAAGAAGAGTAGACTGAAATTTTCGTATTTTATTCCTGTAGAATATTATATTTCTTGTAGTGTAAATATTAAACTTAAATATAAATACTTGTAAATTAAATGTGAATGACTCTTTTAAATTTCTATACGGTACTATCAATGTCAATACTATATATAAATGAGGCTCAAGATGGAGAAATTATCTCAGCCTTCTTTGTCTTATAACTAATGTTAATCTAATTCTAATTTTTTCACAATGATCTTGATGAAGACATTTTGTTCAAACATTTACTAGCTTCCTTATGTCAAGGATCAAATAGTTAGTCGTCGCCTTACTTATTTCCATAGATTCATAGATTGAATTTCATAAATCAATTTAAAATTACATGATATATATATATATATATATATGCAAAGTATTATATTTGGATTATATCATCTTTCTATATAAGGTATCACCAAATCAATATATATCATAATATGTAATAATATTAGTTCACAGAGTTTGTTTTATTCCACTTTAGAGTCGAGTTAATTGTTTTCACCCATAATCATGCTATACACTGTAAAAAAATTCAGTCAGAATTTTGAGAACAACAAAACTCAGGAAAGTTATACCATAAGTTGCGTTTTTTTAGCTTAATACATATAATTATATAGTAGAACAAACAAAATTGGATATGTTTTTTACACGTTTTAAGCTGTGTTTGTATTTATTGAAATATTATAATTTTAATAACTTATTTTGTCGGTAACAACTTTTTTAATACATAATAAAAAATAATTTAACACGTACAATATATATGATCGTCTACTAGTACGTTAAAATTACCGTTGATGCAAAAAATTCTCTCTCTTCTTTCTTGTAATTAGGGAGGTTTTAGAGGATTACTTATGTCATATAATACACCAAAATGAACGCATGTAAGACAAAATCTCCATGTTTCCAATGCAAATTTGTTATGATGTTGTCTAATGTCTATAACCTTGATTTTCTTATAGTTTTACTTTGTCAACAGCTACTCCTAGGCCACCCACAAAGCTTCTGTAAAACAATGATCAAGAACAAATCCAACCAAGATATGGACACTACTAATTACTAGGTTTCGATGAGGTCAAAAAGATCAAACATAGCAACTATGACATAGTAGGCATACTAATAATTTTGTAAATTCCCCCCAATATCCTTTCATTCAAACAATTTTTTTGTTTTAAAACTAAATTTAAATAATTCATGATTTTTATGATCTTTATCATAATATTGTTATGAGTTATTTTAAAAAGCTTTCAAGTATATGTCACGTGTCTGACTCAAAGTCTATTTGACCTCTCTATTGTGCATGTTGTGCCAAGCTCGTGAAATCCAGCTCGACATCTATTCAGATCAGACCTCTGTGATGATGCCTCGTCACTACTTGCCTCCATTGTGTCCAATGAATCTTCCATGCAGCTGATGGTGAAAGGACCCCATAAAGCATTATCATCATTCATTATATGTCATGTTAGCGTCATATTTTTTAGGTCAAGTCGTTCACATCGATCATTTAAGTTTCTTGTCTTCTTTATTTGCAAGAATGGGCTCGTCCACCCATGAAACACGTGCTAGCCAAATTAAGCAGCAACAAATAATATTTGTAATTATAAATATCGATATTTGAGAATGAGAAAGAAAACATAATGATTGTTAAATGATCCATCTATACTAGGTTGAGCTTCTAACCCAAAAAAATCAACTTGTTAGGTGGAGGAGCTCATCTATATATCTAAATTGATGTTTAATGCCGCAAGTATAATGACCGGATAGAAAATGCAAGCCACCTCTTAAATCAAAACCTAACTTTTTTTCTACAGTTCTCTCTTACTTTTCCACTTGGAAGTTGAAAAGGAAATAATGCTGAAAAACAATATGCAGATACAGATGGAGAGATATGCAGGAAATGGGGAGAGGGACCACTTCATGGTAATAGATTTTTGAAATAATTTCCCTTAAAATCAGAAGCATTATGGTAGTTGTTCACGTTGTTCAACTTTTGTACCTTCATCAAATAAAATAATTTTCCCCACCATATCTAAAATAAGCTAAAACAAATCCAGAAAGAGATTAAAAGCTGATTAGTACAAAATCGTGGAGGTCTCAAGAATATGCGGCTATTGATATTAACAAAACTATATAGAAGATGGAAAGCACAAAAGGCTTATTATACTAGTCATCTCCTCTCCTCAATCATAATATTTATTACTATTAGACAATGTTTCTTTCTAAGTATGTGGTTTATTTAAAATGGTTTAATTAGTTTCTCGGCCGTCACGTTTTGTATTGCGATGCATATTATGGTATTCTTTATTAGTTATTAGTACAATGGCATGGAATATATTTTCATTGATTTCTAAGCTCATAATGACAAATATTTTATACGAATCTGAACACAGCAAACAATGCACAGAAAATAAATAAAATTTTAAATGTCATATGACTTTACATTTAATTTGTGATCATATATTTAGATTGCTTGATCTTAAATGTCATATGACTGTTAGGGCGACTCTAAACTATTCATCATGCCACGATCAAGTTTATATTTGAGATGTTGAGAACGTTTCAACATAAACGACCCTCCCACTTAGTTTTTGAAAAATGAATTTTTCGTTGTTTTTTCAAATATTATAACTCTTTATTAATTTGGAACAAAACAAGTTTAGAAAATTATAAACTTTTATAAAATTTAAATCACAATTTAAAATTTATAACTTCTATAAAATTCGCATTGTATTTAAATTATAACTCATTATAAATTAAACTACAATTATGCATGTACATGCTACTTGACATTGTAATATTGACATATCCCTAGTTCTATATTGCATGTTATATGATGATACGAGAGTAATAATAAATCATCCATTAAAAATTAACATAAGACTATACTATATTTGCAACTTTCACACAAATGTAAATACTAAGAACTAGGGGTGTAAGCGGTTCGGTGCGGTTTATGTGTATTTAATGAACCGAACCGCAAATGTAATTTTCTTCAAATGGAAACCGAACCAAACCGGACGGTTCATAAAAACCGCATCGAAAAACAATCTAAGAAAGTAGGAAAATGAAGCATATCCAAGAACATATGCAAAACAAGCACACCTAGAATGAAATCAAATCTTAAAACTAAAACAGATCCAAAATACTAAAATAAATCTAGAAGAAATTTGATATAATAAACTCAAGATTGTTCGTGAAACCTCTAAGCCTAATGAAGGAATTGAAATGAGTACTCGTATGAAAATTCTGGCAATGTTTCCACTCTTCCCTCATTCACATAGAGAGGGAACAAAAAAACATAAAGGAAACAGAGAGAGAGCGTGAGAGAGAAAGAGAGAGTGGGAGAGAGCAAAAGGAGTGAGACATAGAGAGCAAAAGGAGTGTTCTCACTGTTTCTCGGCATTAGGTGAATCATGGGAAGAACTAGGATTCAGGTTTGGAAATATTAAATTTGAGGAGTACTGGACGGAACACCCTGAGTTTGCAGATGTGGTGAAAAAAGCGTGGGATAGAAACCTTTCTTTTGTTGATTCTTCCCCCTTGCGGGGAAAACTATCCAATTGTAAAGCTGAGTTTGGTAGCTGGGGGAGACAGAAGTTTGGTAATATTCAGCAGAGAATTAATAAATTACAGAAGGAAGTTTCCAAGCTTTATGACTCTAATTCAGCCCAGCAAAATTTGAGGAGTATCAGAGATAAGGAGAAGGAGATCGATAATCTGTTATTAGCAGAGGAACTTTACTGGAAGCAGAGATCGCGTCAGAACTGGCTTAAAACGAGAGACAGAAATACTAAATGGTTTCATAACCATGCTTCTCACCGAAAGAAAAATTAATAAAATTGAAGGAATGGAGGATGAAAGCGGTTCATAGACGGAGGATATGGATCGTGTTGAGGTAATCGTTTGTAATTATTTTGATCGAATTTTCAAATCTTCTAACCCTTCAAGAGTAGAGGCTGATAGAATGTTGTAATTTATTCCGTCAATTGTTTCTGAACGAATTAATAGATCTCTTTCCGAGCCATTTGCGGAAGTTGATATCACTAATGCATTGAGTGAAATGTACCCCACAAGGGCCCCTGGTCCGGACGGTTTATCAGCTCTATTTTATCAACGGTATTGGAACACTGTTGGTCCCGAAGTCTCGGTGACCTATCTGAACATTTCAAACACTGACGGTGATCTGAAAGGTTTTAATAACGCCAACATTGTCCTCATTCCAAAAAAATCCAATCCTACTAAGGTTACGGATTTTCTTCCAATCAGTTTATGTAACATTACATATAAGATAGTGGTGAAGGCTCTAACGAACAGCCTGGATGATTTAATATCAGAGAATTAAAGTGCTTTCATTCCAGGTCGGCCTATCACGGACAATGTGATCTTGAGTTTTGAAAGTATCCACCATATAAAGAAGCTGAAGAGGGGTAAGAAAGGATTGATTTCTTTGAAACTTGATATGATCAAAGCTTATGATCGAGTTGAGTAGAGTTTTTTATGTAGCCTCATGGAGATGATGGATTTTGTGGGGAGTTGGATCCGTAGGATTATGAACTGTATCGAGAGTGTTACATTCTATGTTTTAATAAATGGCAGTTCAAAAGGTTTAATAAAACCTTCTAGAGGTTTAAGACAGGGAGACCCTTTATCCTCGTATTTGTTCATTCTTTGTGATGAGACTCTCTTTGCTGTGCTTAATGGGGCTGAGATGAATAATTTCCTTCATGGTGTGCGGATTTCTAGAGATAGCCCAAGTTTTACCCATATATTTATGGCGGACGATAGCATCATTTTTGCTCGTGCAAATGCGAATGAAGCGGCAGTGGTTAAAACCATTTTAAGTGATTATGAAATTGCTTCGGGGCAGAAATTAATCTTGATAAATTATCGTTATCTCATAGCCCCAATGTTCCCATGGAATCCAAGCATTATATTCAATCGATTCGTAAGGTCTCCATTGTTCAATGCCGTGAGAGGTACTTGGGTCTTCCATCTATGGTGGGTAAAAATAAAAGAGTTATGGCGGCGATTTTTTTCGTCTATGACAATTCATAAATCACCGTCTTATCCACTGCTGCAAAGATTTTTTGCGGCAGTTTTTCAACCACCAGAGGACCATCGACAAAGAGGAGTCATTGTTGGCGGTTTTATTTCTCTTTAACGACGGTTTGTAACCGTCAGTAGATATTATTTAGCGGCGGTTTGCCAAATGCCCAAAAATAAAAAAAAATCTTTCTCGGCAGTTTTAAACCGCTTCTATAAACTCCAAAACCGCCGCTATAAATTAAAGTTTTGGTCAGAATTTTTTCTGTTTTTTAAATATCTCATAATTTTCAAAAATACATGTTTAAGAAAACATTCTATATCACAGATTTCAGTTTCTATCAATACAAAAATCTCAACAATTCAGAGTCCATCAATTCAAATATTCACAAATTCTTGCATTTTAAATGTTCACAAATTCAAACGTTCACAAATTTAAAAGATTCAGAATCCATAAATTGAAACATTCACACATTCTAAAGATAAAACAATATAAGTTCAAACTTAAGCAAATATAGTATTTTCCATCGTTACTGAACTTTATGGGATCATGAAGTTGATGGAGGATATCCAGAATCCTATAAACACATAAAAAATGAACAAAATTAGTATTAGTATCGGAATAAACATAATTTTTAATTACGTAAAGTAAATATTCTTTATAAATCTTACATGATGACTGTTTGGGAATGATAATGAATGCTTTTGTGCTTGCATCATTTTCATAAGGTACACAATTTGAGATTGAAGTTGAACTTGACCATCTTGAAGTTCATGGACCTGTGACTTAACTCTCTCATGTCCTGCACGTGGAACGAACACCTCTTCAGAAATCTGATGGACCCATAACTTTAGAAAATGCATATCTAGGAGTGATATTATTCTCATCATGCGTTTGGGTTGCCAGAAGTTCTTGCATTTTCTCCTACAACACAAATAAATAATTTGATCGCATATGTGACAAATATAGTTGAAAAAAATTAAAATATTGATAAATATAGACTTAAAAATAATTCTTACAGTTCTAGAAATAGATTATTGATCTACCCAATTTTCATCTTTGCGTTTACGCATTTTTATGGATAGTTCAACCGCATTGGGCTCTTTCCCCAACACCTCCGTCTATCATTATGCTTAAAATAATTATATTTTGATGGCAATACTAAAAATAAAAATATTACTTATAATAAAAAAGATTTACGTACAATTTTATCTTATTTTTAAGCATAACTTTTTCTTCATAAATAATGATGCATACTTTGTTTTGCTCGTATCGTAGTGTTTCTTTCACTACAAGCCTATTATTTGAGAAAACATTAGTATTTATTCTATGTAATAAACAAAATTCAATGTCAAAAGAAAATATTGTAATACCATTCCTTCAGAAGAGAATAAAAAATTGACAATAGCATCCCACTGATCTCGTGGAACTTCCTCAAGTTTATGTGTTAGGCATTCTTCTTCACTCGAATATTTTGTCGCATTCACTGTCCTCAATTTACTTTTGCGGTCCTTCCAACTTTTATTAATTGAAGACAATGAAAACTTTTGGTTGGCGTCGGTAACTTCCCATTTACTTTGAAAAATTACAAAAATATAGTTAATAAGTACATAATGGAAGAGACAATTACAAATAAGTATTTATACCTTTATAATATCACATACTGCGTTCTTGCACATTTCAGGCACTTTTTTCTAATTTTCATAGGTGATTCGAAATAGATCGTAGGTGCGTCCTAGTGAAGCCAAAAAGCTCGTATACATAGATATTTGATTCTTGATCGGTTGTCCTACTGCGTTGAATTCAACTTTCACATTCTTCTCTCCAAGTAGATTTCATATATGAGCTAATCGTAATCGACCATGAACTTTTCTCCTAGATTAAGAGGATTCACCTACTTATTAAATATTATTTTTGTATGTTAGACATTATATGAATAAGAACAATGGTTTGTATGAAATACAAAATAAATGTTATACCTGCTAATTCAGTGGGAGCATCGCATGGTGGATCTTGATCACCAATGGACTCGTCCTCAGTTATGCGCAAATGTCTACCATGGACCATGATGGTTATGCTTGCACAACAAAATAGATAATAACTTATCAATATTATCAAACAAATAAATACTAAGAACCCTGATAATTATAAACAAATTAAATATTAAGACTATCATATAAAGACATACCTAATTTAAATAGTGACAAGATCAAATTGAGTCATCACTATTCTGATCAAAATCAACATTCATATGAATTGTATCTTCTATGGTTATACCAACAACATCTGTCCTAACTAAATTGACACATTCTTAATTCTCATATAAGACTTCTTCTAAATGAGAATGATATTGTATTTCACTTTCAAAATTCATTAGTACTTCATTGTCAATAGTAGTATCATTATTATGGTCATCCATGTCAAACATGTCTCTTGGTTTTGTATGCACCATAACATGCCAATCTTTATAAATATGATCTTGTACGTAATACACAAGTCGTGCTTGAGATGCAAAGATGAATGATTTTCAAGCAGTCGAATCAGCATGACGTCTTGAAATACCATCTTCAATACGCTCTACATGATGCCATTTCATATCGTTCAACAGTTTTAGGTGACATGTATAATCTCTGTAACCTTCCTTTTAAAGAAAAGTAACTCATCACTTTAGCAACTTTTGGCTTCTTCTTCCTTTTTCCTTGAGATTAAGATGTACTCTCACTCTCCTTGGTTATCCACCTTGAAGTACCACAGATAGAGCATGATTGTTCTTGTTCTTTGTCTTTCCAATATGATATGCAGTCATTTGGACAAGCATGTATCTTTTCATACCCAAGACCATTTTTTTTATAATCTTTGCAGCTTCATAAAATGTTTTTGGCAACTCTCATCCATCTTTACACAATAACTCAAGTAACCCCGATAGTGCCTCATTACTCAATGCATGAAGACACTTGAGATGGTAAAGATGCACAATAAATGAGAGTTTTGAAAAACTTTTACCTCCTGGATATAAAATTTCATTACTATCTCTAACTAAGTTAGAGAAATCATTCACCTCCCTGTGTTAAGCATCATTTAGTTGCTCATTCATATTATTAGTAGTTAGTTATGTTTGCAAATCATCGACTCCTCTCTCATTATCCACAACTCCGAATGCATCAAGTAACAAGTCATGCATATTGTCATCACAAGCTTCATACACAGATGTATGGTTCACATTTCTTTCATTAAGCTATTCTCCATTTGAATTTTACAATATGGATTCACCATGGAAAAATCAATGTGTATAACAAATGCAAAACCCATCACACACCAAGTTCCCATGTACACTTTCTCTATTCATACTCAGCGTATTCACACGACGTTCACATGGATACAAAACATTACCCTCTATAGAAACTCTTTCAAAAGTAAAATCAAGAAACTCCTCAACTCCATTAAGGTCTTGACTAACTCGATATTTTTTAATCCAATTTTTATCCATATTAAAATCGATATGAACACATTATAATAGATATTCACTAATGCCTTCAGATTTCATTAGCAGACATAGACCCAAAACTCTTTTGTGTTCTACTGGATTTTTAGTGATTGGGTGCTTGAATTCTGCATCAATGATATTCATGTATCATTTCTTGAATCCACAGTTATATTTGATGCCAATAGAATAACATTTCTTGCATCAACAGGTATATTTTAAATCCAATGAAAAATGATCTCAGGTAGAGACAAGCATGCAGTACAACACAAGATATTTCGTTATCTACACATTTCACAAATTATTTTAATTAGCATGATCTCTAGTTCATCCGAAATTTACATTTCTTGATCTAAATATCAAAATACTGTCTGTTTAAAAAAGTAAGAATAGCTTGGTTTTTATTTCACTTTTGAAACAATTGTGAGAATATCTGAAATTTCCCCAATCACATCAACTTGTGTCCAAATTTGTGTCCGTGTTGGGAGGTGTCTGAAATTGAAAATAAATTCTAGGTGTTTTAGAGATGTCTATGCTAGAGAACATTTCTAAAATGTATATCTTATTTAAATGATAAATGTTCAAGAGTTATAGATATATGTTAGAGTTTTGACAGAGACACTTCCGTTGGAAGCCATCGGGTTGGTTTTGAAGATAAAGTAGTTAAAACAACAATTTTGTTTTAAAGCCTAGTTCGGTACCTGGTTTTAAGATTCATCTATGAAATGATATGATTTTTTTTTCAAGTGAAGTGACAAAACTGTTGGCTCTTCCAAGGAGCTTTTTGAATAAGCAATTTTTATGGTTTTTCTTCCATTGAAGTGTTCATGCACACTAATGAAATGAGTTCGAAACAAAATTTTTGAAGAACTATTTTACATGAGATTGTTCTTGTTGAATGGATGATGTTATTGAAAATTGATGTCTCACAATACTTCCAAGAAGTAAAAAAAATTAAAACGAGCCTGATTTAATCCCTTCAGATTTCATTAGCAGACAGAGACCCAATTCATTTACACAACAAAAAAGAAAAGCTCCATACCATAAGGTAGAGAGTGAGAGAAAGAGAGAGACTCATGGGGAAGACCGACAACGGAAGAGATGAGGCATGGATGAGCGGTGATCGACAGCGAAGACCGAGAGGGAAGAGACGAGGCGTGGATGAGCGGCTAGATCTCAAAATTGCCCGAGAGTGTGAAAAAGGAAAAGTAAATCGCGGGTTAAGGGAAAATCTATTGATTTAAAAACCTTTTAGTGGCAGTTAATGAACTGCTGGCTAATATGGGAACACACTGCCCAAAAATAATATCTTTAGTGACAGTTAATAAAACCGCGGCCGAACATCCTCATTATTTTTTTTTACCATCGGTTGCCCTAACCGCTAGCATAAAATCGCCGCGAAATACTGTTTTTCTTGTAATGGAAAGAAGTGTTATTGAAAGCGGTGATTCAGGCGATTCCCACGTATTATATGAGTGTGTGTAAACTCCAAGATACGCTTTGTCATGATTTGATTATGCTTTGTGCTAAATTTTTGTGGGGGTTTAATAATTCAAATCGTAAGATTCATTTAATGTCTTGGAAGAAATTGTGTGTTCCTAAACATGGTGGTGGTTTAGGTTTAAAGATCTAAGTTTGTTCAATCAAGCTATGCTTGCAAAACAATCTTGTAGAATTATTTCTAAACCCGATTCGTCGGTGGCCAGGGTTCTTAAAGGGATGTATTTCAAAAATTGTGGTGTGATGGAAGCAAAGGTGGGTAGCAGCCCTTCTTTCATATGAAGGAGTTTTTGTTGGGGTAGGGAATTATTGGCTAAAGGAATTAGATGGAGAATTGGGGATGTAAATTCAGTAAAAATATATCAAGACAATTAGCTTCCGATGCATTACAGCTTCAGACCGTTTTCATCTTCTAAATTGCATCAGGACTCTCTTGTTAGTGAACTGATACCCCAGATTCAGATTGGAATATACCCCTCATTGAGCAGAATTTTAATGAGATGGAGAGGGATCTGATTCTTAAAATCCCTTTGTTGGGAGGAGAGGACAGATTATTTTGGCATTTTGAGAGGGATGGAAAATACTCTGTGAAATCTGGGTACAAGATAGCAAAAGATTTATTAGCTTTGCCATCTTCATCGAATAGTGACGGAGTTCGAAACTGGTGGATGAAAATTTGGAACTGTAAGGTGCCAAATAAAGTCAAGTTGTTCGCTTGGAGAGTTTTTCATAATATCATTCCCACTGCAGGTAATCTTTTTCGTTGGGGTGTTCCTGTTTTCAGCTGTTGCCCGGTTTGCAGGAGAACGGAAAACACCATTGCACACGCCTTGTGGCTTTGCAAAAAGTAAAAAAAATCTAGAATTTGACTAGTTTTGGTGGCAAATTTCCAGAAACTAGTCCAGACGTTAGGGAAGTGCTGTTTTTCTTCAATGGCATCTGTGATAGGTCCAAGTGGGAGCTGCATCTTGTTCTAATGTGGGCTTGGTGGTCGGAACGGAATAGACTACTGCATGGTGGAGCTACCAGGGACGTGAAACATGTAATCGAAAGGGCTGTGGATATGTTAGATGATTTCTATCGGTTTAACAGTAAGGGGCATGGATCGGTGGGGTTTTTAAATAGAGAGGCTGCCTTTCTCAATACACATCAATGGAAACCCCCTCCTTTGGGAGTTTTGAAGATCAATTCGGATGCATCTTGTGGCAGGGGAAATGGAGGTTTTGGATGGGTGCCATGATTAGGAATTTCCAAGGTTCTTCTCTTCTGGCCGATGGCTATTTTGGAGGGGGTGAAGACTGCAAAAAATGCAGGTTTTGAGAATATCATTGTTGAATCGGATTCTTTCAACGTGATTCAATTGTTAAAAGGGAATAGATCTTCGGAGCATGAAGTATTTAATTTGATTAAAAACATTTTGTATGAATGTGGGGATTGCTCTAGGGTGGAATTTTCCTTTTGTGAGAGAAGGCTCAATTTCATTAGTGATGGCCTTGCCAAGTTGGCATTGTTTTCAAAGTCGTATTCTATTTGGCTGGAAAATTTCCCCGATTTTGTTGTTAGGCAGCTGAATGTTGATTTTCCTAATTCCTATTGTAATCAGTTGATATTGAATGAGTATTTTCCCTTCTTTTTTGGGGTTTAAAAAAGAGAGTTTATTTTTATCTATTAGTAGATTTTTGTTTATATTAAAGGAGTGATTCGAATATAGGAAAGATCTTACGTTGTGTGTGTAACCTTGGCAAAGTAATGAAATCTTATTGAAGCTCCACTTCATGTAAATGGAAATGTATGTTTATACTTATATATCTTGTAGGAAATCTAGAAAAAATAATAAGTCCAATTACAAAGACTGATATGAGATCGTGAGATTAAGATTCTTTGTTGTTGGAAGAAGCAACAAAATTTTACGTAATTCATATTGCATAAGTTATATTAAACGATTTGGATTTCACTTCTTTACATTTGTTTTCTAAGAGAGTTTGTTTAACTTTCCAGATTGAAAGTAGTAAAAATCAAGTAGTTGAATGCAAAATGAATAACTCAAATTGAGTGACCAGTTATAGTCAAAATTATACTATTCCTCTCTTATTTGCCCCATAGGAGATGATCATGTTGAACATTCATTTAATTTTGAAATTTTGAATTGCACTAATATCATTATAAACTACGTTTTTTTTTTCATTTTCTTATAATTCTGATATTGGCCGTCACTTTTTAACTTCAATGGCTAAGACTACCTCCAGTTCTGCCATAATTTCTTCACTTACTCTGACATTTATCTTTTAGTTGGAGCCAGTAGTGATGATGGGATTCAATAATAGATGTGAGAAAGCAAGTAATTTCTGTTTGAAATTTGTATGCAAATTTGTGGACCATGGTAAGTGTTGAATAATTATGTCTGTATTCATTATATATATGTTTGTGCCTTGTAGTATGCATGTCGACCACCTGAAGTTTTGAACTGCTGGTCAGCCAATCATCACTTGTACTTTTGCGACCACTCTAATCATCAAGGTTGAAGCGTGATTATCTGATTATATTCCATTCATGGTTTGTCTTTGCTTCCCCCTCTCTTTTTTATTGTTCTTTGGTTGTTAAGCTCTGATGTTACCTCATATATGTTTCCATTTTAATTATCATCTTTTAAATAATTATACACATGCTTTGTCACAAAATAATGCTATGGGTAAATTACACCCGCGCAATCCATGTTTATAACGTGAATTTACTATGCACCCCAACATTAAGTTCGTGTACCATATTGCACTCTCTGTCTAAGTCTGTAAGATTTTTCAATTGAAATAACTACCACACGCGTTTCACATTGTAACGCTAAGGATAAAAGCATGAAGGTCAGGGTAAATTACAACTGTGCACCCCAAGTTTATAGTGTAAATCTACTTTACACTCGAGTTTTTAAAATTTTACTAGCACCCTAATATTTACAAACGTGTACCACATTGCACCCTCCATCTAATTTAGTTAGATTTTTTAGCGGGAAGCATTACCTCGTGCATTTCACATGGTAAAGTTAAGGGCACCCTAAGTTTGACGTTGTTGAAGCAAACAACTTCTATAGTAATTTTCTTCATGCAATCTCCCCTCAGAGTGATGTTCCTCTAAAGTTGTTAATGTCGAAGTCTTTTAATGGTAGTCCCTCGTGTGATCTTTTCTCTCAAAGTAGCGTTCCATTCTTTCTCGATATTTGTAAAACACAGACAAATAACTCAATGGGTGGGTGAGGTGGGGGAGGGGGCAACTTAAAGGCCTCCAATGCCTAAGTCAGTATCCTCGTTGGATTGTAGCATAGTTTTCCTGAGGGAGAGAAGGCATACCTCTTATGTTGATCGATGAAGCATTTATATCTGACGCCTCGGTGGGTGGAAGTGTGTCAAAAAAGCCTCTTAGAGGCGTGTTGGAGAAGTTTTACGGGACACGATGTTTGTCTTGACTGGCGCAGATTGGATGGAAAGGAGGCGACCTTGATATAAAACTGAAAGATATTAAATGTTGATGTTCCTATGAAATGACCAGACGGAGGCTATCCTGATATGTCGACTAGACTTATTGGGCACTACTTTAGGTCGGTGTTGATGGCACTATGCTCAGGGTTTCGACCAAGCTCTATTTTCATGAGCTCTTATTCTTGATGTCTTACATGTGCTCGGGTAAGTGTAGTCGAAGATCTCTTGGGACCATAACAGTTGCTCTCAGTCAATGGCTCGGGTGACTTTATTTACCCAGGTCTGAAGACTTCCTTGTCTGAGTTACCTGTCAAATTACTCCCCATATTTTGTCACGTCTTATTCACATGCCGTTTGCTATTTTTCATGATTCGAGATCAGTAATGGCGCGTGGGTGCGCGTAAAAGAGGGTGAGGGTCGCTAATTGCAAAGCCTGACTCCTCGACGTGTCACTTCATTCTAGATGCGTCATTTCATCCTTGTGACGTTTGTTCTTTCTAGATCATCTCGCCGTTTCACAAAATGGATGATTGGTGGCCGTAGGATTGCCTCGACAATTGTAATTATGGCCTCCCTTAATGCCCCCATTAATGGAGCAGTTTCCTTCTTTAAGGCCCATAAATAGGCATATTCCCTTCTTTGTTTCCTTTATCCTTGCCTTCTTCATAGATTCAAAATTTCTTCCCCTAGTTTTCTCCTTCCTTATTTACCTCGTGGGAGAGGTTGGAACCTTTCTGTCTTTCGTGTGGAGGGACATATTGCCTGTGATGACAAATTGAGTTTCCTTTTGGCTCGATAAAATCATTATGGTCCTTGGTCGGAGCTTTCAAGACCTCAATGAGAGTTCAAGAAAGCTGTGTAGATCCTACGACCACCTACTCATGTGTGGGGGTGCCTTTTCCCTTTAAGTTAGCGTAGGAGGTTCACCCCTCCAACCGAGGAGGAGATACTTGTAATTTTTCCTTAACAATTGTAATCATTTTTTATGAATTTCCTTTACCCCTGTCTCTTTTATTTAGCTTAGCTTTTGTCTTATTTCCTTCCTCGTAAGTTGTATCTTCTGAGTTAAGCTCTTATTTTCCCCAAGCTCTGAATTGGTTTAGGCATGACCTTGATCCTTTATTCCTTGGTTATCGAGTGTCACTCTTATTTTTGCTGACCTAAGCTGAGGGATTGTTAATATCAGGCTTGAGCCTTAAAACGACTATGATTCCTTTTGATGTGTTGCCCCCATTGAGGGCATTCCTCTTCAAGAGGTCTGGTTGGGAAGACCACCGTTTTGGGAGTTGGACATCTTTACTCTTTGGTGATGTAAAAAGGTTTTCCTTTTCTAGGATAATCAATGTTTCACATCTAGTCGAGCGTTCCTGCTTCTGGTTGGATCCTTATTCATGTTTGGTGATCTAGGAATCAAGTTGAAATGCCCATCGAAGGGCCACATGCTGATCTTACGAGCTATAGTCCTCGATAGGCATCTTCTTGTCGATATCTAGTCAAGCCTTGCTGCTCTGGCTAGACCATTGATCTCGTCTGTGAGCTGAGGTGCTCGACAAACATCTCCTTGTCTATATCTAGTAAGGCATTCTTGCTTTAGCTAAATCCTTGATATCGTTTGCGAGCTGAGGTGCTCGACAAACATCTCATTGTCAATATCTAGTCAGATTTTCCTGCTCTGGCTAGATCCTTCGTCCCGTCGGCAAGTTGAGGTGCACGAAAAATATCTCATTTTGATCCTGACTGACGGGCTCGGGGACCACACCAGTCATCACTTTTCATTTAATCCTGACTGCGTGGCTCAAGGACTTCACCAGTCATTACTTTTTATTTAATCCCGATTGTCGAGCTCGAGTGCCTCGCCAACAATCACTTTTTATTTAATCCTGACTGTCGGGCTCGAGGGCCTCACCAGTCATCACTTTTTATTTAATCTCGACTACCATGCTCGAGAGTCTCATCACTCATCACTTTTTATTTAACCCCAACTACTGGGCTCGTCAGTCATCACTTTTTGTTTAACCCCGATTGTCGGGCTCGAGGACCTCGCTAGTCATCACTATTTTATCCTTCGTCTAACATTGTAGAAGCATTAATTGTTTCCTTTTATTTTAAAAATGCCACTGAGCATACAATCTTTATCGTTTGTTACATTTTGGCGCTGACCATACTTGAAAAGGTCGCTTCCTCTACTTTGAATGAGAGGAAACTGACATGGAGAGCTGTTTCAAAATAAACCTTGTGTAGCTTATATATATTCCTTCTAATACTTATTAAATCCGTACCTTCCGGACTTGATGCCTCCATCAGGATGGGAGTGTCTCGAAACCTCCACTAGCCCCGTGATCTAATAAGCGTACATCATAGCATGCCTCCGGAGGCAATCAAGCTCCCAATTTCCCAAGCTGCCAGCCTTCCTCTCCTGCTAGGAAGAAACCAAAGTGGAGGACTATAGGTTGTTTGGCCTCCTATTTCTTGATTGTTGCTCCTTATATTTTGTCGATGTGTCTTCTTCTCTGAACCGTTGATCTATCCCTCCCCTTCCTGGTCGTTTTGGATGCCGCCACCATACTTTTCCTCTTTCGCCATGCGGTCACTGGGGGTCCTTCTTTCAACTAGGAGGAGGGTGGATGTTTCCCTCTCATCCTCGACTTCACTGACACAGAGTACAAGACCTATCCCCTTCTCTTAGGAGAGAAGGATCCCGTGTGCTTTAATTAGGAATGACTTTACAGTCGTCCCACAACGGTGCCAACTGTGAATCCAAAAACTTCTATGGTGATTTTCTTCATGCAATCTCCCCTCGAAGTGATGATCCTCAGAACTTGTTGATGTCGAAGTATTTTAATCGTGGTTCCTCATGTGATGTTCCCTCTTGGAGTAGTGTTGCATTCCTTCTCGATATCTGTAAAACACAAACAAAGAACTCAAAAGGCCTAGGGGACTCCGATGCCTAAGTTAGTATTCTCGTCAAATTGTAGCGTAGTTTTCCTTAGGGAGAGAATACATACCTATTTTTTCGATCGGTGAAGCATTTATACCTGAGGCATCAAGTAGCACAGATTAAATAGAAACGAGGTGACCTTGACATAAAGCTAGCGGATATTAAATGT
Organism: Datisca glomerata; assembly: GCA_003255025.1. Lineage (NCBI taxonomy): Eukaryota > Viridiplantae > Streptophyta > Magnoliopsida > Cucurbitales > Datiscaceae > Datisca > Datisca glomerata. The sequence continues at coordinate 331,102 of QANY01007023.1, read as the reverse complement.
TAATATGATTATGAAATGACCAGACGAGGGCTATCCTAACATGTCGATTAGACTTGTTGGGCACTGGTTTCAGCATGTGATTATGGCGCTACGCTCGAGGTTTCAATTGAGCTCTCTTTTCATAAACTCTTTTTTATGTCTTACATGTATTTGGATTAGTGTAGCCCGAGCTCTCTTGGGGCCAGCCAAGCGAGATCGGCCTTTTGCGTTAGAGACTTCCTTTCGTAAGGAGCTCCTAAGTGTGTTACAACATGTATTACCGTGTCACTGGTGGTCAGAAAAATACTCATAACAAGCGCATTTACCTTTAGTGGTACCACGTGAAATATACGTGGTAAAGATTCACATGAAAAATTATATGGATTTTAAGAGAGGATGCAACGTCTTACATAGATGTCAATGTTAGTTTGCTTAGTGATTTTTTTAGAAACTTGGGGTGGAAGTTTGTACTATAAACTTGAGGTACATTGGTGTAATTTACATATAGGCTAAATTTTTAATATATTTATTTCCCCTCCTTTGGCTCAAGAATACTATATTATTGATACTCATATATTTTGTCAAATTCACACATACTAAGTAAAATGAGAAGAGAACACAAGCGAGAATACAATGCTATCTAACAGGGTCTAGCCTTCGGAAAACTCGTCTGAATAATACTTATAGCTTAACACTAAGAAATTTGTTATGAATGACAAATTTTAAGAGAGAATTTAAAAAATATCAGTTTTTTGTGCAAAAGTGGCTAATGTCTCCCTCTCCTAGTAGTAAATGTATACAATATCCTATAGGCAACCATATTATTAGCACTCTCTGCTGGTTACATTTGCAACTTAGTGAACAAAATTTAAATACATGATCTGCCATTGCTTAAAAAAATTATTAATAATCAACTCAGAAAGTTAACAATACTTGCCAAATAAAGAATCAATCAACGAAAAATAATAACAATACAACAATAGACAATAGATAATTATATTAGGGTTAATTAGGACGCGGCACCAGTCCACTAATTGAAGAAGCAAGAAGACTAAAATACCATTCCCACTATAAAAACACGTGATTTCACTCCATTCACTTTCTCCAACTATCGTCACTCCATTCACTTTCTCCAACTATCGATAGCTTGAAATAAGTTGTCGGGTGGTGATGGAGGCATGTCAGAGTAACAGATGAAGCCGTGGTTCATTGGCACGAGCATTTTGTACGGATCGACCAATTGGATTTTGACTGTATCAAGCTAGAAAGTAATTTTTTTGACTGTATGCTTAGATGATCTTTAATAACTACACCTGGTATATCGTATGTTTGCAGATGCCTCGAAAATAGGTGTCATAGCAGAAGCAATGCAAAATGTACTTGTCAGTAGAGGATGCATAGTCATTACATAGCATGCAAGGAGTTTGAGATATTTTTGGTGTGACAAAGGTAACTGCTTGGGAGCTCTCTCTTTTTCGTAGGACTTTATTTTTTCAAACTATGTAATTTGAACTATGATGTAAATGGCACTAGATTGGTTGAATTGGCTTTGCCGCAAATCTAGCTAGGAAGAAATTGCAATGCTTGTAAATTTTTATTTCATGAAAAATATTTTTAAGCCATCGATTTTGAGAATTGTAAAGAATAAAAAGCTCATTGTCAGCCTCTAACTCTCCTTTCCCTCTCTGCAATTTCTCTACTTGAAAGAAAAAGAAGGCTTTTCAAGAAGAAAATTGCTCATGAATGAAGAGAAGTACAGATATACCATGTCTAAAATAAATGTACCATGTGTGAATCGTAATATACCATGTGTGAATAGTCAGATACCGTAGTCTATATCAATATACCCATGTGTATAGTACATATCGATATACCCGTGTGCAAAGTACATAAAAATATACCATGTGTATAGTGTACGTCAATATACTATGTGTAAATTTTAAATACCTTATGTTAAATATTTATACATTGTCTCCTAATTACTTTCAAGATCAATTCACAAAAACAACCTCTGTATTGCAGTAGAAAAGCAGAGCAAAAGCTTACCCCCATTATTGATAATCCAATTTTATATGAAACACAAAGCTGCTCTCCACAATATAATATTGGACATACTTTTGTCTGAATTGAAAGCTTTGTCACCAATTGATTCTAATCCCAGCGCTCCCCATTCATCCCTTCATCAACTTCTTCGACCACCCCCACTCGACTCCCCAACTTCTCACCTCTCTCCCGATTCATGTAGACGAAGGGAAGATTATGGAATTGAACCCAAAATGCCACTTTGTCAAAAGGTATCATATCAGGGCTCATGTTTGCCTTTGAAAGGGACAAAATGATTAGAAACTTATCAAAAAAACCAGGGTCCAGATTGAAGAACACGTTTTCGATCTACCATGTCTCGGAATTTAAACATAAAATTGTTATCTCCTACTCTTTCAACCATGAAACATTTTCCTACCCTCCAAATTTGTTGCAACGCATTCTTCAGAACCTCATTCCCTATCATTCTGGCTGAAAAAAATTTCCCCACTAGGCATAATGAGAAATTTTCCTCAGTTTTTGTGAGCTCTTCAACTTGCACCACGAAATCTTGATCCTCTTCCTCCATTAACGAGAGTTCCTTCCGGCGGCAAAGAAACTCGTCCTCGGCCATGATGTAGAACGAAAACCACAACAACCAAGAAATGAAGACCACCTTCCACTACTAAGAGCAGCAGGGAGGAGAAGAAAGCTTGACAAAGACAAGACCCACGACTCACAGGGAGAGACCCTCCCGAGAGAAAATTTTTTAGACACCGTTAAGAATTGATATGTTACACATTGAGAAATAAACTCACATTACAAAGTTTTCATTGATATGTTACACATTGAAGACTCAGAAAACTTTGAAAGAATCAAGAAAGATTCTACAAGATGACTGCAAAAGTCCTAAATGCACAACATGATGGTATATATGTATGATTTTAGTGCAAAAGCTTCACTAATCACTTACTACATGTAGCCCGATATTCAGATCGGAGTATATGAAATGAAACTCACTCTGACAAGGGAGAAATTTTGAATGATTTTGCTCTATTTACAAATCGGATTGGGCACATAACCAATTTCTATCTACTGGAAGACCTATTTGTCAGTACAAATTACACTCGATCGTCCGTTGCTATATTAAACATCGGATTTGCAGATAATATGATTGTCATTGCTACCATGGTAATTCTCAAGAGCAACAACTTTAGCACCATATGCTATAGCATTATTCCTTAAACTCTGACCTTGAGGTAGCTCACAGGCTTCACCCATAGAAGCGAATCTCAATTCAGCAGGAGGAATGAAGCAATCTATTGACAAACCAGGGACATTAAAAGCCACTTCCTCGATCGTCCATGATTCTTCCATCCTCGTCTTAGTATGGCTCATTGAAGTGTCTCCAAATCTAAAAAGGGTTACTACAGAACGCCCTGAATGAGCAATCATAATCCCATCCACTGGCCTGTAATCATCAAGAAATGAATTTATTGTTGTTTCCCAATAGACAGCATCGCCTCCGTTGTTCTGAATACGGGTTAAATGGGAGTCTTCTAAATGTATTAGGAGTCCTGTTTTCTGGCTGAAGTAGCCAAATAAAACATGCCTTATAATCTCTGCCGGGCCTTCGCTTCTTGCCTTCAATGTTAGAGGATCTGCACAAAGCTTGAGGATGAAACAATCCTCATCGTTAATCTTCTTCTCCCCAATGCATCTTGCATTTGTAAACATGCTTGCCGTTGTTTTAGGATCAAGTCCCTGCATATGGAATTGAATACATTGATTTTGGGAAATCAAGAAAAAGAAAAGAATGAACAAGTAGAAGTGCTAAGGTATGGAGCTAATCACGCACTACGCAGAAACAACACACAGTATTTATTCTTATTGCTTTCTACTGTAATACCTATTTTTTTACTGTATTACACTATACATCATTTCATAACCCAATAAATTCATTATGCTGTCCTTGGTTTGAATCTAACTTCAAATGGAGGAATATCTTTCGGGAGTATATTTACACATGTGACTTCCTAGATCCATTTCGGATCAACATAATTTTATCTTCACATGTATCAAGTACTCGGGATATTTTGGGTATTTTGTATATGTTTTTTGTTTTTTCTAATATCCTCACATATAAAGGAGATTTAGAAAGCTGATTTCGGTTGTTGCGAAATTGAGAGAGACGCGAGGCTTGAGGAGATTATCTTGTATCTTCTTGTTATTGATTATAGTGAAAACCTACTGCAGTAAAGTAGACTTACACAGGGTGGACCATCGTAATCTGTGTTATTTCTAAGTTTTTCAATTTTATTACCATCCGTACTAAAGGATTAGGGCGTTTAATCCTTAACAAGTAGAGTAGGAGCAGGTTCATACCTGAAGAGCACGGCGAAGGGGTCTAACAGGGCCTTTAGCAGCATGTGCACCAAGCCAAGGAGTGTGTCTCCACACAAGCTTGCCATTGCAACCTGCATGAACCTTGTTGCCACCGAGTGCGAGCTCCACGTACCACATGTCTGGATTCATCTGCCACAATACAAACCCACCGGAATCTGCAGCTTTGGAGGAATTCCGATTCTTCACAACCTTGTTAGCCGTTTCAAACTCGGAAGCTACCATTTTAACCTTTCCCATGGCATAGGCATTGTGGATTGAGTTTTGAAGCCTTTGCCCACCTGAAGCTGCTGTGTACTGTTGCAGTATATATTGAGCAGATGAACTCTCCTGAAAAAGAATCCGACCAAAACCCATGTCAAATTTAATTCTATTCAGCTAAATCCATTATGCATCTGATGAAAGCTGAATAGATTAGCCACTCATCCAGGAAAGCTCTCCATCTAATCTATGCCAACGGAAAAATAGACTCTTTAATATGTGTGGAGACACTCATAAAATTACAACTCACACAGAAATACCCTATAATATGTTTATGTGCTGGACTCAAATAATGGAGTTAACTCCAAAAGAGCCAAAAACAAATTATTTCGAGATTAAAACAACTGTATTTTATAAAATGGTGATAAAATAATCAAAATTTGACCCCACATTCCACAATGTAAAAAATGAAGAAAAAAATTAAGGCAGGGGATTCACTAAAGATGAATACAAAATGGCTAACAATCAAGAGCAGGGGAGCTTACAATTGGAGTGTCTTTTATGCTTAAATGAGGCATTGGCTCCGACGTGCTAACATGCACCGGGGCCAATGGCGCACCCAAAACCCCAAGCAGCAGTCTTAGATCCGACCTTTTGTAAGCAGAGCACGAAACTGGAGGTGCACGACAGAGTTGTCCCTTAACCCAACTACCCCACTTTCCCTCCATCTTTGAATCCCTGCAATCCGTCCCATCAGGCCCTTCCTTCAGCGGCGACAATGCCTCAGCGTACCTCAAGTTTCCCGATCTCGCAATCACCAGGTCAGGTTGCGCCATTTGATGGTTCTTCCTTCGCCGTAGTAAACTCGACATCGGAGACGCACTTCTTGCCGGACTCTTTGCCCTTGACCTTCCCGGTGATAGCCCTCTCACCACCTCTTCTTTTAGCGCCGAGAAGAACCCTTGTTTTTTCTCCATTTCGCAACACTACCCTTCACCACAAAAACAAAAATTGCACAAAAAAGACGACAAACCTTGATTCTGCCTACTGATAAAGGGACGATTGAAGAGGATTGAGCAGAGAAGAAGCTTAATAGAGCTTTGAGCTTAGACAGCGAGAACAAAGCTAACTAAAAAGCAGCACTCTGAGTTCTGAGAGCAAGAGAGATAAAGAGATAGTGAAAGAAAAAGGCAGAGAGAATTAGAATGCCGTTTTGAAGAAGGAAGTGGGGTTTTCAAAAGGTTGGTAATGATAAACAACGACGGATTATATTGGCGCGAGACATGCTTCACTGTAGGCGTTGCGCAGTAGTTTTTGGGTCTGCTGGGCCTGAAAAAAGGAGAAGAGTATCTCTTTGTTGGTTGAAGTATAGTACAGCTACCATACGACGACAACCAGATAATAGTTTTCTCTTTCACGGAAATATGTAACGGCAAAATCTTTCTTTTCATTTATTCGAAACAGAAGAGGTGGAGTCTGGCGCCGTTAGCAACGGTCAAAGTTCCAGTCAAAGGCATAATATAAAAAGAGAATATAGTTCATGGTGCAGAGTGCAAAAGGATGATTATCTATTCATCTTCTTGTCCATAATCACCGCTGGCTAGCTCTAAGCCTAAGCGTGCTTTCATTACTTTTTCCCAATTATTTGGATATTTTTTATTTCTATAATAATTCAAAAAATAAAAAATAAAAAATCAGTCCAGATTTCAATTAGCATTCATGTGTAGAGGTCACAAAATCTTAAAATATAATATTTTATTTATAATTTGATGAGACATAATTAATAAATTTTAAAATTTTAAAAATATATACGTAACATTAAATTATATAAAAAATATTATTTAAATGTTTCAGAATAATGATATTTTTTCTTAATAATTCAATAGTTGTTTTAGAATAGTTTCAATCATCTCACAATTTATTATTCCCTCTAAAAAAGTATTTTTATATTTTAAAAAATAAATAATAATTTAGCATATAAATTATAGTTGTGATTTGGGTTGAAAGAAAATTAATCAAACTTCTAGATTACAAAAAATCTAGACCAGAAAGATGTGGTGGAAATATTTTCTGGTAGGTCCATTAGGTAGTTCAATTAGTGGACCACTTAATAGAATTCTACGCATGTGTGATATAAATTAATGAAAAATAGTTACAAAGATAGACTATTCTAAAAATTGAATATTATCACATATCAAATAAACCATATTTACAACGCGCCTCACTGTAAAAATTTAGCAAAAGATTAGCAATCACTAATAGATTGAATATTTAGACTCAAATGTGATAAAAATATATACTAGATATAAACATAAAATATAACGTATATTCTCAAATTTTTAACCAAATATTTACATATTACGGTGAACAATTTTTCATATATTGAATCATTGAAGCTAAAATATATCAATCAACCAAAAAAATTCAGTTGATAACATATTTCAAAAAAAATCTTTAATAAATTAAAAGTGATATATGAAGGAGAATAATTTTTTAAGGCCTCTGTCCATTTCTTAGTTTTCAAATTTCAAATTACCCTTTGAATTTATTGATAGTGTGTTATTATAATTTTCTATTATTATTTATCATAATGGTATATATCTTGATGTAGCTATTGTCTTTTTATTTATAATCTAAATTATATAAGTGTGGAATATTTTAAGTTGTTGCCTTCATCAAAAAATGGAAAAAGTCAATCAATTAAAAAATAAATATGTTTTCATTTATTAATTACGTAAAAATAATATACTAAACATTCAAACTAAAAACACATACATCTTAAAGTGTGCACATATCTTCTTTTAACATAATTAAGTTAACTGTAGAAGTTTTATGAAAAACCCCATGATTATAATTATGTAGTTTTATTTACAAATAAATGTTATTCTTCCAAAATTTTTAATTTTATGGATAAATAATATGGGAGAACCACTCAAAATATGAAAAGATATACATTATCACGTGTGGTGTAAATGTAACTTAACTAGTTATTAAAAACATATGACAAAGCCTTATTGAGGTGATGAATAGGATAACGTATAATAATTATGATTAATTTCAAGGGAGAACATTGAGATCATAACCGAAATTAATGAAAAAGGGTCAAAAACTAGAAAATTATCATTTTCAAAATTGCATAAAATATTTAATTAAATTTATTTTAAAAAATAGTTTGAAGATTTTGAGGGCCAATTAAAAAATTAGTTATCTATTTCTCAAATATTCAATCAGAAATACGTTTTAATCAACTATAAAAAAATAAATCAACATTTCAGCCGGGCATTTCCCCCTGCCATACAATAGTTCCGTCCTTGTGTTCTTATAATTCAATACTCATACGTAGTTTTTTCAATCTCTAAGAAATTGTGTTCATTTTCTTTCACAAAATTATGAGTAGAATATATTAGTTTAAATCATGTCAATAGATAACTTGAAAAATATAAACTCAATATAAGAGATCAGCCGTTAAAAATGAGATCAAATCTTACAAACTGAAATGAAGTAATTTTTTTAGTTGGTGGACCGAAAAAATGTCTAATTTTGACTAACCACACATTGCATGCATGACTTTATTACCAATTACTCTTTGAAACCGACAATGCGGGAAAAAGGAATAAATGCTTCACTTGATATTCCTTCCCTTCTAAAAAGAAAAGACCTTCATTAGCTATGCTTCTTAAGCACTACTTCTCAAACATAACTCGCTAATCACGGAATATCTCCCTCCACTTTCTACTCTCATTTATTTGGAATTATTTCCCTATCGCTTAGAATTTTAGGATATTGACTCACCCAACTTTAAAATGTTATTAAGGTTATTAGTATTTAGTTTAACTAATTTGTTGAGCACTTTATATCTATCCATTAACAATCGATCACTTAAATTTAATATTTACAATCGTATTAAAGTTATTATTTATATATAAATGTGATACAATCAAATTATTTTTTTGTCAAAATTATATAACAAATTCTAAAGTGGATAAATATGATACGAATATACAATTTTTAAAATATATATGTGAGAATTTAACTAATTGTCTCCATCTAACTATACAACCAAATTAAACTTAATATACATTATGGTGTTTATTTGGCGCAATGAGAAGATAATTGGGGCCGGGGTGCTTACAATAAAGTAGCGCAAATCTCGCTGGGTTAGTTAGGGGGATAAACGCATGGGTCCAGGTCAGTAGTAGGTAAGAGTGTGGTGTCTCTTAAGTCAAAGTCAAACACTACAAACATAGAGCGGCAACACCTGTAAGAGTACCTCCAGTATGGCACCACTCCGTAAGATTTAGAAATTTGTTTTGGTGATGTTAAGTTTTTTTTGTCAATTATTATATTGGGATTGTGAATATTAAGATGGAGCTCACGATTTTAAGGTGTGAAGGTGAAATTAAGTACTACTATTTAAAAAACAACCTTTGTGAACTAATATAATTGTCTAATACTCTTGTACATAACATACTCTTGTACATAACGATAAGATTTTATCTCTATATCAATCAGATTCGATCATCGTGAATTCTTATTTCCCCATTAAAGAAAAAGAAAATTTTATACTCTACTCTAGTGTTGGTTAAGTCATCAAACTAATAACAATTTGTTATAGTTTCAAATTAAATTTTCATAGAATTTATAACTACAAGACACCCAACAAAAAAATATCTCACCATGGCCTATGATGTAAGTACCGTATTCAACTTTTCTCAGATCAAAGTATCAAACTCTTTATACAATATTGCTTGCCTAGAGACTTAAGGATGTTATATAATCCATGAAACTATATTTTTATGATATACATCAGATCAAATTATGACTCTTTATAATAAGGATATTATACAATGATCCTTACCAATGATTATTTCAACAGCCACAACATTAAGAACAACCAAACAATTTTTTTTCTTGCAAAAGAAAAAAAACGATCTCATGGGAAATATATTTGACGTCAAACCAAGTAAATAACATTCATGAGCAAACATAAAAATAATTTTGGCACGTAGATGCATCGCATAAACGAACTACGGTGTGATTTTTGGGTTCATATTCAAAAAGTGAGTCATTCTGATTGGAAATGCTATGGAATTGCAGTTTACTGGTTTTACTTTCGGGTTTTCATTCCTTTCCCATTCCAATTTCCACAGAAGTAATTTTCCCGTCTCTTGTTTTGGTCCAAAACGATTGGCTTTGCTACAGTAATTAAAAAATACTTTACAGTTTACATTCTGACTGCTTTGAATATGTTTTTCTTCTTTGTATTCCTATATCGGTATTTCATCGTACAACACGGGTAAGAAGACTTCTATCTAAGAAAGCTATACACCAGAATCACCAACCCCTTGTACCGTTGAGTTCTTAAGCGGCTGAAGCTCTTGCTCAGGAGTGGTAACTCCTATGGGTTCATATGTAACAAGCCTTTGCCGTGTGCATCTCCAAATCAACCATGTAGTTGAGGTTAATAATCCAAGAACAAATGTAACTACAACTCCAAGAGTCACTTCCCAAAAGTGTTTATGCCACCATGTCCTGCATAACCCGAGATTATACCAATTAAGAAGAACTCGAGTTTAACTTGTCAGTAATGAAAAACGGGAGCTTCTGTGGCACCGGTCTAGTACCATACGGGGAGTTTTTTTGTAGGTATCTCATACAAAATTAAGGTATCTACGGTACATTTGAGGCACCTTGCTATTTAACAAATTCGAGGTGCCTTCACTACATATTTGAGATACCTCACTCATTTGAGCTACCTCACTCATTTGAGCTACCTCACTCATTTGAGCTACCTACGGTACCATACTGGCCCATTACTGCAGAACTTTCCATGAAAAACACAAGAGGAATCCATGCTATACAGCAAGGTGTGATATGAACAAAATGGAACTATTGAGAAAGATAACATACTGCTTGATATGAGGTTCAACATCCAATTCAACCAGCTGATAACTTCCAAACTTTTCAGGAAGCTGCATTCGGTGCTCTTTTAAGCGGGAAATTATGTCCTGCAAGTTGCAAACCAATGATGTAACCGTTAGGAACACAAAAACTGGACTTAAGAGACTCAATAGTCAATTCATGTTTTAAAACAGCTTGTGTCCAAGTACCATTGCTGTGGTATTAGAGATGTAATTAGCAGAGTCAGCTGGAAAGATGGCCCATCTAATGAAGTAATCATTTCCTGTAGTAGTAAAGTTCAACAAACGAACCTGAAATCAAATCGTTGTATTCAGTTAGATACAATTTCCCAACTCCCTAACAAAGTAATTAAAATTTAATGCTTCAATAAAGTTTCAAATTCTTTTTGTTAACCTTTGTAAAGAATGAATCTTTTCTCTAGATCCTTCGATTGAGACCAAGTTTTTTTTACTATTGGTCTCTCTCTTTGATTTTTTTGTTATTTCTTTGGGTTTCTTCTTGTTATACTCCTTATCAAAAGAAAAATATAGAAAAAAGGCACAAAGTAGGTTAGAGGTTGGTTCACATGTTGTCAACTTCAGTCTTTAGCATTATCTGAAATCAAACCCATTGTGGATAATCAAGGAAGTTCAACTAGGCAGAACCCCATATTTAATATGCTAAACTTCTTCACCATGTACGTAGTCTATAGACATAGTTAATATGCTGGAAAAGTAATCATACATGACAAGAACTAAACAAACTAGCTGAAAAGAACCTGTGAGATATTGACTCCAAGCTCATGTGCGATGAACTCCGTTAGTTCAGTGAAGTTGGACTTCAAGAAGGAGCTGTTCAAGCGAAGCATCATATCAAATGTTATCCATCCAACCTGAAATTCACCTACAAATTAAAAGCATCTGAAGTTATCAGATATTGTTTAAAGGCTTAATGCGTAGAATAATAAGCAAGCTTTAAAAATATACATGAGGCTAACAATCTAGTAATGAAGTTTTCCCTAGCACCAAGGAAAAACACGTAACATTTGTAAGGAATAATACAATTTTACTCGCTAAAAATCATAGGAATCAATAGAGTTAACTTAATAAAATTACAAGAAACTGGAGATGGATATGTAATATATTACCAACGATCAAACAACTAGTACATCCCGCAACTTCTGAGAAAAACTGATGATGTTGTGTTTGAATTAAAGTAGCACAACAGCAATGCACATGTTGCTTCCTATTTTACCTGAAGGAAGGGTCTTGGGCAATCCACTTGGAGACTCAGTAGGAGGAAATTCTAAACTGGCATTTTGACCATTCGTAAAGTTAGGGGTTGGAGCAGGAGCGGGAGCAGTATGATAATTAAGAGTCTTCCATAGTTCAGAACAATTAGTTTTCCAAAAGCCAATCTTTGTGTTCTCCCTATCATAAGTCACCAGGGTGTTCCGGACAATAATTCCTGTCAAACGAAGATGAAATTTAGTATGTAAGAACAGTCTGCTTAACAAAAATATATCCTTTTTTTATTGGTAAAAAAAATTTCTTTTAATTTTTTTCTGGGGGTGGAGGTTATTGAAAATCGGAAAAGGCTGCACAAGAGAAGGGACACTAATGCAACATGATGTCGTACTATTTTTTACAAAACTAAGTATAGTACTTTTAATATTGGAGAGAACGAGATGAGTAATATACCTCCCAAAAGAGTAGTGTCGTCATTTGCATTTTTGAAGATTCCCAGACAATATGCACCACTAACCTTGGTATGCTAGAGAGAAAAGGGACAAGGAAATAAGTACTGGAATTAGGAACTGTAACCAACAATAAGAGGACAAAGCTCAAGAAGAATACCCGAAACAAGTAGTTTTCAGGAGTCAGTGACAACTTTTGACCATTGCTAAATACCATATCAACGACAGGAAAAACTTTCATTAGTTGGGAGACATCCCTGAAGCGCATCAATTATCCAAGTTTAGAAGCCAGTATCAGCAATGTAACCTAGTAAATAATCCTCAAGATATCTATGCTCATACTAGACAGTACCTTCCAGCACCAGCAAAGCAAATATCATGATAATTTGGGTCTGGACCATGTATTTGTTTGAGGAAACTAGTTTTCTTCATTATCTGCACATCACACCAAAAGTAACCAACAGTATCGAGTCATCCAAAACAAAAATGGAATGAGTATTAAGAATAAGTTTTTGGAACAGATGAATTAATTCAAGATACTAAAATATAAGTAATCGACAAGAATGAAAAAGTTTAGAGACTATGATGGAATTGCTACAGCCTCAGCAGTGCAAATTACTGCATAAAAGAATCAGAAAAACTCTGAAAATAAACTCTAAAAAATGTCTCTATACTCTATTTAATATTTACTATGGTCTTGCTCATACACGAAATTAGTACAAGGTACACTAGTCCAAATAATTTGATAAAAAAATGGATAGGAAATTTTTACATACAAACAATGGTGGCACTAAATCTAGATAACTCTTTGCCAAAACAAGTAACAATTAAGTACTTTTCCTGCATGCACTAAAAAATTAACTACTCTGGTAATTAAACATGAAATTTGAAGTCTTACAGCATTCTTAAATGCATAAAAGGCATCTGCTGGAAAATAGGCATATGTAGTTCCACTATCCAAAACAGTTCCGTACTTTCCGTCAAAGGCTCTTGGGTTTAACTTCAATGGCTTCCCAGCAACATGTATTTCCTTCAAGTCTATATTGTAATACGGACTGTGCCATCCCAAAACTAAGTACATCTGTGAGGTGTACATTAAATCGGTAAAAAAATCTCAAACTTAGATCTTAAGATAATCGTACCTTCTGTTGGGGTCTGAATGGGTAAATACCATACCAGGGGGTGAAGAGATCCCACCAAGAATCATTGCACCACCACCAATATCCATTCCACCATAACACAATGAAAACGAGTCACTAACAACAGCCTTGTCAACAAGTTGATCCATCACACTGAGTGGACCCCGACCCAAACCCATTATACCGTCAGCACGTTGGGTATAAAGATCACCGGTCTCCATAGTTTCACAACCAAAGACAGCACGCTTGGGGGTAAGTTCACTTTCGTTACCAAATGAAATGATGTCATTACCAAGCACTCCACTACTAGTGCTCATTTCCGCGTACCGTCTCTCATAAGTACATTGGACACCTCGGTCATCACAGTTACAATTGATATTGCACTTAACAGGTTCATATGTACTTGATGACTCTGGTTGGAACCTTGGATCCTGAGACAGCAGTATGTTAGCAAATGAGCAACTACAAAGAAGTACTACGGAGGTGAATCGGCAATTTAGGAAGTGTGAATTTCGAAAAAAAAAAAGTTGTTATCAATTGGAGAACCTACAAAAAACAAGGAAAACATAAATTTGATCAACCACCGTAGGCATGTTTGAGTAAAGTTTTTCTATCATCTCTGAGCTAGCAGAAGAATAAAAAACTGAAACCATTGTAGTAAACAATGTTATTAGGAACAAGAAACAGACAACAGTGCGTTTTTCTTTAAAAAAACAACTAGAACTGAATTTTTTTCGTTTTCCTATACATCATTTGATTTGCTATCTTGTATCTAATGGGGTCTCAAGAACAGTCTAGCGAAGCCCCAGATTCAATCTCAGTATCTTCTATTTCCTTCCCCAAATTCTAGTTTTTACAATACTAATTGGCACCCAAGACATTGCAAAGTACTAACTAAACCACCCAAGGATGTCCTGTCAATTCTATTATTAATTAACAATGTTGTCAATTGATTGCACAAGCTCTAAAGCATATTATCTTAGAGAAACAGTATCAAACCAAACGAAACCTGATGCTTCCCACATTGTTCACAGTCAGAGCACGGCACGTACGTCACAGTACTTCCTGTATCCACAATAAGAGCGAATTCCTGTGGAGGCGTCCCAATCCAAAGCCGTGTCGTATAGTAGCTGCAAGTTTCAATTGTGCAATTCATGCGAAATAAATTTGAATTAATTGAAAACAAACAGATANTATATATATATATATAGAGAGAGAGAGAGAGAGAGAGAGAGAGAGAGAGAGAGAGAGAACCCGTTGGTAAGAAGGTCGTCGTGGAGCCTCATGCGAGCGATTGAGGTATGAGGCTGCTCCAATTTCTGAAGCTGCCTCCGGCGATGATCAATGCCGAAGGCTCGCTTGACGTGAGTGGAATTAGACGATGAGAAATACAGAGGAAGAATCATAGGCAGATGGCGGTGGTTATCTGGATCTCGAGTGAAGTGAGAAGTCACGGAAAACGCGCCGGAGATGTTGAACCCGATCAAGGAACAGATGATTAGAGAAGAAGCTAGCTGAGGCCAAGAAAGAGCCATGGCGAATCCCTGTGACCTGTGCTCAATGCGACGGAACAGGCACAAGCTGGCAGGTAGAGATGGTTGCAGAGAGGACCAAAGGAAAGTCCTCCTTCCACCGGTAAAATTAACACTGTGAGAAAGCACCAACTTTCCAGTATTAACTACTAATTCACAATTATCCAAATTGATTTTCTTATTTTCCAATAAAATATTATTTTCGTTTTTATTTGATTTTAATTCTCTCATTCCTCATACAAATAACAATTTAAATACTAAAATAAATAAATATCTTTTCGGATTAATAATTTTCCCTTTTTGTTTTAAAACTAATAAATTCCTTTTGTGCCTTCTCAAAAAATAAATTAATTCCTCCTATGGAAGTCGTTTGACGTCTCTTTCTTATCTACACCCCAAAGGCGACTAAGCGCAAGGATTGTTAGTTCTAGGGGTGTTCAACGGTCGATGGGATGTTTAATAGTCGATCTGGTCAGATTTTTGAAAAAAAATAATACCAGATTGAAAATCATACTGCTAAAGTATTAATATCCAAAAATCTGAAAAAAAATCCGAACCGACCATACCGAAATTCAACGGTCGGTTCGGACGGACTTAACAGACTAAATACATATTGACAATAAAGATAAATTTTGACTAGGAGTTTTTCATATCTAAACATATTCAAACTTCAAAATATTAATATCCAACGTTTAAAAATATTCAAAGTTCAAAGTACTATAAAATATATTCAAACTTCAAAATACAAATAATAATATCAAACATTCAAATATCTAAAAAAAAAAAATTAGAAACACAACAAAACATAGAAGTTCATCCATCTCCAGCCCAAGATAGGAATAGCCAAGACATCTCAGGTTATAAAGGCTAAGAACCACATATCTTGAAGAGTTTATTTTCCACCAATTAAGAAGATCCAACTCAACATTCGGGTTTAAACATAGCTCTGCTAAATATCTATCAATTTCTGACATAACCTCCAAGCTATTTTCCTTGCAAAATTGTTTTGCAAATGTGGAGACCAAACTAAAATCATATTCATCATTATTTTCAACTATCTCAGATTCTAATGATTGATCAACAAATGGCACTGATTGTGACACAAATCTCATTTTATATTCCTCAAATATTCTATCAAAAGTATAAGTCACTTTCCTTCTCAATTCACAAGCAAGGTGAGGACCATACAACATATCATATGCATGTGACACAAATCTCATTTTAATGCGGGGATCAAGAATGGCAACAATAAATAATTGACCTTTTCTGAGCCTCCTCAATACTTGTCATACTTGGTCCTCATATTACTTGCCATTTCTTTTTAAAAAAACATTGCTAGATGAAGAATATCTTTTAATCAAGTTTTCAATCAAAAAAACCTCATGAACATATCTATGAGATGTAACATTCAAAGTCTTGGAAAGCCTTAATGTTATTTCGTAGAAAACTTTCAAAAACTTGATAATCACTCGAGCATTATCCCAATCCTCATCCCCTGGAGGACCAAGTTTCTCATCTCCATGGAACTCCAATAAATAAAATACATCATGTTCTCCAAACCTCTCAAATGCTTTTTGAAACTTTTCATCTAACTCCAACATCAAATAAGTGGAATTCCACCTAGTATGAACATCTAGAGACACCAGACTACTAGAAGATATCTTTGCAACCTCTACACAACTCCTAAACTTTTGAAATCGTGTAGGAGATGACCTCACATATTTGACTGCATTACGAATTCTAGTGACAAAGTCATGAACATCCTTCAAACTATCACACACAATAAGGTTAAGAATATGTGCACAACATCTAACATGCATAAACTCACCACCCAACACATGCCCTTTCCAATTTCTGATAGATTTTTTCAAATAAGTGATTGCACCATCATTGACACCTGCATTATCAACGGTGACCGTGAAAACCCTTTCATTATCCCAGTCAAGCAAACATTACTCAATAGTCATTCCAGTCGACTCCCCCTTATGACTAGCAATTGGACAAAAAGTTAATGATCTTTTATGTAACACCAAATCATAGTCAATAAAGTGTTCAGTACCTACCATGAAATTAAGATTTTACACTAATGTCCATGTATCAGTGGTCAGACATAATCTTTGATTTTTACTTGACAAACCCTTTTTTAACTTTTCTTTCTCCCACACAAACACCTTGAAACAATCTCTAGCTATTGTTATCCAGCTAGGAAAAACAAACTTAGGTTGCATGCCCCGCAAAATTCCCTAAATCCTTCACCCTCTACCACACTAAACGTTAATTCATCTTTAATGATCATCCTAGCAAGCAACATACTACACTTCTCAGCATTAAAGGTAGCAGTAGATATTGTATAAGTACTATCAGCAGCTCCCTCACTACTACTATTAAGATTAAGAACTAACAGTTTTTGCTTAGGATAATCAAACCTATTAGGATTCTTCTTACATCTTTCCAAATGATTCCACAGAGAAGAAGTACCATTAGCACTAACACATGCAAACATACGCTTACAATGATTACAAGTAGCTTTCTCATCATTAGGATCACCAGTTTCAACTTTTACCAAATTATTCCGAACACTAGAAGAGACTCGGTTGCATTTTCTCTTACCTTTTGCAGGTTTTGGTGGCAGTGAAGAACCATCATTAATTACTGCATCATCAGGGTTTTGACTTAGAGTTCCAGTAGACATCTCCTTATGATGTAGCTGTCACTCGAGTTGAAAAGTTTGAAGATTTCTGACTGCACGACCATAGATGTTTATTAAACAATTATTACCGATAAGTAAAATTTAGACTATCAAATAATGCAGTCAGTAAATAGCATCTAATACATTTATTGGCCCAGACCTGATATATCAACCTATAGGCCTACTAGATGTTACACATCTGCTAGTTACTCAGCATTCAGTTACTGATAAAAATAGGATATACAACCAAAGAGACTGAAAAATGCTTCTTCATTAGTAAAGTCTCATTTCCCCCAAAAAGGGAAATCATATGTAACTGATAGAGTTAAGCGATTGTTAAGTTGTACAAAGTGTAGATAACTCATAACAGAGCAAAGTGTAGAGGGTCTGAGCTGAGGTCGAGGGAGAGGGAGAGGGTCTGAACTGAGGTCGAGGGAGAGGGTCTGAGCTGAGGTCGAGGGAGAGGGTCTGAGTTGAGGCCGAGGGAGAGGGAGAGGGTCTGAACTGAGGCCAAGGGAGAGGGAGAGGGTATAAGATGAGGCAGAGGGAGAGGGTCTGAGCTGAGGCCGATAGAGAGGGGGAAGGTCTGAGCTCAGACCGAGGGAGAGGGTCTGAGCTGAGGGAGAGGGAGAGGGTCTGAGCTGAGGGAGACACGAGAGGCTGGCTAGACTCTGAAGGCACAACGCGAGAGGCTGGCTGGACTATGGAGACGCGACGCGAAGTAGGAGAAGGTATGTGATTGATTGAGCTGAGGGAGAAGGAGAGGGTCTGAGCTGAGGGAGACGCGAGAGGCTGGCTGGACTCTAGAAGGGAGACGCGATGCGAGATGCTAGTTGGAGTGAGGCGTGAGTTGCATGACGTGAAGAAGGAGGGGGGTTAGGTCTGCGTCTGACTGAGCTGAGGGAGGGGAGAAATAACCTAACCCTAAAAAAATTATATATATATATATACACACACACCATACGGTCGGTCCGGTCAGATCGGTCCAGAACTAACAAAAATTTTGGACCGGACTGAATTTTTGGTCCTCTCTAAAAGGAGGACCAAACCGACCATTAACAATAAAAAAACCGTCCAGACTGATCAATTTCATATCAGACCGGTTCGGACTAAACGGTCTGGACGGTTTTTGAACACCCCTAGTTGATTCTCTCTCGTTGATATTAACTATTTAAAACTTGATTAACTATACTTATTGATATTAACTGTGATGTTTAATCTAAAAAGTTATTCTAATATTAGTGTTTAGAGAAAATGTTTTATATAATGGAGAAATATATACTTATCTGTTAAAGTGACACATTAAATAATCAATTTTTAAATAAACAGCTAATATTATACTATTAATGAGAAAAGTAAAATAGATTGGGAAAATGTTATATTATAATATAAAAAGTATGCAATATAACTTCTTACAGAAGAGGTATCAATTTGATTTTTTCAAATGTTCGCAATATTCATGATCCATGAGTCTTCATATTTTAATCACATATTTTGAGAAAAAGATACGTTGATTAATATTCATAATTAGCTTTCCGTAATATCCATGCAGAAAATACAATTTAGATAGTTGTTGTGAATCTTGTAACCGACAATAATAAATACAGTCGTAAGTCTGTATTTTGCATCAACTTACATCAAATTTAGAAACTTGTGATTTTTTTGATAATACGGGTAATCAGGTTTGCACCTGAATCTCATGGGTCTTGAAGTTAAGATCAAGTAAATCTTCAAGATAATTATAAAAATGACTAACTTCTAAGCTCAGATTACAAAAATGTTTGAAAAACTTTATTATTGCAAAAATGTCCGAAATAAGAAATGTTTTATTCACACATGTGTAATTTTAGTAAATAAATTATTTACTTTGTTCATTTTCGGGCATTTTTATAAATAAAAAATTTTCTAGTCATTTTTACGGTTTGAGGTGAAAAGTTAGCTTTTCCTATCATTTTCTGAATCTTCAATATTTTTTATAGTGGAATGAACTAGTGATCTCTGAGAGATTAACAAATTCAGAGTCTAACCAGTTGAACTACGTCTCAAGTTTAAAACTCATAATTAGACATCGCATATATACAAGGTGGTGGTCAAGTGTAAGAGGGTGATGAGTAGCAAGATAACTGATGAATAAAGTTCAAAATTTTAAGTTAAAAACCTATAAGTTGAAGGACCAAAAGATCAAAAGGCAATGATATAAAAACTTATTGGTTTGCAAGACAAATATACTAGCTAGAACACAAATTGAAATTTGGGCCGAATTCTATTTCATATAGAAACTTATGGTCCATTTTGTATTTTCTCCAAATTAGATTTTAATTTACTTATTCAAATTTAAATGGTCTTCATGAATTTAATAAATAAGGGGGGCAAAGAGCAATTATTTGTGTCCATCATTTACCAATTTAAAAACTTTAGAGGGTTATACAATAAATTCTTTGAATATATATGTATGTATTATATATAGAAAGAAACAATTTAGATTCTGATATCCTGATATTTTTAAAATTTGGGTGTATTGTTTACGTTGTAGGTTACACATCCAACATGTCCAAAGTCTATTATTTATTTATCAAATCAATCTAATCCCTTACTTTTAAGTCATCATTTATACTTTTAAGTCATCATTTATACTTTTAAGTCATCATTTATGTGATTGTTGAGGTGAATCATTGGAAAATGTTAATAAAAAAATTAGCAACTTTTTGGATACCTTATACATAAGGACCAAAAGAAAAAAAGAGAGGATAAATTTACTAGTTGAACTAACAATTTAAGGTTAAATGGATATAGAACAAAACGAAAAAACAGCACAGGAGAAAATCATGCTGATATGACAACAAAAAAACTGCTACTTTATTCTCAAGAATTATAACATAGAAAAAAAGTGTATACAGTGACTATAAAACAGCAACGCAGGAAGACCCAAAATACACACTTTATGAACACATTAGTCATCATCCCTACCAAGTTAGCTTCTCTCCAATTGCCTATTCATTTCCTGTGAGTGTGAGTGTAACAATAACACAATTTTCCAACAAATAAAGTACATCTACAAACAACGTTTGACAAACACACTAGAGCAGCCATGGGATTAAAATCCGACAGCCACACCTAATTAATTAACATTAAAATGGAACATAAAGCGTCAAAAACAACATTTGCCTAATGATGTAATTAAGTAAATAAGTTCCTGAATGAAATCTCTCTTCTCAAATCTTTGTACATTTGCGTCTAAAAGACTCTCAGCTTCCTCTTTTCAAACCACTCTAGTACCCTTTTCCCATATACATTGTTACGCATCATTGCGTAGTTCTTCCGAACCAGGTCTCGCAGAGCTCCATACAGAAGTCCCTGATTTTCAAACAAGTAAATACTTCTTATGAATAACAAATAAGAAATAAAAACCAAACATATTAATCATATTTTGTCATCAGATTAATTGTTTTGGTCATTCTAGATTTAACATAGCAAATAGTCTCTTAAAACATGAGAGGCTGAATATATATGTAATTGAAGGCTTACTCCACAAATGAAATGGTGCAGTAGTAGAAGTGTTGATTCTGACCTTGGAAACTTTTAAAGCAGATTGGAAAACATAGTTTCCGTAAGGATGAAGGAGCAACATGGACACGTCGGGGCTTGAAAGAAGCTCCATGGTAACTCGCGTAGACTCTTCTTCTCCGGTTTCCACCACACACTTCTGAACAACGTTACTGGCATACTTATCTCGGGAAAGACAAATGTGATTTCCTTGAAGTTGTCTCAATATATTTGAAGTTACATGTGGGTTTCTCATCTCCAGGAGATGTTGAATCACATAATTGCTGGAGAAAAAAACAGAAATTTAGTATTCAATATATATTGAATTGGCATGGAAGTAATATATATATATATATATATATATATATATGTGCGCGCGCTCGCTCGTGTGTCTTCAGCTTGGAACTAACCCGTAAGGATCTTTAGATAGCTGCAGTGAATGAGCTGAAATCTCTGCAATTAGACGCTCTCTAAGCTCGCCGTGAGAGTAATCAATGCATTGCTGCAGCACACAACACCCACTTTTATCGGTAGCGATTCCATAACAGTTGTGAATCACCTCGTTCAAAAGATACTGTTAGGAAAATAATTGTTGCAATTAGAAAAGGAGCTATAAAATAAAATGTTTTAGAATTCTACAGACAAGAAAAAACATCACTCACTTCCATTGAACATGTAGTGATATAAGTAACTTTTCTTGTATGTTATGCTGAAAAATTTGTCAAAGCAAAAGAAATCAAGAAGAAAAGTATATATCTATGAAGCATACAGTAGTGTCATGAATGCAAAGATTAAGCATCTAGTGTATCACAAAGGTAGTGGCTGAGTGAACACATATTAAAAAATCTCTCAGGCGCTTCAAAATATGAAAATTGTTGAATAAATACAAATATAATAAAAACAATTACTAGACATGCACTCAGTATACCATTAAAAAAATTATGAAATTGAGTTGTAGATTCAAAATTCATTCCAGAGGTCTTCATAAATAAAAATTATGAAACTATTGCAAAGTGGAAAAGATTTACTTACTATACCATTTCTCTATGGGTTAACACGATCAGGAACGAAGATTAGTGGTAACTTTCAGTCATTCAGTAGAAACTTTGAAAGGACTAGTTTGAAAAACTAAGTTGCCCAGTGTCTGGATTAAATTAACAACACCAGTTTCCTCTAATTCCTCAACAATCAGATATAATAACCCACAGATCTTTTGAGAAAGAACATGAGAAAAAGAAGAAAAAAATTACAAAGAAGGGCATTACCTTATTATCCTCATCAGAGAAATGCCTTAAACAATGCTGGAACACGTGATGACCATTTGAGTCCTTAGTCAAAGCAACTGTACCAGGGGTTATAGCTGAGATGACTATAGAGATCTGCTCTTGGGTTGTCATATGATCCAGTAATTTCTGTACAGCCCTCGATCTGAAGCCAAAGGGCAAAAGAACAAACAAACAAAAAAACAGAGAAAATTTTCCTTTTAGCAAAATCCCAATTATTCCTCTAATTTGCAGCTACAGTTTAGTTGAACAGTAAAAGAAGAAATTACCATACCCATGCATATTAAGGCAAAGACTAACAAGTTCATAGTCCCTCAAGGTCACCGTCAAAAGAATCTGGGTCCTCTGTTCTTCCCTGCAAACCTCTACAAGCTTCTGAACAACATAATTCCCAAACGGGTCCACCATCAACTCACCAATATGTTCTATTACCTCTAAGAAAATTATATCGATTTCCCTGACTGTAGCGCCGTCAATTTTCTCCTGCAAGAATCGACAGCCATGTTGGTCTTTCGCTAAAGACACTATCCTCCCACGAATATCTTCCACGCGTAGGTAATTCAGCGGCTCCCTCAACCAATTGGGACGCCTACTATTCATAGCACTAGACCTCGTCGTATTTGAGTACCCATAACCATCCGTTAAGCAGTGATTACCTTCAAAGAAACCAGATAATAAGCCAATCCGATGAGACAATGACGCAACCGGGAGCTCGCCTTTTACTTCTCTTTGTCCGGCTCCCCATCGTCTGTCGTCAGGGAAAACGCCGCCGCTGTTCGAACGCTGTTCAATAGTTTCAGGCGACTGATATGGAACACTCCCTCCCTCAATATCGAATCCCATATTCCAATAACCTTGTGGCGCCGTATTCACTACATTACCAATATCACCGTTCTGCGACGTTAGCGGCCTCTGAAACTCCACGTTTCCTGGTCGCCACTCTTTCGCCGGACGTGGCTGCAAACCACGCCCGCTAAGCCCAGAAACGTCAATGCGGTTTATAACTCCCCATCCAAAACAAACATCACCGTCGTTAATAACCGAAGACAGAGCCCGATGATCACTCCGGGGCAAGATACTGAGGTCAGCAAAAGCAGCTTCTAGGGTTTCATCAAAATGGGTTTCTTGAGGAAGAGGATGAGGCCTGGAATTTCCAGATGGATTACGAAAAATGCACTGATGAAAGCGCCTGATATCAGTTTCCGGAGAATTCCAGTGTGGAGGCTGAGGAAGCATCTTTTTGGCGAAGTCACCGTGATTCTCCTTCTCCATTGCAACGGCGAGAGAAGTATATCAATCAAGAAGAAAAAGAAACAAAAAGGGATTTGAAGGAGGAAGAGGGTATTGAGAAAGAATTGAATAAGGGTGAAATATTGGGGGAAATTGGGAATAAGAGGAGTGAGAGGACTTCTTGACTGAGAGTCATAGAAGGGGAGAGTGATACGGAGGAGATTTGCTAGGACTCGAGTTTTTCTGCATGCAATTTATGGAAAGTTTCTACGCGAAAAAAAATTACAAGAGTGACTGCGTGTTTACGCGCCGTATGTCTGTCTGTCAACTTACCTAGGATGGTGGGGCTCTCCCTCTCCCCTTGTTGACCAATCTGCGATCAGGTATTTCAAGGCCTGTCGCTCTCATCCCTCTCTGCTTTTTTATGGGCCTCCTTTACCTCTAGGCCCACTTATTCATGTTGCGAACAAATTTATATTACAGAATCTTAACGGATAGACAACGTTTCTAAGAGTTAAATTATTAATTAGTTTAAAACAAATAATTCTTTTTAGATGGTATAATTTAAATAGTTTGTGGGTTGTTTAAAATAGTCTTATTTTTAATAATTTTTTAGATTCTGTATTATTTAATTAATAAATTAAAATAATTATCTCAGATTCGTAGGAGTAGTTATAGATGTTACATAAAACTTTATTTTTTAATTTTTAATTACAAATTTTATCGTTCATATTTTTCCTCAAATTTAGATTTTGTCTCCCTTCCATCAAATTATATCCTCATAATTGTATTAAATAAATATTAATACAATATTATAATTAATTATGATCTTAAATAAATATTAATACAATATTATCTGATGTTAATACTTCATTTATTCAATATTAAATCATTCTAAAAATTTGTTAATATCATATTATTTAATTGTTAATGTATTTGTTAGCGTTTATATCATATTTTGAATAAATGTTAATATCATATTATGCGTTAACGCTCTAAATATTATATCATATACTGAATGAATGTTAATATCATCTTAAATAAACGTTGATATAATATTATACATTATGCTAAATACATGTTAATACATATTATTTGATCATTAATATGGTTCTTAGGTTTTATTATTGCTTACGTTTCATCACAATATAAATATTATATAAATCTTTAATAACAAACCGTTCACTTAATATGAAATTCGTATTTAATTAAATAAATAACATCAAAACCACCTAGATTTAAAGAAGTTATTATATTTAAATTTGAAAAAATAACTAAAAAAATGAGTAGAAACATGTGATAAGGATATTGTAGACAAATCATAAAAATTTAGAATTAAATTTAATAGAAATGATCATTTATCTATTTCATTGTTTTATGTCAATTACTAATTTATTTACTACTATGAAAATGACATATCTATATCATTTTTCTTTTATACTAAGTTAAACATGCCTGAAATTAGTATAATAATTAACAAAAGAGAGGGGAGGGCTCGAAGAGTCGCTGGACTCACTGGACTATACTCAGTTGGTTGGTATATTTGAGTCTTTTTAATCGAATGAAAATATTGGGTTCTTAGTTTTTTAATAAATTAATATTACTTTTTTAATTAATAAATTATAATTAAAACGTCTGGGGGTCATGACTCATCCAATACATACTAGGTTGTATCTCAGAAGCTAATCTAGAGAATTGATCGGCTACACAAGAATTACTTTAAGTATCATTTTTATGAAAACAAATATTCTCATTCTTGGTGACAGCAAAATAACAACTTTTTTTATCTCATCGTATTAATGAAAAAATTAAAAAAGAAACACAAAAACAAAAACAAAATTCCTTTGTTCTGATTTAGATGATCAAAAATTTATCTAACAATCAAAATCAACCATTTGTGAACTTGAAAAGAAGTCGGATACCATTCTTTCCTAATTAACATCTTAATTAATTGTTAAAACACTCGGTTTAAAAAACATGTACGTACATATCCAAAATATCTGTTGTTTTTAAAAGCATATCAGTACATTTTTTTAGGTATTAAACCCTTTGAAATTGTTTCAAAAATCCTATAAAAAGCATGCTTAAGATTTACAAATTACCCGCTAACGTCGATTTGTTAAATGAAAAAATAAATATGCATAGTTCTACATAATTAATTTATAGACCAAATTTCATATCACAAAGTGACGTGTTCAACATTTATTGATTGATGTTTTAACAAAGTGATATATTCAATATTGATTGATGTTTTAACTTCCAAAACTCTTTACCATAAATTAATCAAATAATGATGAACACAATCAACTTATGTGTGTATTACATAATGTAAAGGTAAAAATAAAAGGTGTTAGAGAAGGAGTAAGTTGGGTTTGTTAGTTAGGAAGTGTTAGTTGATCTAGTCAACACTGTCTACATGGCAAAGCTAATATAACAATTTTGCCATTGTGTTCAGATATGTTATTTGCAGTTTAACTTAGTTATTCTTGTTAAGCTCCATTATTCTTATATTAAAGCAATGATTGTAATCAGTTTGAAGTAAATGAAAGTTAGAAAGAAAATCCATTACTTACATTCTTCTTCTTCATGGTATCAGAGCTAAGGTGCTCTTAGTGATTTTTTTCGGAGCTTTCTCCTATTCTTCATGTTTTCTCTTATCTTCCTCAATGAGTCTGATTCTTCCACGTCTCCCGAGCCTGTAATTCTCAACTCTTCCCCACCCGCACCTAGAGCAACCTCTATTCCTTCTTTTGCAGCTCCTCCTTCATCCTCTTTATCGATTATAGACATGCTAAACCTACTTCCCAAAAACCATAATTCCTATCACCATTAAACTCGATCACAACAACTTTATTTTCTGGCGATCTTAAGTCTTATCCACTGTAAATGCCTATGGCCTTGGAGATTATCTTCTTGGCACCATTGTTTGCCCTGAACAGTTTCTAGTTACTTCAGTCACTACCAGTCAAAACTCTGTTGCTCTTAACAATGCAACTAGTCAAATTGTTCAAGTTATAAATCCTCAGTTTCTAGTTTGGAGAGGTGTGATCAATTTCTCCTTAGTTGGTTGCTTACATCAATATCAGAATCCATGTATGGGCATGTAGTGAGGCGTGCTACCTCAAATGAAGTGTGGAAAATGTTGAATGGTCTTTTTGCTACACAGTCCAAGTCTAGGATCTTGCAACTCAGGTTTCAGTTAGAGAGCATCAAGAAAGGTTCTTTGAGTATTAATGATTATATATTCAAAATACGTACAATAGCTGAGAATCTCCCAACTTTAGGACAGTTTATTAGTGATGAGGATCTTCTACTGTACATTCTTGGTGGACTTGGCAGTGAGTATGATCAAGTTGTTGTGAATTTAACTTCAAGACATGATGTGGTCACTCTCCATGAAGCTCAATTCATGCTCCAGTCACAGGAGATGAGAATAGAGCAAACTAATTCTGCTCTTATTGACACTATCAATCCAACAACCAATGTGGCTTTTTTTGGTAACACTCATGGAAGAGGAGGACAAGGTAATTTTGGCAACTTTGCTTGAGGTCATTCTCAAAGTAACTCAAGAGGAGGAAGAGGTAATTTTAGAGGGGGAAGAAACAATAAGGGACGACACAAACCTTCCTGTCAGATCTGTAAAAGATTTGAGCACCCATCTATTAATTGTTACAATAGGTTTGATGCTGAATTTCAACCTAAATTCAACTCAAACTTCAATCAAAATAATACCTCTTCATAGAACACTTCTACTCCTCGAGCGTCAGCCTACATTTCTACATAAAATTCAACAGAATATGAGCCCTGGTTCATGGATGGTGTTCTGTGAAATCAGATTACAAGGGCAAAGATAAACTCGTGGTTGGCAATGGTAAGTGTTTTGACATAACACATATTATTACCTCAGTTATTGACGCTTGCACTGTATCTTTGACTCTAAATCAAACTTTATGTGTTCCCTCTATAACTAAGAACATTCTTGTTGTTTCTCAATTAACTAAGGACAATGACATCCTAATAGAGTTCGATTTTCTTTTTTGTCTTATCAAGGACAAGACTACGGGGAAGGTTCTTCTGAAGGGAACTCTTTAAGATGGTTTGTACCACTTCATACTGCCTAAAGCTCATCTCAAGTACAATTTTATTCAATCTTCACTTCTCTTGTCAGTTCACAAAGTTTCCTTTCAAAAACCAAAATGCTTATATTCTGTTTCTGAAAGCTCTAGTCCAAATAAGTGTAATGTTCTTACAACTAGTAGTACATTAGACTTTTTTCCTTCTTTTTCTTGTAACAATAGTGTACCGAATTCAAATCATGGCAATAATAAAATGAATGTTTGGCATAAACGTCTTGGTCATCCTTCTTCTTTAGTTCTAAGAATGTTTTTTCTAGTTAAAATGAAACATATAGTTCAATTTCTCATTTACAGTTCTATGATGCATGCCAACATGAAACACTTCATCAAACCAATTTTCATGCATCTTCTTATCATACTTCAAAAGCCTTTGAAATGATATACTCTGGCATTTGGGGTCCCTCACCTCAACTCTCAAACACAGGTTTTAGGTACTATATTAGTTTTATTGATGACTATTATAGGTATTGCTGGATTTATAATTTAAAATCTAAATCAGAAGCTAAACCTATATGTGTTTAATTCATCTCATTCATTGAAAGATTGTTTGATACCAAAATAAAATCCTTTCAAACTGACTGGGGATGGGACTATAGAAGCTTGTTGCCCATCTTAAAGCAATTAGGTATTCTGTTTAGTCATCCTTACCCT
The DNA here is from genome assembly GCA_003255025.1 of Datisca glomerata. Taxonomy (NCBI): domain Eukaryota; kingdom Viridiplantae; phylum Streptophyta; class Magnoliopsida; order Cucurbitales; family Datiscaceae; genus Datisca; species Datisca glomerata. Next base: position 302,697 of record QANY01007023.1, on the reverse strand, counting down.
ACCTACACCAGCAAAATGACCGAATAAAGCACAAGCATAGGCATATAGTAGAGATTGGGCTAACTCTTCTATCTCAGTCAAATTTACCTCTTAAGTATTGGTATGAGTTATTTCATACAGCTGTGTACCTAGTAAAAGACTCCATACTCCTTCACTCAACCTTAAGTCTCATTTTGAAGTCTTTTAAAAGCATAAAACAGACTATTTCTTGTTAAAGACCTTTGGTTGCTCTTGCTTTTCTCACATGCATCCCTATCAATCTTAAAAGTTTCAATTTCACACCACAAAATGTATTTTTATAGGGTATAGTGATCATCATAAAGGCTATAAGTGCATTAAGCCCGTGATTGGGAGAATTTTATAATGTTAAGAGTATGTCTTTTAATGAATCTGAGTTTCCTTTTCAATCTCTATGTTCTTCTGCTTCATAAGTTTTACCTAAATCCTTTCCTCAGTCTTCCTGGTTCTCTTTCCCCATACCTGTTTTACCTAGTTTAGTGGTGTTAAATGGTACACTCCATCAATTTCTACATTTCCTGCAGTGGATCTTCGCCTAAGTCGCCTTTAAATCACTCATCTCACCCCCACCTCATTTTACCAATTCACCTATACCACTTTTGACCCCACCAAGTCATCCTATAAACTCACCAACTTGTTCTCAGCATAACACCAGCATTGAACCTCAACCTTGTAATACCAGCCTTTCTTCAGAAACCAGATTACCAGAACTCTCCCATTCCCTTACATTTGTTCTACCCATCACATGGTGACAAGGTCAAAGAATGGAATTTCCAAGCCTAAGGCCTATTTGACAAACACAGGTGAGGAACACTCAGAACCAAGATCTGTCAAGACTACCCTTGCTAATCCAAAGTGGAAATCTGCTCTGCTAGATGAATTAAATGCCCCTGAGAGGACATACTTGGACTTTGGTTCCAGCTCAGCCTAATATGCATATTGTTGACAATAAACGGGTGTTTCACGTGAAGTACAATGTTGATGGATCTGTGAACTAGTATAAGGCATGATTAGTTGCGAAAGGGTTTCAGTAACAACCTACGTGGGTTTCTTTGAGACATGTAGTCTAGTTATAAAGCCTTCTACTATCATAATTGTTTTGATCTTGGCTGTCACTTTTAATTGGGATATTTAGAAGGTTGATGTCAATAAATATGTTTCTTAATAGAGACTTGCAGGAAGAAGTGTACATGTATTAGTCTAAGGGTTTTCTTGATAGCGAAAATCCTTCCTATATGTGTAAATTGCACAAGGCTCTATATGGACTAAAGCAGGCCCTGAGGGCATAGTTTGAGAAGTCAAATACTGCTCTGACATAGTGGAGATTCACAGGATCTAAATCTGATACTTATCTTTTCCTCCATATGGCAGCATGGCAGGTCATTATACTCTTAGTCTATGTATATGACTAGAAATAATATTACATTCATTAATCAAGTTATAGCAGATCTTACAACATATTTGCTCTAAAGGTGATGGGTTCCTTAAAGTATTTTCTAGGCTTTGAGGTTTATAGAGATAAATCTGGCATTTATGTTACATAGTCCAAGTATACCTCAGACTTGTTGCTCAAGACCAATATGCAAGACTCAAAGCCTTGTGTTACTCCTATCTGCACTTTTGTCAAGCTCAGCAAGGCTTCGGGAATAGCTTTTGAGGATCCAACCCTTTACAGGAGCATAATAGAGGCCTTACAGTACATTACCATGTCAAGACTTGATATTTCTTATGTTGTTATCTTAGTCAGTATATGCATGCCCCTATCACTGATAATTGGGCTGCTTGTGAAAGAATTCTAAGATATCTAAAAGGTTCTCTTGATTGTGGCTTGTTCTTTTAATCAGCACCATCTTTAACACTTGAAGGGTATATAAATGCTGATTGGAGAGGTTGTTTGGATGATAGAAAGTCAACTACAGGATATTGTATCTATTTGGGAGGTAATCTCATTGTTTGGAGCTTTAAAAAAAATTATAGTAGCTAAATCAAGTGCAGAATCAGAGTATCGGGCCCTCTCTCAAGCTGGTTCTAAAATTCTTTGGCTACAATCACTATTTCAAGAACTAAAGATTGAGATTACTCCTTGTCCTACCCTTTGGTGTGACAATATCAGCGTTGGTTTACTTGCATCCAATCTTGGTTTTCACTCACGTACGAAGCATATTGAACTATATGTGCATTTCATAAGAGAGAAGGTCCTAACTAAGCAACTTACTATCAAATACCTCTCTACAAATGCTCAAACAACTGTATATTCTAACTAAGCCATTGCCTCAGACCAAGTTTGAATTCTTAAAAAGCAAGCTCAATGTTTTCTTTTCCCCATTTCGCTTGAGGGGGAATGTTAGAAGAGTTAGTCGAGTTTCTCAGTTAGGAAGTGTTAGTTGGTCTAGTCAGCACTGTCCACAAGGCAAAGCTAATATAACAGTTTTGCCAAGTGTCAAATCTGTTATTTTTAGTTTAGCGTAGTTATTCTTGTTGAGCTATTCCATTTATACATATATGGTGAAGGGGTCTTCTTGTCTCAGTTACAACACGGTGAAACTAAATGGTTCGAATGAAATCTAATGAGAAAAAATCAGAAGTTTAGGCTGTACACCTAATTTTCTTGGGATTGTAATTCAATCGGTCAGAACACCGCCCTGTCAAGGCGGAAGTTACGGGTTCGAGCACCGTCAGTCCTGACGGATCCAAATCCAATAACAAAGACATCAATTCATCTCTCCATTTTCTGTGAAAAGGAGTCAAAATAGCAGAATTATTCTTGAATTTAAAGCAATGATTGTAATCAGTTTGAAGTAAATGAAAGTTAGAAAGAAAATTCAGTACTTACCTTCTTCTTCTTCAAAAGGTAGTGAAGAAGAATAATAAATGTGGTTAGACAATGTCATTTCGTGTTGGTTTCTTCAGCTATATTTGGTTTAAAACAGAATTAACACAACGACTTCTTCTGTACTAACGTTTAGCTGAAACTGCAATCCCATTTGAAGACCAACGTGCAAGTAAATTTGAAAATAAATGTGATTATCTACGAACCTTCCTGTAATTGCTTTTACTCTGCATTTAAAATAAAAAACATTTGCGCATGTAGTCTTAAAATTATATTATTTTTATTAACATAACAGAGCAATCACTTGTCCTTAATCTCCAGTTGCATCATGCACGTTTTTCCTCCTTCCCTTTTACAGTTAAATTGATCATCATTGAATGAGGGCATGGCCTCATGTCGCATGAGCATGGACATTTCTTTGTTCTTTTTTTTTAAATATTGTCATGTACAAAGATTTTTTTTCATTAATAATGTTTTTACAAATTATTTGGGATGAGATTTCGAAATGGCTGTATAAAAATGAGATTCTATTGATTTAGAGTCAATTTCAATAGATTTATTGGAGAGTTTCATTGACATGCATCCAGTAAAAATTAAACCTACAAATTCTCTAATTATGAGTTTGACACTTTAACCATTTAATCATGGATATTTAGTAGGAATTTATGCCTGTAGAAATTATCAAGTTATTGGAGATCAAAAATAAAATTCAAAATTTTTATGAGCGATAGGGAGTCGAATTTGTTGTCTCTCATGTTACGAAGATAGCAAACGGGCTTATATCAAACTAGCATACCAAATCATCCATGTGTACAGAATCAGAATGAGAAACTACATCTCATTGAGTCAACGAAAAATAATAAAAAAAAAGTCAAATTTTTAGATCAAACTGTAAAAATAACTGAGAAACTTTGTTTTTGCGAAAATGACCGAGAAGAACCGAAGTAAAAAATTTATTTACAAAAATTACATTGACATGAATAAATCACTTATATTATTCTAGTTATTTTTACAGTTTAAGCTGAAAAGTTAATCATTTTTACAGTCGTCCCTCAAACTAAATTGGGATACCCGACCCGGATCTGACAAGAGACTGTCCCTTGGAAGGATCAAGAAAAATGTCCCTTATTATCTATCTTCAATTGATTAGGACCTTCAAGGAACTAGGTTGACTATGGTACATGATATAAATCATTACATCAAAGAATAATTAAGCAGTCCAGTCTAACTCTAATCTATTTCTTCAAAAATAGAAAATTAAGCAGGGAAATCAGAAATCTACCTTTTACAATGGAAGCAATAATTCATCACATATATAGAATGCAACTCTATAGGTCTTATGCTTGAGAATGTGAAGATGCCCATACCAAATCCAAGTAATTGACCAAGATCAGTTAATCTCGTGCTAAATCGAAGGTACGGGCATCAGAATAAGGTGTTTCAGAGTTTATCCAAATAGAAATGGATCCTCAGACTCCATTGTCAATATATCTGAACCTCTTGGATACTAAACTGAGCCAAGTAGAAGGAAGAGCTCCACCATATGAAATAAGATATACAATAAATGATACGTACGCCACTGTGCCTGTGCAGACAACAAATCCAAACAGAATTCCTTTAACTTCAGATACGAAGAAATCCAACAGTAGAAACCCGTTGATTACCATCACCAGGGCAGCCACAGTCCATGCGACCCTCTAAAACATTATATAATCAATCATTAGAAAACTAGATCAACCAGCATCACGTCAAACTTCAGAGAACTACAAAGAAAACTTTCAAGTGCCTAATACTCAGACTACGAGTTGAATATATTTTCCTTTTCAAAATTATGAACAAGCAAGATCCACCTCTTCGGTAGCTCCACGATAAATTTCAGCATTTATAGCCTCCCTCCCCACTTTCCTATCTCAAGTTCCAACTGATGCTTGTTCAGATTTCTTAAATATTGGCATAGGAATTGAAAACAGACACTTCAAATTTTTGAAAGGTTCAACATGTGCACAGTAAAAGGCCACTGGAAGTGATTTACAGCTTGATAGAATCACAGGTGGAACTACTTCAAAAAAGATGAATCCACTACTTCTAAGCTAAACAACCAGTTGATGGTAAATAGTTGATTCAATAGTTACTTCTTTGTTAAGTTTAAGTTGGCCGCTTCTGCACCATTGAATTTCTTTTAGAAGAAGAAAAATAGACCTAGTTCTCAGATAATCCAAGAACAATTCCCTCAATGACTACTGCATAAAATTATATGATAAATCATCCAAAAAACAGATATGTTCATCACTTAGGTAAAAAGAAAGCACAGTCACAAGGACAAAATGTAACATCTTACCTCAAGAATGGGGCCAATCTTAAAAACCCCCATGATCTGCTCTCTAGAAACCAAGGTAAGAAGCGGAATAAGAGCGAAAGGAATTTGTATTGACTGAAGCACATTAAGCCATTCATTTAAAACATCCAATGAACCTTCGGATGTATTAAATACAAGGGCCACAATCATAGTTGGAACAATTGCAAAACTACGTGTGATCAATGCCCTCAACCATTTCTTCAGACGAAGGTTGAGAAAACCTCCCATGATAAACTGCCCAGCATAAGTGCCAGTTATTGTGCTACTCTGTCCAGCTGCTAATAGCCCAATACCCCATATGTAAAGTATTGGAAAGTATCCCCCGCCATATTTCTGCTCAAGATACTGCCCAGCATTTACCAGTCCTATACTATTGGCTTGTTTGGTACCATAAAACCCCTTAGCGAATATAGTTGTCACAAACAAATTGATCATGAAAGAGACTAAAAGTGCAACTGAAGACTCAATTGAGTAATAGTTGAGAGCCTCTTGCACTCTCCCTTTCTTGTGGGGATCAATATTCCTTGATTGTACCAAAGCAGAGTGCAAAAATACATTGTGAGGCATTATGACACAACCCACAACCCCCACAGCTTGCCGAATTGTTTTTGAGCTAAGCCTAGGAACCAAAATACCTACACAAAGATAAAAAAAAGTACCTGGTTGAACACCAATAGCTTTCAAAAGTAAAGGACTAAACATCCTTCTCCAAATCAATTCATTTCAGTTGATATAACAGAGAGGGAAATACCCATTAAAAGTTCTTTTCCATTAGGCTTTGTGTCACCAAACATCCATGCAAAAGCTAGAGCCATGGTCGCAATGAGGACAGCAAATACAGCTTCTAACTTCCTTACTCCATAGTTCTCGAGAAATAAAAAAATAAAACTGTTCATGGAAGCAGAGAAAAACAGGTAACAAAATCAATATCATTATCCATGGAAGATATATATATATATATAGCCAAGTATTGATAAGCCAACAATTAATATCGCAGGAAGCCAAAAAATGATCATATGGCACACAAAATGGTTAAGATTAGAGGAAATAAAACAAGAAAACTAATTGGTTCTTGTACCTTAAATGATCTTAATACTTCTACTCAGACAAGAAGCAATTAACTAACATAACTATATATTTCTTTTTACCAATAGAAAAAAAACTAAGGATTTAAAACAGTCAGTGAAATAATTTAGATTTAAAAATTGGGTGGAAACTGATTTCCGGCGAAGTTTTCCGGAACTTGATCCTTCGGCCACGCTATGTCCAATTCGAGTGACACTGACTCAGGAGCAAAGTATTGCCAAAAAAAAAAGAACAGAAAAAAGGCTTCAGTGGACACCAAATAAAGCAGAGTAGTTCAAATGAAAGTCCAAAATTATACCAAACAAGTTCTCAAACAGTTTTGATGAAGCCATGTTCATGCAACATATTGAATTGAAGAAATAGCGAAACAATATTTACAAAAAACGAAAAGCATCTGAGTGTATTTAAGTGCTTCCAGAGCTTGAAGATACGAAACGGGGGAGGAAAAAAGAGGTAGCCAATGACGAGAAAGACATAACCCCAAAATATAAAATAAGGATAATTGCCTACCAATCCGACGCCGTGATAATGACTCCAGCCCAAAGCGGCAAGAATCCATGACTTAGAATCTGGATCGCAATCGCACTTCCAATGACCTCCTGAATATCAGCACCAATTAAGGCCAGCTCCGCCATGAACCACAAAACATATCGAGCCCAGTTCGGATACTCTTCTCTACAGAGCTCCGCCAAGTGCCGGCCAGTCGCCACTCCAACTCTGGCCGACAATAGCTGGATCAGAAGGCCCATAACCGTGGCCCACATCAACAACCATAGTAATGAGTAACCTGCAATAGCTCCGGCCTGAAGGTCTCCTTCTAGATTACCCGGATCTAAAAACGCTATGCTCATCAAAAACCCTGGTCCGGTAAACAGCCATAGCTTCTTCCACGAGAACGGTGGGACAGTGGTCGCATCAACATCGTCCACTGAGTCCAAATCTACTATTAGGATCTTCTCTCTCGCCTCGAATGCTACTTCTTCGTCGTCCGATGAAGAAGACGATGACGGTGGTGATGGAGATTGTGATTGTAATAGACGATTCGCCTCATCGTCTTTATCCTCATCCTTGGAACCGTCTTCTCGATGATTGTCGGTCATCCCGTCGCCGCCGAATCTGCAATTCACCGGATTTTTAATTTCGGTATTAGTTTTACATCGATTTTTTCATCGACGACGAACTCAGTTAGTATAGAATTGGATTTTCCTCTACAAATTTATAGCATTGAGAAATAACAATATGCATACTACGGTAATAACAGTGGGGTTACGGCCCATTCCCATGCCGACACGTCAAGTTTTATTCTTATATTTCGATATATTATTTAATGTGCTGTTATTCAATATTTCAATATTATTATCACGTTTGACTCATTATGATGTATTATGATGTATTTCATTCTCCGATTTAATGAATCTTTGTATATTGGAATTTAATTTATGTCTACGAAAACTAAAAAAGGTTAATTTAGGTACTATTATTTTAGAAAATAAATTGGGTGTTTACCAGTTGTTTTATCAAATTAGGTTAAAAATTTAAACTTTAGATTTTCTTCAATTGCGATATGTGGTTATCCCTATTATTTTTTTTTTGCAGTGAAATGAATTTCTCATTAATAATTAATAAGGACATATTAATTTTTGTTCTATAAAGAAAGAAACATCATAAATTTTCAGTGCCCTCAAAGTTTTTTAAAATTTATGTAAAATATTTGTGAGTGTCGTTATGCCAACTTTTAGATATTTAGTTTTCAACACTACTATAAGTAAATGTCGTATGCTTCCAATTTATAAATCCATCACACAAACTTTTGTAATTAGAAATCTCATGTACGACTTCATTTTAGTTTCTCCTTAAAGTTCATGTACGATATGATTTCAATATTTTCATATAACTCATGGCCATGAAATAATTATTGATATAGGAGCCAAAAAAAAGGAGAATAGCAGATAACATTAGAACTGAGGCTGGTATTTGAACTGCAGCCGCTAATCTGACCCCGTTGTTAGCGACGTATAGCTTTACATTACAGACCGTTGGCAGCGTGTGGCAACCACATGGACATTCATAAAGTATAGAAAATGATTTTTTTTCCCTTTTATAATAAGGGGAAAAATCTATTGTATAGCAAATATGTTTCATGACGACCATAATGTAAACCAAATAAAAAGTGTATGTGTTTTTTCATCACCTAAACAAGACATTCTTTTCATTCTCGATACTTAGTTTTCTCTATTTATCGTAGTTGTCTCATCTAAGCGGTCTAAATATATTAATTAGTGTTGAATTGTCAGTTGTCTCTACAATTTTATTTTTCTTGTGCATTATTATATGCATCCTTTTTTCGTACCATAGAAATTTCAAAAAAATAAACAAGTTTTTCAAAAGACTTGTTTTTTCAACCTCTGATGTGAAGAAGCAAAATGCGATGACAATTTCATATTCTTTGAGTCATCGTGGAGTGAATTCTACAATATTGAGTCAATAACATAGAATGACTCATGTTGAAGTTGGAACTTTAACATAAAGATTATCAAATCTCTTCTGATCTATCCTGTAAGACATAACAAATAAAGAACTCAAAGGCAAGTTCGACTAATAGGGTGGGTCCTTATCAAATAGCCTCCAATAATATGTTAGTATTTTGTCCGAGCATTGATAATACTATAAGTAATGCATGCAAAAATTACCTCTAAAATTATGATGGTATGAGTGTTTATACCTTTTGTTAAGTAGGAGATGTGAGTCTTTACATAAAACTTGCCATGACAAGGATTAGTACTATGTCAGTTTATTAAGTAGGAGATGGGAGTCTTTACATAGAACTTGCCATGACAAGGATTAGTACTTTGTCAGTTTAGTCAACAAATATTGTCCGACCTGAGTGTATCATGTTTTAAATTTTTGTCACATAAATAAATGCACTAAGACCAAACTGATCGACGAAATGATAATATGGATAGAATCTCTAATTTCATGATTATCTTTTAAAAATCCTATCTAGACATGCACTTTTACTTAATTGATGGTCATTCTGCCTAGGTAACCAATGTGATCTTGTTGAAATTTATCGTCCATCGTCGAGCTCTACGAAGATATAAGCATCCGAGTTGTCTTCCAACATGTTTATCTAAACATAAAATCTCAGAATTTAATATTAATTTAATTTATCTCACATTTATTTGATTTATAATAAATAATATGTGTCACTCAAATGTGAACTTGTGATATTTTTATCTATAAGAAGTCTTGACGTAGTATTTTGTGAAATGTTCTTTTTCTAAGATAAGGTAAGGTACCTTCAAAGGACTCATCCAATTTGCTTTCCGAAGACCAACTTTTCAAAGTGTCAGTAACATCATGATTATACGAGTAGTGCATGAACAAGACTGTATATCAAGAACCATGCTATAGTAGTCAGTAAAAGACTGTTTCTGCGACTTAAGTACTCTTAGCACTATTCAGCTTTATGAACTTCACTTGTTTTTCCTTTCCAATTGAAGTTCTTTTGCAAAGATAGCATAGCAGGGAAGAAATTTGAGGTGCTATCGGGCCCATCAATGATGAGTCGTTGCTATTCCTTCCGCATCGGAAGGTAAGAGCCATTGAATCAAAAAGGTGATTTATATGCTCATGCTGCAACTCTTTTACTGGTTCCCCTTCCTTGTTTATCCTTTTCCTAAGGTATATATTCCGTATTATTCAGCTGATTCATATTCAGCATCCCATTTTTCGTCATACAATCAACTAATAAGTATTGTCCATTTTGGCAGCCTCAAGTAATAGGTCTAACAAAATCTATTGAGTCATACTCAAAAGTCAATTCTTTGTTAGAAGTGTCATGCACATCTTGGGCATCGTCTGCATCCGATGTGAGATTCACAACATCTATCATTTAGTTTAGGGATGATCCTAACTCTGATATCATGTAATCCATATAATCTTACATCCAACTAGAAGTATTGTCTGCTTTGATCGTACCACAAACAACGAGTTTCAAGATTTTACATTCTTAAGGCCCAACCCAAGAAGTCACATCCTAGTTAAAATCGTCTTCTATCGTCCATTATAAGAACGTCATGTTGGATTCTTAATCCAACATTGAATTTATGTGTAAAATAATTATGCGTTGCAGACTGTCAAACAAAATTAAACTCAATTAAAACTCAATTAAAAGTTTGGATAATTAGAATTTTAATATATCTGATAGGTTGTGTACCATTTAATGTGTAGAGATTTTAGGGTAATTTCTATTTTTATGATGGCCTAAAATAAAAATATTAAAAGATGAATTATCTATAAGTGGTTAAGGTCCCCATGTCACACGATAACGGAAAATCGTTCTATTCTCCCTAATATCTCATTGTTAGAGAGGATACTAAGAGGCTTAATCAAAGGGGACTCTCGGATTGAGAATCATGTATATTAGTAAGGCCAACCGCTCGGTTTTAAACAACAATCTATCGTCATGGATTCAGTTACGCTTCCGCTCTATAATTGTTTTCATTCTTGATATGTTCAATATGAGATCTTGGGTTTTATTGAGATACGGTTTATATCGAAATGGATTTTAAATCTAACAATAGGTATTAGAGCAACTCATGTTAAATCACTGAGAATCGATCTATTAAGTTCTAGATCCATGATTGTAGGTGTTTTTTGTGTTTACGTTTTGATATTCTTGAATTTAATAATCGTTTGACAATGTATTAGATTTGAGAACAATTTTTACGGTATATTTTGTTTGATTTTCAAACTATTGGCCGACGATCTCACCGTCGCTGGTGAAAAATGATCGGCATGGCGGTGTGGCCATGCCGGCAAGGAGAAGCCGCGACCGTCAGACCACAACTGTGAGGAATAGTCGTGGCCTTGGCCGCGACTGTGAGGAAGAGTCCTGACCAATGTCACAACTTTCAGGAAGAGTCGCAGCCTAAGCGACTATAAGGGAAGGAGCGGCTGTCTGCCGGAGCCGCGACAACGAGGACTGGCGGCAACATATAGTTAATATGCTGTCAATAACAATTACATGTTTGGTAAACATATAGTTAATATGTTGTCAATAACATGTTTACATTGTTTAATCGTATTAAAAATAAATAATTGTTATTTTCAACATTGTAGGAATGGGCATTTTTAATCCCAAGTTCAAAGTGGATGCCTTTGCAGTGCATAGCTATATATTCAAATCCATCCGCCATAACAACATTAAAAAGATCACTGAATCCCATCCAAGCAAAGAAGTTCAGAGAAAGTTGCATCAGTCACTTGTTGAACTTGAAGGTGAGGAAGTTTCCTTCACAACTTATGGTACATCTTTTGAGAAGATAGTGTAGGAACAATAAAGATGACGAAGTACTCTTCACCTTGGAGGGTAATATAGTTAAGTTTGTCTTAAAAGAATTCACAATGGTGATGGGGCTTAATTGTGGCCCATACCCAATGAAGGAACATGTTTCTAGAGGGTAAGATAAAAGAGAAATATTTCAATAATGAGAGAAACATCTCTTAAAAAAATTTAACTATGATCTTCAATGCACTTCGGCATGACCAAAGTGAAAGCAAGGTAAAATTGACGAAGATATACTATTTAGAAACCTTGTTCCTATCAAAACATGAAAACACAAAGATAAGTATATATCGTTTCAAGATGGTTGATGATGATGAGATGTTCAACAGTTCCGCATGGGGGAGACTTTCATATGAACTCACACTTGAGTTCATACAAAAGTTTGTTGACTTCCGCGATGCAAAATGGATAGCATTGGGAGGATTCCCCCTTGCTTTAATCATATAGGCGTACAATGTCCTACCATCCAAATCAGAAGGACCTTCAAAATATGCAACAAAAGTGAGGAATGGACTTTCGCGCCTATGTAATTGGGAATCAAGCATTCAATCATATTGGAGAGCATTAGAAAAATATATTTTGGGGAACACCGATGTGTGTAACGTATATTTACAACAAACTTATTTGCATTCTTAATTTTTGAATTTCAGTTTTGATATATCCAAGCAAATACATAACTAACATTGAAAAGTAAATTACAGTTTCAGGTCAAACCATTACAACCAACTGAAGAAAAATGTGCAGCCACGTACATGAATCCCTTCACCAAAAGAAGGCAAGTTTCGAACCAAAATACAGAAGAAAACACAAGAAGTGGAGAGCACACTACGGACTCACTTGTGAATTTAATTTGTATACCTATCCAACCAAATATTAGGGTGGAACCTGATTTGAAAAAGATGGTAAACAAGTTGGAGGCCTTGGGAAAATCTTAATATGAGATTTCTGAGAAAATGTCAAGCATGACAACAATGATGATTCTAGAATTTAGTGAAATGTGACAAAGTATTAGTTGAAGAATGCGCCACGAAAGTATTCGGCAGATCAAATAATAAGGATATTATTATTTGTTGGTCCAGATTTTACTTAAATCAAAAAATAAAAACAAAAACAATTATTTTATTCATTTTCTATCAATTAATATAATACCGACCCTTTAAATCTGATTAGACAGCTCACATCACACCAATTATCCTTAATCATTCTATGAGCATTCTATATGGAACGGGCAAGAATCTCTACCCATTATTATTATTATTATTATTTTGAAACTCTCTATCCATTATTATTGATATAGTAGAGATACCTTGCATTGGTCTTTGCACTTTTAAACTACTGAAACTACTGATAATTCAAGTAAAATAGCATTTAGCATCTTGTGGTCATTTGCTAACCACGTGAATCAGGTCAAATTGACTGAATTTGAGAAAGAAGGCTAATCATAGTCGGGTGGCGCTTGCATTTTGCTTGCAGGCGGCTCAGGCATAGAGATGCCGAAACCTTCATTCATATCCACCAATTCTTCAGTAATCCTTTCTCACTCAAAGCACTAAATCATTGAGCCCAACGCCAATCCAACCACTTTCAAGCCCAAGCCTTCCCCTGGACAACCTCTTCTTCCTGACCCAAATGGCATAAACCTAAACCCATCTCTTGCTCCATCCAGTTTCTCGAACTTCCAAGAGTGAACTTTCTAGGGTCAACGCATATATTCATATCATTTTGCATATGGCCCACATGTTTATGTAAAGAATAGTGCCACGTGGAATTTTGAAGCCTTCTATTGTCCTACTGTACAATCATTGGATGATTTGTGAGGGAGAGGTACCAACATAGGGAAGGGAGGGTGCATTTGTAAAGTTTCGTTGATGATGCCACGTAGGTAAGGGAGGTGCGCCATGTCTGATTCTTCAATCAGACGGTCACGCCCTACAAAAATGGATTCTCTTTCATTAGAACACAACGATAGAGTCTGAGTTTGGCGACCTAGAGCCGTCCAATCAGATCTAGACGACTCAGATCATGTGTATCATTACTTGTGGAGAGTATTTTTTTTTTACTTTTTTACATTTGATCTCAGCCGTCCATATCTATTTTGACGGCTAGAATAGAACTTCTCACCTCTGCATTTGGTCACCAACTGCATACAATCCTAATATGATGCCCCACTTGGTTGTCTATTTTAGTTTGGGCTTAAGAACTTCTCGATGGTTAAGAAATTATATGAAAATAAAAGAGGAAAAATCCAAGGGCTTTTGGCATGGGTAGCCCTCTTTTATAAGTAATTAGCAACAATAGCCCCTACTAAATAGAAACTATAAATATGACCCATCAATGAATATAATCATGAATTAAAATACAAAATTTCACAAATCTCCCTCTCACTACAAAACAAAATATGATACCTCTCACTATCACTCACACACGAACACACTCCGCTGCCGAAACCAACTCCTACACCTTCGAGCAAAACAGAACGGTGAGAGACCACCAAGCAGGACTCCAACCACTGAGTCAAGGAGAGTAACCACCGTGTCTCTCCACTGCTAAAACCCACTCCAACCTCAACTGCTAAAACCCACCGCCGAAACCCACTGCTGAAACCCACTCCAACCTTCAAGCAAGGACTCCACCCACTGAGATAAGGAGAGTAGCCACTGGACCACCGTAACTCACCACTACCGAAACTCACTCCAACCTCCACTGTCGAAACCCACAATCAAAAGCACCAACCTGAGAGACCCCGCCCCCCACCCGAGAAACCCATCCACAATCAAAATCACCAAAATTTCTCGATAAATTTCTTCAATAGATTGCCTCTCAAAACTTATTTTCAAGAAATTTCTCTCGATCTCCACCGATTTTCACAGTGATTATCATCAAGTAACAAAATAATAATCTATTGTTTTTTAATTTGTTTCCCTTCATCATCGTTCGACTAGCTCTGTTATCATTATTGAGAAAATTGCATGTTGTTGTTTCAGTGTTTTACTATATGTGGTAGTTTCAGTTCATCATTCTTCTACCAGCTTTATTTTCGGTTTATCATTGTTATTGTTGCTCATGTTAATGAAGTAATTTTTATTATTTTTTTTGGAGAATATTGATCATTTGTAAGAAGTATATGAACTAATGTGTTGCTAATATTATATTAAACTGATGGTAACTGACATTGAATGTCATTTATTCTTTATATGAAAATCAAATCGTAATTAATTGTTGGCTCTGTTATTTTTCATGAAAATAATGTTAACTAATGGTAATATAATGGTACAACTTTTTCCAAATTTCTTATTATAAACCCTTTGATCATTCTAGGAATAAGACGCACTATAATATTTTTACTTCATTATGTTAGGCATGTAGAAATCTTACAATTTTTGTATGTTAAGAGATGGTAAAAATAACTATAACAGATGATAAATATCATGTTTACAACACACTTAAAGATCTTGTAGACATTGATTGTAAAAATTGTTAAAAGGTGGTAAACATAATGTTTACAGTACTATTAAGAATACTTGTAGACATCAGATTTGAATTTTAATGATTTTCATGACTTCCCTTGAGTTTTAAACAAATTTATAGCTTAATTTTTTATTAATAACATAAATCATGTGCACGATTGGAAAACGCAGCAATGAGAACTAAAATATGATCAAAGAAGAAAGTCTCAAAGAGAAATTCTCCACGGAAAATAAAGAAAACAAGAGCAGACCCATCGTCATCTTCAAAGAGACGGGGAAAAGACAACAATGTAAGTATATATGATTTAATGTTAGCCACATTGTAGTTTGATGGAAAAAGATGTAAACATAATACTATGGTTACATAACTTGCAAACACTAAGTTTATATTATGTAAAAACTTATTTTACTTAAGATATTTTATAAACTTCGAAATTTTATAGCAGGAAGAGAACTCTTAAAAAAGAAGATGTAGCTTAAGGTTACCAATTAATTCCACATCTTCGTTAGCAAAAGGCAAGGTATCAAAAGAAACACAATCCAAATATTAGACTCTGAGAAAGAATCATCTGAGACTTTTGTAAATAGTACAACAGAGGATTAAGATTAAAATGCTTGCACACTAATATTAAAATTGTATATTTCTTTTATTTATATTACTAAATATCCTTATTTTATTAGGTTGAAAGTGAAAATATTGAAGAAGGAAGCCATGAAGAATCTGATCAAAATGAACAAGCAGCCAACGTAGAGGCAAGCAAGAGCCACTACTTACATAAAATAAGGTACTTATATAATTAAAAACAATTACATGTCTGGTAAACATATAGTTGATATGCTGTCAATAACATGTTTACATTGTTTAATCGTATTAAAAATAAATAATTGTTATTTTCAACATTGTAGGAACATGCATTTTTTATCCCAAGATCAAAGTGGATGCCTCTGCAGCGCATAGCTATATATTCAAATCCATATGCCATAACAACATTAAAAAGATCACTGAATCCCATCCAAGCAAAGAAGTTCAGAGAAAGTTGCATCGGCCACTTGTTGGACTTAAAGTGAGGAAGTTTTCTTCACAACTTATGGTACATCTTTTGAGAAGATAGTGTAGGAACAATAAAGATGACGAAGTACTCTTCGCCTTGGAGGGTAATACAGTTAAGTTTGGCTTAAAAGAATTCACGATGGTGATGTGGCTTAATTGTGGCCCATACCCAATTGGACAAAGGAACATATTTCTAGAGGGTGAGATAAAAGAGAAATATTTCAATAATGAGAGAAACATCTCTAGGAAAAATCTAACTATGATCTTCAATGCACTTCGGCATGACCAAAGTGAAAGCAAGGTAAAATTGACGAAGATATACTATTTAGAAACTTTGTTCCTACCAAAACATGAAAACACAAAGATAAGTATAGATCGTTTCAAGATGGTTGATGATGATGAGATGTTCATCAGTTCCTTATGAGGGAGACTTTCATATGAACTCACACTTGAGTTCATACAAAAGTTTGTTGACTTCCGCGATGCAAAATGAGTAGCATTGGGAGGATTCCCCCTTGCTTTAGTCATATAAGCGTACAAGATCCTACCATCCATATCTGAAGGACCTTCAAAATATGCAACAAAAGTGAGGAATGGACTTTCACGCCTATATAATTGGGAATCAAGCATTTAGTCATATTGGAGAGCATTAGAAAAATACATCTTGGGGAACACCGATGTGTGTAACATATATTTACAACAAATTTATTTGCATTCTTAATTTTTGAATTTCAGTGTTGATATATTTAAGCAAATACATAACTAACATTGAAAAGTAAATTACAGTTTCAGGTCAGACCATTTTAACCAACTGAAGAAAAATGTGCAGCCACGTACATGAATCCCTTCACCAAAAGAAGGCAAGTTTCGAACCAAATTATAGGAGAAAATACAAGAAGTGGAGAGCGAGCACACTACGGACTCGCTTGTGAATTTAATTTGTATACCTATCCAACCAAATATTAGGAACCTGATTTGAAAAAGATGGTAGGCAAGTTGGAGGCCTTGGAAAAATCTTAATATGAGAATTCTGAGAAAATGTCAAGCATGACAACAATGATGATTCAAGAATTTAGTGAAATGTGACAACTGATCAACAATTTGATCAAAACAACCAACTAGAAAGAAGATGAACATGTATGAAAAATCCCAATATTATAAATAAAATATTATTGAAATATATTAATATAGGAATATTTTTCAAGAAAATGTAGAAAAGGGTGAACCATACAAGAATGAAGGATATGAAGCTAGTGGTTATCACATGGAGACACCAATTGCACATGCAGAATACCAAAACAATGTAAGTATGCACAATATGTAAACATTTGGTTAGTAAATAGATGAAGTAAAAGTTTAGTTAACTACGCCTAAGTAATATAGTCACATAAAATATGTTTGGTCATGGTAAAGATTTGGTGAAACATAATTTTAAAAACTGATGCGTGCAGAGAAATGTTGAACATTGTGAAGCTCACGACAATGAAGGATATGAAGCTATTGGTTCTCACATGGAGACGCCAATAGCACGTTGAGAAAACCTAAACGATGTAAGTAAATTGATATTAACATATCATCAGAAAAATGTTTACTAATCATAAGAAAAATTACTTGCACAAAATGTAAAATAAGATAAAAATGATGAAGTTGTGGGCTCTGGAGGAAAAAATCCAAATCAACATAAAAATACAATGTAAGTCTTGAAATATATGTTCTTGAAATAGACTAGTAATACATTAATTAGTTTTAGCATAAATGAGTTTGAATAATATTGCTGAAAATATTATATAAACTTATGAGTGCAAGTTGAGTATGATGCAAAAGTTGGTGGGAAAGAAAAGTAAACAGAAGCTGTAACGAAGGAAGTAAGTCAGTAAACATTCATTTTGCACGCCGTAAACTATTTCTTTACAAAAAATAAAATACGTCTTTCTACTGATTTTAGTATTGTGTCACCAAGTGATATAGTTTTAAATTTATGACACTTAATAATAAAAGCCAGTCCCCTTTTAAACTTGATGAGTACATGTTAATGTTATTAGAAATTTAAACAAGGGGAAATAGATAATGACCGAGACCGTAACGAATGAAGTAAGTCAACAAATAAATACTATATAAGATACTATTTACATCATGTGAATAGTATCATTAGTTAACACATTTTTAAAAAATGATTATTCAGTGATCAATAAATATATCTATTTACTCATTATTTTGAACTTGTTTTTGTGCTGGTTTTTAGATTCCTGCTGCTGAAAATTCAGAGAAGTGAATAGTAATACACAACAAGGATGCAATGAATGACGTAAAGTCTGTAAAAAACTTTTAACACATTCTAATCATTGTATTTACATAAGATTTTGATTACTTATTAATATTTTGAATCTTTGAATGAAGGAATACAAACCAAAAAGAATGAAGCTCGTTAAAGTGCACGAGAAAAAAAGATTCCAATCAAAGAGGCTAATAAAGCCATCCCCAATTTTGAACTCTCCATACACAACAACATTTGGGTCAGCAGCGGACAAAGAGAAACCAAAGCAATAACCTGACAAGGTCGACCCCCTATATAACAAGTCCCCATAATTGAGCCACCTACCTTCGATCTTATTTCGCAAGAGACAATGCAATACTTATAAAAGATTATAAAAAATATTTGAAATATTTGAAAAGTTTAAAAAAATATACGTAACTTTTTAGATATTTGGATCTATGAATGTTATATATGAATTAGATGAGGTAGATGACTAGTACTTCATTGATGTTTTGATGAAGATACGAACTACTTTATTTGGATATAAACTAGTTAAATTTTAGAATATTATGAGTAATTAGTAGTTGAATGTTACTTTTTATGGATTGTTATGACTTGAAAATGCTTTGGTTGCTCCTATTTAGAAAATAATAACTTTATTTTCTCTTCAATTTTAACAACATGCTTTAAAAATATTCTTAGTGTTACATATCCATAATCTATATGTCAAAAACTCTATTACAATTTTTCTAACATATAATTAACAAAATATTGATTGTTGAAGCAATATCAAGATTAATCACAACTTATAAATCTATATGTATTACAAGGAAATAGGCAGAAACAAATATGAAGCAAAGTCAACTGCATCTCCGGTTAACAAACTGTTTATGAGTCGTAAATATATATGTAACCTGACAAATATTTATTCAAAATAAAAGAAATAGCAAGAGTATGATGCTGATGGTTCTCCCATTTCAAAAGAGTACATAAATTGTCAACGAAAAAAAGCATGATAGGTAGAAACAAAGTACATAGCATCTCCAACTCAATACGTTAAATATATGTTTATGACCGGTAAACATATATTTAACCACACACATTTTCTTTTCAAAATAAAAGAGGCACTAAGAGTATGGTCCAAAGTTTCTCCTTCTTCGAGAACATAAAATAGTAAATAAAATATTAAAAACGGACATTTTCAACGAGAAAAACTAGCTACTACATTTTTTGTGTTCTCGCACGTCTTTTTATTATGACCAAAACGGTCACAAGAACCACATTTCACCCTATTCATTTCACCAACAGATGGAATCCTCCTCTTTCTAGGCCTTCCAGGTTGACGCCTAACCATTCGTGGTCGAACAACCTCCTTTTGCACTTCAGATTGTAAATTTCACTCAAATTTGTTTTCAACGAGATTAATATTTGAAGAGTATGTTACAAATAGTCCATTCTTAAAGTAATAATTAGAAATATAAGGGTAAGGATTCATGCACCTATGAGAAAACACCGCACAAGCATGTGCATAGGGCAAGTCATCCAAATCTCACATTCTGTACGTACAAGTCATATCTTGCAAATGTACAATATAGTGAATAGAACCATCCACAACTCGGAACTTATGTCCACCAACAATACCTGAAAAAGAAAAAAAGTAACAATAACATATAAATTTTTGAAATAAAAAGAATAAACTTCAAACAAATAAAAAATGAACTTACCAACATGTTACGTCCCACATTAAACATCAACTGTAACGCTTTTTCAGCCCACTTAGTTAATGGGGTATAATGTAACTAGTAGCCGTCCTGCGATCATAATACCATTCTTGCAGCTATTTCCTGGACCAATCGATTCTAGTCTTCGCATATATTGCTCAAAATCAACTAAACGATACGCCGTATCACACAAATAAAAACTGCTATCAATAGCCTAACTTTTCCAAGTCGACTTAAAATTTATTAACAGATGATGCATACAATACCCATGTTTCGCATCTGGAAATGCTTTAGCCACAGCTTCAGGTATACTACAAACACAAGTTGCTCACGATCACCATATGCACATTGAAGCTTCTGAAGAAACCATGCCCAAGACCTATCATTTTTAGTATCAACTACTCCAAATGCTAGATGGAATATTTGATCATTACCATCTAACGTGGAAGCAACTAGAAGAGTTCCAAAATATTTGCACTTCAACAATGTGCCATTTAAAACAATAATCGGCCTACAACGCCGACTACCAACAATGGAGCTACCCAAAACCATAAAAAGATACTGGAAACAACATCATCATCAGTACCAAGAAAGGTTAAAGTGACTACAACGAAAATCTTAAATGAATGGCAACTATGTTCATAGACACATTATCTAAGCAAATATTAGACAAGACTTTACTTACCAAGATTATTCTCTTTCAAAGCAACACGATATGCAAGAAGAATTACATATGACTCTTCCGGAGATCCACAAATCAACTCTAATGTTGCATGCTTTGCTCTTAATGCTTTATAATAGCTTATTTCCACACCATGTTTGTGACACATATAATCTACAATGTCCTTAGGAGTAGTACTATCCCCAACACCAGTCATGTACCTACTCTTAACAAACTCACTAATAATTGAAGAAGTTGCTTGATGATGACCACTATACACAATCGCCAAAGAGCAACGAAGGTCATTAACATACTTGCAAACAATCCAAAAATAACTATCATCAAAACATGTAGCACGAAAGTACCATATACAAAATGGGAACGATTAGACAGTTCTATATTCAAATTGGGCCCTCAATGCAATAGCATTCAATGCTTTTATCAACACGTCCTTACTATAAAAAAATATGTTGTTTCCTAATACCAAAAGATGGAGGTAAATTCTCTACATCTATATCCTCAACAAAAATATCATCATTTGCTATTGGTTCAACAACCATAGATAAAGATGAGCCAACATGAGTAATTGAATGTGTTACATCAACAGCTTCCTGAATCATGCTTGTACTATTAACATAATTGGAAATAATTAAAGGACAATTCAATCCCTTCTCATTCTTAATCAGCGTCGAGTACCATTTAACACCAGAGTCTTCCTTAATCTTCAAGCAGACCGTTTAGAAGGATTTGTGATTTTTTGTATATGGTAAAAGACTTATTTACCCCCATATAGTAAAGAAATTCCATTTAAGTCCCCTCCCCAACCTTCTCCCAAAACCCTTCTCTGCCAAACTCTTTGTCTCTGCAACGAAGCCGTCCATGGTCTTTTCTACAAGCATCCACTTGCAATTTCCTCAAATACTCAGGTCCATCTTCCCCCTCAAAACTAGTCTAGCAATTCCTATTAGTCTTAGGAATAAATCATAGAGTGGGTTAAGCTTCACCTCACGTTTCTCTTAGTCTCTACAGTGAACTCATCCATGGTATTTTCTACAAGCATCCATTTGCAATTTCCTCAGATACCCAGGTCCATCTTCCCCTTTAAAACTAATCTAGCAATTCTTCTTAGTTTTAGGAATACATCACAGGGTAGGTTTCCAAAAATTTGATTCTAGAGCACCAAAATGGTGAAACCAAAGGTTGTTTTGTCTGAAATTCCCATATAACCCTTCGATAATACCCTTCTCTGCGATTGTCGTTGAAACCCTTGACTTTGTTACTCTTTGCTCTGCTAGACCATGGTCTAGCAGACAATATTCTGCAATAGACCATGGTCTATCAAGTGTTGATATCAAATCGAAGCTTATTTAGTAACCTAAAGGTGTGACATGGTTTACTCGTTAGAACCTAGTTTAATGACAGAAAAACACAAACTGTGCAGCTTTAGAATTAATGACGGATCGTAGCATGCGCATGTCCTCTTTCATAGGGCATAATTTTTTACAGTGGTGGAACCACGGGCCGTGTAAGATATCAAATCGAAGCTTATTCAGAGACCTATAGGTGCGAGAGGGTCTACCCATCGGATCCTAGTTTTGTGTCCAAAAAACATAGATTATGCAGCTTTAGAATTACTGTAACAGACGGATCGTAGCACGCTGTCCTCTTCTATAGGGCATAACTTTTGACACGGGTGGAACCACGGGCCCTATAAGATATCAAATTAAAGTTTATTCAGAGACCTACAGGGGCGTCCGGGTTTACCATCGCAGCATAGTTTTGTGTCCAGAAAACACAGACTGTACAACTTTACAATTGCTGTAACAGACGGATTTCAATTGAAACAAATTTGTTAATTTGAAGTGTTTATACAGTAGCTGTTAAAATTCATGTTATTTTTATCCCCATATGTATTGTAACAGAGGTGATTTACTTTTGGTGTAGTGGAACATTTATAATTATAGTATTATTTGTTCTTTTCAAATGTCAATCCCTATTATTGTCTTGTATCATGGGCATTGGAATGTTGTTAAGAAATTTGTTGATTATAAAATGAAGCCATTATTGATTGATGATAACTCAAACTATAATGATTGATTGGCTTGTTGGTGTCAGGCATTGGTTTAGAAGCTCAAGAAATTCAGTTATATGCAAATTTAGATTATGGTTATTTATCTTTATTTTATGTTGATGTAGGTAAGTCTATAAGTGTCAAATCTAATGAGTGTATCTATATTAAGTTGATAATATTAAATTAATATTAATATATCTAAATGCCCAAGAATAGTAATTATGAGTTCTACATGCCTAAACCTAACTAAAATGACTAATTTATATATTATAATATGAATAAAATCACATAAACAAGATGAATATGTGATAGACAAGAAAAATATAGCTAATAGGACAAGTTTATATATTAAAATAAGAATACAATCACATGGTCAAAATTAGTCCGTGATAGACAAAGAAAGAAGGAGAAACACATATCTCTTTGTTCAATTCCAATCAAAAATGAAATCAGAGAGAGACAGAATGCGCCTAATAGAAAATGTAGAAAGAGAGAAAGAGAGAGAGACGGAGTCACGTAATAAGTACAACAATCGATCAAATTTTACTGAACTTTACCAGTGAATATGAAATCGGAGAAGATGTCGATTAAAGGGAGGGCAAAATGTTTGGAGTAAAATTCCACTATAATTTGTTTCGAACATGATAAATTGTTATAATATAGACGAAAAATTATGAAAACATTGAAAAGTTTTAACTGCAAATTTGATTGAAAAGAACGAAGAAACAACAATGGTGGAGGTTGAAGAAGATGTAGCTGAAAATTAATTAATGCCACTTTAAGTTTTTATGTTTTTTATTTGTTTTGAGTAACAGAAAGTAGTTATTAAAGGTAAAATAATAACTTCAATTAAATAAAAATGTTAAACTTAATTAGAACTATTTTTACATATACGATAATTAAAAGCCATTGTTGCTAGTTATTTTTAAAAGTAGGCTACCTACTACAATTTCTGAAAATCTCATTTATATTAATAAAGTTTGACCACTCAGTCATTTATACCCCTAAATTATTTATTTAATATCATATACTCCTAAACTATTTATTTAATATTAGATACCCCTAAACTATAAAAAAATAGCCATTTATATCCATCTCCATTAACTTTCGTTAAAATCTAACTCATTTTTTTTATTACATTAAAACTGAAATTAACAATGTTAATAACTATAAAAACATTAATTAAACTAATTTACATTAAAATAAATAAAACCCCAAAAAACAAAAACTAAATAAAACCCTTTTATGTCCAGTAGCCGACTTTTTCCCGGCAACGCAGTCCGAGAAGCAAGCCAAGAAACTCGCGCATTTCTGACCTCATATCTCACCGTCGAGCCATTACCTTAGACGTGTATATTGGACTTCTCTCTTCGTACTCTTGAAAAAGCTATCTACTTTGCCCCGAACGGTGGCCGTTCTCCCACAACATAGAAACCTCTTATCCGCTGTTCAATCCCCTTTGTTCTCCTTCTCTGGCGACACCCATGTCCTTCCAATACCTTCATTGAACTTCAATACAACCTCTCCGACACTGTTGGCTAAATTGATAGAGGGAGATGATGGAAAAAGAAGAAGGAAATTATGTCGATCGGAAGTAGAACATAATGCTCGAAGAGTCCAGGGAAGTAGAGAATAATGTTCCTCATATTCCCCAAATGCTTTACAAGTCTATCCTAAGGTTTGTATTTGATGTCTTTAAACTATTAAACAAATTTAGATTTCATTCTTCGACAGTTAAGCAGTTATTAGAATGCTTTTTATTTGGGGAGTGAAGAATTCGCTTCTTGCTTCTGTATTTGTCGGGAAGGGGAAGGGGATTTAGGGATTCTGAAATTTTTGTGTTTTTTTTTTAGTTTTTTAGTTTATTTTAATGTAAATTAGTTTAACTAGTATTTTTTTAGTTATTAATAATTTTAATTTCAGTTTTAATGTAATTAAAAAAATCTGTTAGATGTTAAGGAAGTTAATGGTGAGGAATATAAATGACTAATTCTTATAATTTAAAGATATTTAATGTTAAATAAATAGTTTTGGATATAAATAATCGAATGATTAAACTTTAAATAACTGACTTTTAAGATACAAATTGAATTTTATCCAATAAAAGAATATGATTCAAATAGGCCATCACAAATTCAGAATATGGAAGTAAAGGTAGTGTAGAGCAAATTAAAGTAATGTGTAAGACTAAGTTAATAAGAGAATTTGTAGCTTTCGGATTTAAGTCAGCTTGTGACTGTGTCTTAGATAAGATCAACAAGTATTTTACTAGTCAACTTGGAACTCAACCACAGAGGGATCTGGTCTGTCCAACCAATTTTGGAAGGATCAAATTAGACAAGGATTGCAAAATAATCTATGTACACCTTAATAGTGGGTGAGATCTAGATGAAGGACATTCAATTGTAACATTTATCATTACTTAGCAACAGTAACAAATAAAAAAATAGAAATAACAAAGAACTGTAGGTTTTTTTAATGTGTGAGTTAAAAAGTTGTTCGTATAAAGAAAATGTAAAAATAGCTAGAGTAATTAATTAAGTAATGTATATAACACATGCATGAATAATTAAATTTTTTTTAGAAAAATTATAAAATGAATCATCCAACTATTAAGTTGTTATCATTTATAATTCTGAGCTATTATTTATGTCATTTATAACATTCATGTTATTGTTTGTTGTCAAACATAACCTTCCATCTATTGAGCCGTTAATGAGTCAAGTGATTCTTCCAACATAAAAAAGTGTCTTTTAGCCAATTACACTATGTAAAGGAAAACTTTCACGGTTTTAGAGAATTGATCGTGAATTTTCTACATCATATGAAAAAAATAAAGAGTATATAGAAAGGAGTAATAAACACCGAGATTTACGTGAAAAACTCTTAAAAGAGAGAAAAATCACGGGAAGCTTTTGATAGTATTTCATTATGGATAAATGTTTACAAAGCTAATGTAAGCTAGACATTGCGCTTGTTTCTTATGTGTGTTGAGAGTCATTGAGTGTCCCTTTGAAATTACATATTGCCTCTATTTATATGTCTTTAATCAGTTACATATAATCTAATACAGCTTATCTAATTCTATCTAAAAATAGGATCAACAGAATTTTTTCTAAGATCTTGCTTATCAACATTAACAACTAAGTAAATCTTGAATGTCTGATCAATCTAATAATCTTGATTAGTTTCTCTTTGGATTGCCTTGGCAAGCCATGTACTTTCGTCTGATCAGTCTCTTTTTCATAATCGCCTAGTTGATCTTACGGTCCTCGTTTTTTCTTCTCTTCGATGGAGTCTTTGGTCTAGATCTTACCGCATGTCATGTGAAATTTTGTTTGTTCATTGGACCATATTACACTCAATAGAACTTCATTCATTGAAGTGTAATGATCATCTTTTCTCATTCTAACTAACGTCACATTCTTCTGTTCCCGTTTACAAATGCTTTGTTGTTGATGATGATTACTTCTCCTTCATTTGCTCTTATGTCTTTCTGTTCCTTTCACTACGGACTTATTGATAGATTTTTTCTCATTTTCACTACGGACTCATTGATAGAGTTTTTCCCATTCTTTTTATTTTTCTTTTCCTTCTCTCGTACGTTAAGATCTGTGATAAAGATGTTGTACAAGAACAACATAATAATTTATTGAAATGAGTAAAAAATGAGTGTAAAGTTTCATAATTTTATCGCATGGGTTTGATGCCCCGCGTTCATTGGCAGAGTTTCTCTCTTTTCCTTTGCTACATGCTCATTGGAGAGTTTCTCTCATTTTCTTTGCTACGAGCTCATTGGAGAGTTTCTCCAATTTTCTTTGCTACAGACTCATTGGAGAGTTTCTCCCGTTTATGAGGACTTAAGTTCAAATAAAAAATCATGGTCCTGTCTGTAAGCCTACTTCTCGTTCAGATTTCATCATACCATCATGAGTGTTTCCGGTTTTGTGAGCAACTTCAGCTTAGTATTGAGAGAACTTGATTTGAACATTTCCGTTTACAAGTATTTTTTTAGAACACGTGACATAGTTTTTGAAGCTGCTATTTGATAAGCCGTTGTTAATTTCCCTATTGAGGATGCTGCTGTCAACCCTTGTGTTGGAGATGTCGTTGCTGATGCAACCATAGTGTTTTGTATGTTTTTATTTTTTCCTTTCTTCAAGACTTAGCAAATGTTCTCTATTCTTTCATTTTACTTTGCTTCTTACTTTATTTTTCTTTATCCACTTTCCCTTTCTTTGCTTTCTCTTTTCATTTTCTACTTAGTCTTTCATCATTTTCACTTTTCCTTTCTACACTTTCGCTTTCTCAACTTTTCGTATTTTCTCCTTTCGGTTTCTTTTAGAGGATGATGTTCTCAACTTTTCGTATTTTCTCCTTTCGATTCCTCACAGACTTAAGCTTTTTGGCCGCTCAAGGGCCCGTTTTTCTTTAGAAGATGAATGATCTTCATAGACTTCAGCTTTTTAAGCTTGGGACCCGTTTTCTTTAGAAGACAATGTTCATAGATAACAAACTCCATGGACTTAAGTTTTTTTAAGTTCAAGGCCCATTTCCTTTACCTTTATCTTTTCCCCTTCTTTAATCTTACACTTTCCCTTTTTTTTTATTCCCTTTTGAAGCTTCATTTGCTTCTCACTTTGTTTTCTTTTATTTTCTTTCTTTTCCGCTACTCCCACTTTCACATTTATTCATTTCTCATTTTTGGTTTCCTTTAGAGGATTAGATTGCAGACATCATTCCTCACAGACTTAACTTTTTTGGCAGCTCAGGGCCCGTTTTCCTTTAGAAGATGAATGTCTTCATGGACTTAATTTCTTTCTGAACTCAGGGGCCCGTTTCCTTTAGAAGATAATTGGCATATGCAACAATCTTTATGGACTTAAGCTTGTTTTTAAGCTCAGGGACCCATTTTATTTAGAAGATGATGCGCATAGACAACAATCTTCATGGACTTAAGTTTTTTAAACTCAGGAGCCCGTTTCGTTTCTAGCTCCTTGCTAGAGTGTCTTTAGTTTGCTGTTGCTTTTTCTTTTTCTCGTACAAAAATATTTCGTACAGATTTTTAAGAAGGTGACTTCTGTATCTTTGTACCAATATATGATTTGTCACGCAACTCTTCTCATTTTGGTGAAGTTTAGTAAATGAACCAACTATTCTGCACAGTTTTCTTTCCCGAACAGCCTTCACGAAAATTTTTATAACTTTTTATTATGAGCTCCAAAATCAATTCCGTAAAATTATCCGAGAAATAGATTTACATATCTTCGTAATAATATATGATTTTTCGTGTGGTCGGCTCCCAATTGATACTGTGTAATTTCTAAAATTTTCTGTTCTGCATAATCTTCATTTATGAACATGTACGAAAACTACCATAACTTTTGATCGGGTGCTCCAAATTGATTTCCATAAAATTTTCAAGAAGTGGACTTTTGTATCTTTATGATAGTATATGATTGACCCTCAGTTAGTATAGTTCAATTTTCAAGTTTACCAAAACTTTTTCTCGGGAGCTCTGAATATAGTTCTATAAATTCTTCAAGAATTAGACATCTATATATTTCTAACGATATATAATTTGCTATGTAAGTCTATATAATAGAGTTCAAAAATTAAATTTGAAAGACATGCATAAGTTTATCAATATTAACAACTAAGTTAATCTTTACCGTCTGATTAATCAAATGATCTTGAATAGCTTCTCTTTGGATTGTCATGTTGGCAAACCATGTACTTTCATCTGATTGACCTCTTCTTTATAATCGTCTAGTTGATTTTATGATACTCACTCTATTTTTTATTTAATAAAATTTTTAATCTAAATCTTATCACATGTCATCTAAAATTTTATTTTTAACACTGATTTAATTTGGTTGTGAAGCTGATTTCAACAATAAGTGAAGTTAATTCGATTTTGTAGCTTTTAGAGCTACACCAGCTTGTGCTATTGCCTTACATAGGATGTACCATTATTTTATTAAATATTTGATCAGTTTAAGACCACAGACAAATGCAGATGTGGATCTTCCAATGTAACGACATTTGTAGTTTCCTGATCTAGACTTTCTAGAAAAAATAAATAAGATATTTTTTTAATACAATGGGTCCCATCTGGACCGTCCAAATTTGTTATGGGCGTCCAATAAGGTAGAAATGCCTCTGCCATTAATTTGGTTCTTTTTGAAAAAAAAAATGGTCATTTTAAACCACCCCTTGAAACCTGTGTTTTTTTTGTAGTTTTCGTTTAAAAAAAATATATAAAAATGACTGAGTGACTTTCGTCGAAAATCAGGTCATTAAAAAAAAACCACTCATGTTAGACCCACACAAATTCTGAAAAACTTGAGTAAAAAATGCAATATATTGTAAGATAACAAATATAGTACCGATACCGGATCAATTGATCATTAAATTATCCTTTATGTGTCTCATCGTAGTGACATACTAGAACTAATGTCTATTCTTATAATAATACTGGAATGGTACATTTACAACAATCGCACACTTTGCCCACATATGGAAAGTCAATTATTTTGTTTATTCTTTAATAAACTAAATACACATCAAATTTGAG
Organism: Datisca glomerata; assembly: GCA_003255025.1. NCBI lineage: Eukaryota > Viridiplantae > Streptophyta > Magnoliopsida > Cucurbitales > Datiscaceae > Datisca > Datisca glomerata. Next base: position 273,255 of record QANY01007023.1, on the reverse strand, counting down.
ACAGGATGTTGGCCATATTGGGGCGAAGGCGACACTTAGCAAGCAGAGTATGGGCCTTAGGCATGGTAAGTCCGCTTCCCTCAGTAAAATCCACCATTTCCTCACTAATCCTATCCCAATCAAAGCACTGGATCATTGACCCTATTGCCAACCCAACAATTCTCACTGCCAATCCCTCACCAGGACAGGCTCTCCTCCCTGACCCAAACGGCATAAGTTTAAGCCCATCTTTCACCCCTTCTAAACGCCGAAACCTATCCGGGTCAAACTTCGTGGGCTCCTCCCAAATTCTAGAATCATTCTATACGGCCCACAAATTAACCAATAACATAGTGCCACGAGGGACCTTGAAACCAGCTACGATGCGAGGACTCGTGGGGAAGCAAAGGTCCCGGTGGTCGAAGGCGGAGGGTTTCATTTATGACACAGTGTAAATATGGAAGGTTGGGTAAATCGGATTCGGTTACGAGTCGGTTGTGGCCGATGCGTTGGTCAATCTCTGCTTGTGTCATTTTCAGAATGTCCGGATTATTAAGCAAAAATGACATTGCCCACTCCATCGTTCCAACTGTCGTGTCGGTTCCTGCTGCTAATAGAACCTGCAAATTTATAAGTAAATCAATTGTTTTTTTCTTGCAAATACTTTTCAACATACCTTAGTCAATCATATATTTTGAACATCATTGTCAGATTGTAATAAATTTTCCTCTAGCAAAAATGCAATGTTTTAGCCAAAAGCAATGTTGATAAATGTATTCTCCAACACCATTATATATTACGTAAATAAAATTGAGAATATTATAAATAATAATAATATACTATTAATATAATTTCTTATTAAAAATAGTAAAGATGGACATTTTGCAAAATACTAATTAAACTATAGATTTACATTTTGGCAAAATTAATCTACTTGTCCGCGTAAGTACTAAAAAATATTGGTGTAGTTTACTCAGAAAATTTATAACGTTGGATTCTATCTTTTTGGTTTTCCAAAGAAAATTGATAGAATAGACTAGTTACTTTAAACTTATATAATGTTGGAATAACAATTATATCCTTAAAAATTATATTTTTTTTGTCATTTTGGTCTTTAAATTTTCTTTTTCATCATCTTAGTCCCTAAAATTTTAAGTTTCCGTGAGTTTACTATCTCTTAATTTTCATTAAATTTATGTCGGGTCATGTGACACACATGTCTTTGTTAATATCCACAATAACATATATGATTGATATTATCAAACTTTTACATATCACACTTCAATTGTCAAAAGTTAAACAGTCTTTAATAAAAATAAAAAGACTAAATTGACAACAATTTAATATTCTTTAGGGACAATAATAACACAAATAAAACTTTAGGAACGAAAAATTATAGAAAACATAAATTTTAAGGGTGTAATTTATATTTTCACCATATTTAATTACTTTGAAAAAAATTGCATACTTAGTTAATCTATTTGTTAAGGCCGTTGTTATCTTTTTGAACAAGGAGAACAAAGAAATCATGCATGCTGATTTGCTTAACCCAGTCATAGTAAATATTTGCATTTATGTCTTTAGGTGTTTTTTTTAAATTAAATTATAAATTTTAAAGAGAATATTGAGAAATATGATTAGAACTCACAAATGCATGGGTTTATGTGTTTAACTAACTACACAAATCCAACTTATCCATGAGTTGTTTAATACTGGCAAATTTTTCATTTCCCATAAAAGATACTCAGAGAGAAATGAAACAGAGAGATATATAGTAAAACTCTCACCAGCATAATGCCTCTGATAATTTCATCGTTATAATATTCAGGCTCTGATTCTTGCATCGACAACAGCACATCAATCATGGTGTTCCTATAAGCACTAGAAGTAGAGCTACAGCTCTCTCTCATCCTCCTATGCTCGTCTATCAAGCTCTGCATAAAACCATCTCTCTTCTTCTGCAACATAATCAACCTTTTCTCCAATCCTCTGCTCCCGATCCACTTCAAGAACGGCAAAATATCTCCCATGTTCGTCATAAGATTGAAGTAGTAAGGACTCTGCTATTATCTCCTTAAACCTCTCTGCTTCCTCCATATCCACTACCTTCTCGCCGTAATACCTCTTTCCCGCTATCATCCTCATCATCACGTTAAGCTGCAGTCCGAACAACGTTGATTTCATATCGATTGTCTGGTGCGGTCTATCGTGAAGCTTTCGTATCAACGAATGGACCTCGTCCATGCGTATGTGCGAGAGGTTGTGGATGCTGGTGGAGGATAGGAGCTGTAGAGATGAAATCTTGCGGAGGTTACGCCAGTGAGCCCCGAATGGGGCCCAAGCTAAACTCGTGTAATTGTACCCCATGTATTTTCCAGCCAAAAGACGGGGGCGGTTGGCGAAAACGATTTCGTTTTTGCCTAGGCATTCCTCGACCGCAGAAGGAGCGGAGACGAGGAGGACGGGACCGGAGCCAAACCTGAGGAGTAATACAGGGCCGTATTTGTGGGATATTTTGGATAGAGTACGGTGGACTGGTTTGATGAGGAGGTAAAGATGGCCAAACAAAGGGAGGGTGGGGAGACGAAGGGGACATGGTGGGAGGTTTCGGATTTTGTTGAATATGTGATTGGTGAACGCATAAAGGACTATAATGAGAAAGAAATAGAAGATAAAAGACATGGTTAATCAATCAATCGTTGTTTGTAGTGAATAAAGATGATGAGAGTTATTGAGCTTATATATAGTATTACTAATCGGAAATTAACGGTCTAAAGCATCCATTACTTTGTTTAATGGAAAATACTTAGATATTGCTTAATTGATATCGATTATTGTTGTGAATTAATAAACTTGTACTATGTACTAAAGTAAAATCATAATGTTAATAAGCGTCACACTTCTCTTAACGAATATAAATCACATTCATTGGTATGAATTATTATTTATTAATTAAAGTATTAATATTAAGTTTGATATACATTACAAGTTGTTTAATTAGTACTCATGGCTTAGAGGAGCTTCAATTCACATGATGAATACACTTGTCCTTTAAATTATGGTGGAAAAGTCATAACTAAGCATGTATTTGACAAGTTGACAGCTTCAAAAACATTGATTGACTACAACTCAACGACGAAATGGAAGAAAGATTATAAGTAAACGAGGGAATAAGACCTTCGTTTACAGATCAGCGGTTACTTTTGGACAATGATTCATCATATTTTCTGTCAAATTGAAGATGAAATTGGAGGTAGTCAAATGGATGAGATTATATATATACAGAGAGAAGTTTGTAATGCATGCATCCAGTAGTAAAAAATGTTGAAGGTAGTGATGAAACAAGATGTTTTCGTAAACCAACAGTACAATGCAATTGGAACGAATATAACTTAAATGCAATAGAGACGATTATAACGAAAATAATTAGAATTCTTACACGAAAATTCAGACATAAATAGAAAAATTAAATACAACTGAAAATCCAATAATTAAAACAGTAGGTGAAGATCGAGAATTGCTCGTACGCAATGTTCTAAAGATAATAATCGTCCTCCACAGGATACTTGGAGATCACGTCGAATCACCTCTACAGGATACAACGATCTAAGTTTAAGTATAGTAACCAATAACTCAAACTCTCTGTATCTCTATCTCAATATGCAAATATATGATGATGGTGATAAAAACCAGATTTTTTTATGATGATAAAAACGAAGTCTCTAATGAAGAACAAAACCAATTTTTTTTTTGTGCTCACACATTGCCTTTATTTAAAACATGGGCAACTTAGGGAGCAAATAACAAAATTGGTTAGTGCTGATAAGATAATGCACGAAATTGGGTATAAAGAAGATAAGCACGAAATTAGTGCTGATAAAGTTTAATTATCTTCTGCAGATAATCCAGGAGATATTTATTTAACTTTGATAAATTCAAAGCTCCAAGTATTCCTCTCCAAGTAATAATCAAAAGAAAATTTTATCCAAAAAATAATTCTTTGATCGGACCTAACCGGCCGGCCAGACGGCGAAGGCGGCGCGCGCGTGAGAGGAGGACCATGTGTCATCTAGGTCCTCTGTTCTTCACAAAATGTGGGGTGCCCCTTGGGGCTAACCCCTAGGCACGAGAGTTGAGTTTATAAACCCAACATCTTTTCCTTGAGTTTTCAATGTGGGACTAAATCCCACTCTATTTCACATCATACACTTTCATTCACACTTTTTCTTCTGTTTCTTTCTTTTGACTTCTCTTTCCCATATTATCTCCAACAATCCCCCACATGAATGAAATGTATCCTAGCCAGACAACGACATGAGAGAGAGCGGATGAGATATGTATCAGGAGAGGTGTCTTTTGGACTTGAACCTTCTGTAGTGAGAATTTATCAGATTTATTCTGAAGAACAGTGAACTACGTTCTTGATCTGAACTTCCTCTCAGATAAACCGAGACAACAAATTTCACACATATATCATCTTAATACATCTGAGTTCATATGATTTTGTTCATTTTTGTCCTGAACATATCCTGCATTCATGAGAGTTTTAGAGAGGTTAAGCCATTCAGACCTCTCATAGAAATGACCCCACTTCTAGTCTCACATATATGACGATAATTAAGAGTATTATGTCTATACTCCTCTTGTAAGCAAGGTATCAACGTCATTAAATACTAAGTATATCCTTACATCATAGGAATGAGAAGAAACAAAGTTTCTTTGTGTGTTACGTGAATCATTCCTACCAGTTTGCCTATTGAACCTAGATCTTGAGATCTCCAGTCAACTAGGTTAGGTTCCCACCTGAATGATTCATTGAATAGGTTAGGTTTCTACCAGTTTGTTTTACTTGTTCATGATAAATGTGATTCTCATCACTAGAGAATATGTATCGAAAAACTATATACCTTCCTTATGTCGGTATCCTTTTGCTACCGATCGAGCTTTATACTTTTCAATAGTTCCATCGGCTCTCAACTTTCTTTTGAAGATCCATTTACAACCTATTGGTTTATTCCTAGGTGGGAGATTTGCCAACATCCATGTGTTATTTTGCATAATGGAATCTATCTCATTATCAACCGCTTCCTTCCAAAAAGGAGCCTCAGGGTTAGACATTGCATTCTTATAGGTTTGAGGTTTGGCCTCCGTTAGGTATGTTAGAAACTCTGGACCAAATGAGGTACATATTTTAGCTCTTTTACTTCTTGTAAGCTCAGGTTCAGATTCTTCATCAATATGAGTTCTAGAAGAACTTTCTTCTAAATCTCGTTTGACAGTTTGACTGTGTCTTCCTTCCTTAAATGGAAACACATCCTCAAAGAATTCTACATTGACAGACTCCTTTATAGTGTTGGTACTTATGTCAGAAATCTCTGACCTAATAACCAAAATTCTATATGCAGCACTGCTCAATGCATATCCTATTAAAACACAGTCTATCGTATTAGGCCCTAGCTTTACTCTTTTTGGCAACAATACTTGTACCTTTGTGAGACAGCCCCACACTTTTAGGATTTTATATCAAGGTAACTTCCCTTTCCACTTTTCATAAGGAGACTTGTTGGTCTTCTTATGTGGAATCCTGTTAAGTATGGTGTTTGCTGTAAGCAAGATCTCCCCCCACAAATTTTGGGGTAATCCAGAACTGTTCAACATACAGTTCACCATATCTTTCAGAGTTCTATTTTTCCTTTCAGCCACCCCATTCTTTTGAGGCATATAAAGTGCAGTAGTCTGATGCCCAATTTCATGATGAGCATAAAATTCAGACAGTATAGTGGAGTCATACTCTCCACCTCGGCCAGATCTAAGCACTTTGATATTTTTACCATGTTGGTTTTCAACTTCAGACTTGTGTGTCTTAAACATATCCAAAGTCTCATCTTTTGAACGAAGCAGATATACATAGCAATATTTACTGAAATCATCAATAAATGTAACGAAGTATTTTCTACCTCTCATACTAGGTGTTAATTTTAAATCACATAAATCACTAAGTATCAAATCAAGTAAGACATTTATTCTTTCCACAGATTTAAATGATTTACTTGCAAATTTAGATTCTACACATATTTCACATTTATTTCATTTTTCTAGAGTAAAACTAGGCAAAAGTTCTAAATTAATCATTCGTTGTAAGGATAAAAAATTAACATGTCATAATCTAGCATAAAAAATATTAGACAGTTCAGCGATAAAAAATAGAAGAAGCTAGATTAGGACATATTAATTCTGAAGCAAGATGTTTTCATAAACCAACAGTACAATGAAATTGGAACGGATACAACTTAAATGTAACAGAGACTTTTACAATAAAAATAATTAGAATTCTTACAAGGAAATTCGAAAATAAATAGACAAATTAAATACAACTGAAAAATTGTTGGAGATAATAGAGGAAAGAGAAATCAAAAGAAAGAAATAAAAGAAAAAAAATATGAATGAAAGTCTGTGATGTGAAATTTAGTGGGATTTAGTCACACATTAGAAACTCAAGGAAAAGATGTTGGGTTTATAAACCCAACTCTCATGCCTTGGGGTTATCCCCAAGGGGCACCCCACATTTTGTGGGGAAGGGAGGACCTATATGTCACATGGTCCTCACCTCACGCACGCTGCCGCCGTCCTGCCGACCGGCTCGGTCCGATCAAAGAATTATTTTTTGGAGAAATTTTTCTTTTGATTATTACTTGGAGAGGAAGATTTGGAGCTTTGAATTTGTCAAAGCTAAATAAATATCTCCTAGATTATCTGAAGAAGATAATTAGATATTATCAACACTAATTTCATACTTATCTCCTTTATCCCCAATTTCGTGCATTATCTTATCAGCACTAACCAATTTTGTTACTTGCTCCCTAAGCTGTCCAAGTTTTAAATAAAGGCAGTGTGTGAGCACAAAAAAAATAAGATATCAGTTTTGTTCTTCATCAGAGACTTCGCTTTTGTCACCATCGAAAAATCTGATTTTTATCACCATCATCACATATATGCATATTGAGAGAGAGATACAGAGAGTTCGAAGAGAGTCTGAGTTATTAGTTGCTATACTCAGACTTAGATCATTGTATCTCGCATAGGCGATTCGTCGTAGTATCTAAGCACCCTGTAGAGGACGAATATTGTCTTTAGAATATTGTTTACGAGCAATCCTCGATCTTCACCTATTTCTGCTTTAATTATTGAAATTTCAGTTGTATTTAATTTTTCTATTTATTTCTGAATTTCTGCGTAAGAATTCTAGTTATTTTCGTTGTAATCGTCTATGTTGTATTTAAGTCGCATTCATTCCAATTTCATTGTATTGTTGGTTTATGAAAGTATCTTGTTTCATCACTACCTTTGACAAAAAATTGTTGTATATACACTTTTTGTTCAACGTTCTAATAATGTAATTTAAAAACTAAATAATAACAGTTTTACTATGTAGAAGCAAGAAAGAAGAAATGCGTGGTTGATTTATACTTTTAATTTAAATTATTATGACTTAACACCAAAAGTTTCATTGTAGAAAATACTACTTTAATATAGCTTATTTTTATGGGAAAATGTACGTATAAATATATGACTCTATGACTCATGATGACAATTAACAGATTTGCATATGACTCAGGATAACTGTTAGCAAATCGTGTGTTATATACGGGAATAGTTTGTTAAATTTATAAAATTTGCATTATATGGATCTTTTTCCCAAGATACAGTAAATTACAATATTTTTCGGAACTCATATTATATGCATATAATACTAGAACCAAATTATAAGGCTAGAATATATGGTTCCTTATATACCTTTTTTAAATAACATTTATTTATTTCTTGAGTTATATGTTCTCTCTCTCCACTCACTGCTTCCTCTTCTCAACGCCTCAACATGAGCTCTCACCCACGTTATATTATGAGTATGACTGATTACATTATCATATAATGTTAAGTTGAGCATGTGATTATGTTTACAAGTACTATAGTACATTATGATCACCAATGAGTTGTATGTTAAGTCATTATCATGCATTGAAAATTACGGATCATGAAGCTAACCAAGTAATGTGATGATTAAGCAATAAGTGGACTTTTAGGCTTGTCCCTTAGTTAACAAGAAAATCATCACGTTAAGATTCAGTTATACGATTGGGTGTAATTAATTTCAGCGTCTTTGAGATTTCGGTAACCTTAGCTGAGTCCTTGAGGTTTCGGTAATCTTAAGTGACAATATGTTTCAGCTCCTTTGAAGTTTCGATAACTGTAAGTGGTGTAGCTTTAACCTCACCCAATCCGGCATGTTCATGTTAATGTTTTCATTCATGTGTGAAACAGTTATAGTTAGATTGTTAACTGAAGGGTATGGCCAGCCAAATTATGTTTAAGTGTGTTATATGATTAAGTTTATTTCACATGTCTGCCATGTGATATGTTCAATAACGACATGATTAAGTATGCCACATGATTTTAATTATTTATATGTGAACTAGTGAATCTGTCAAGTTAAGTTATACTTAAACTTATTATTACATTTATGACACGTGGATGTGTACTGTTATGTGAGTTTACTCACTGAGTACTTCCTAACACTCACTATTTCAATTGATTACGATACAAATCAGTAGGAGTGAGAGAGTACCATTACCAGATCAATAGATATAAGAACCTAGGATTTTTATTTTATGATTAACTATAGCATATGTGAAAAAGATTTTCGTTATACCCTAGATACTTTGATGGTTTATTATTTATATTGTCTTTCTATGAACAATAATTGGTTTTGTTTCATTAATTATGGATATTACCAACTTACATGATTTTTTAAAGAGTGTTTTAAGTAAACAATATGATGATAGATCATTTCCGCTATTTATTGATAAGGATGTAATATTATGGCAAAATTTGAGTGTTAAATTTGAGAAATTTCTCAAATTAAGATTTTAATTAAATTGAAGAATTTGGAATCAAGAAATTACGATAATGTTTTACCTACCCTTAAAAACCGAGACGTTACAACTTCTTTCCAACCCATTTCATTCAAAAGAAATATAATATTCTATACTTAGTCTCAAACAAAAGAAAGAAACAAATATAAAATTGTTGAAAAAACTATAAATTAGTAACTTGCACTATCAAATTGTTGTCATTATAACCATGAATGTTAAAATTATCATTGACCGTCAACTTATCATTTACCGTAAAATATAAATTTCCATCTATACACCGTTAATTATCTATTAGATTAATTTAAAACAACGTAGTTTTAAAATACTAAAATTATAAAATCACTTCCATCAATACTTCATCGTTTTGGCCATCTATTTTTTCCCAAACCCTATTAAACAAAACCAAGCCCGATTGAACCTCTCCATACCCTTCTTCTTGTTCCTCCACACCCCCTTCTTCACAGCAGCACCTCATCCTCCATTTTCGTCTTATGGAATTTCCCTAAAAGTTTCCTTCATAAAACCAGCTTCAATAAGTGATATAAAACTTAATTTTCTCAAGCAGAAGAGAGAGAAAATTCACACTAAAGAAAATAAAATGTTAATTCAACTTTCTTCCCCAAGTAATTTTCACGGACATTACCTTGTTTGCGGCTCTACAGAAAACTCCACAATCACGATGAAACAGCAAGGCCAAACTAATTGTAATTTTGATATGAATTTCCTCCAATATAGAATTTATATATACCAATACTTTTGAACTTGAAAGAATAAGGCACACAAGAAAGGTACAATAACCGCCAAGGAGGCTCTGGATTCTGCAACCACCGGCTGTTACAGGCTTCGAATCAATTGCACGCGCAGCGACGTCATTTTCCATTTCTCTCCGCCCCAATCACCGAAGATGAAACTCACTCGCTTTCTTATCTTTGTTTTTCTTCAGCAGTTGCGGTTATAGCAACAGATTCGATAAACACGGGAAGAAAATAACGGGAAGCTGAGCAAAAATGGAGAGTTGCTTCCAGAAATCGAAGCTGAGCAAAAACAGGAAGAAAATACCTTGCGAAAATGGAGGACGAGCTGCTGAAATGGAGACGCCTAAAATGAGAGACACCTAAAATCGATACTGAGCTGAAATGGAGGCTTCAATCTGAGTTGAAGAAGACGAAAATGGAGGGTGAGGTGCTGTTGCGAAGGGGGTATGGAGGAACACGAAAAAGGGTATGGAAGGTTAAATCGGGCTTGGTTTTGTTTGATGGAGGAGCACGAAGTATTGATCTCGCTGATTTTATAATTTTAATATTTTAAAACTATGTGGTTTTAAATTAAACTAACATATGGTTAATAATATTTGAATGAGAAATTATATTTGATTATAAATGATAAATTAAATGTTATAAATTATGAAAATAATAATTTAAGGTTATAAATGACAACAACTTAATATTTCAATGAATAGATTTATAGTTTTCCTAAAATTGTTTATAGATATTACAAGAACTCCGTATTGTAATGGGTTCTTGAATATGATTAACAAACTTTTGGAGATAATAAAGGAAAGAGAAGTCCAAAAAAAGAAATAAAAGAAAAAGTGTGAATGAAAGTGTGTGATGTGAAATAACTCACTCTCCTGGACGTACTGCATGTGCCTGAAATTCGTAGGAATTTGGTTTCAGGATCTCTTTTATGTAAGAGTGAATTTAAGCTTGTCTTTGATGCTGGCAAATTTATTCTCTTAGTCAGAATAAATTTGCCAGCATCAAAGACCTCCCTATGCTAATGGGTTCTTGAATATGTTTAACAAACAGTTGGAGATAATAAAGGAAAGAAAAGTCCAAAAAAAAAAATAAAAGAAAAAGTGTGAATGAAAGTGTGTGATGTGAAATAACTCACTCTCCTGGACGTCCTGCATGTGCCTGAAATTCGTAAGAATTTGGTATCACGATCTCTTTTATGTAAGAGTGGATTTAAACTTGTCTTTGATGCTAGCAAATTTATTCTGACTAAAGGAGGTTAATGAAGGGTTATAGTTCTGATGATCCTTTTAAATTTAATGTGTTTGTTGTAACTCTTACTATTAAATTCCACTTTTTATTTTTATATCGCCGAACTGTCTAATATTTGACATGCTAGATTAGCACATGTTAATTTTCGATCCTTACAGCGAATGATTAATTTAGAATTTTTGCCCAGTTTTACTCTAGAAAAAGGAAATAAATGTGAAATATGTCTAGAATCTAAATTTGTAAGTAAATCATTTAAATCTGTAGAAAGAACAAATGATTTACTTAATTTGATACATAGCGATTTATGTGATCCAAAATTAACACCTAGTAGAGGAGGTAGAAAATATTTTGTTATATTTATTGATGATTTCAGTAAATATTGCTATGTATATCTGCTTCATTCAAAGGATGCGACTTTGGATAATTTTATGGCATACAAGTCTGAAGTTGAAATACAACTTGGTAAAAATATCAAAGTGCTTAGATCTAACCGAGGTGGAGAGTATGACTCCACTATGCTGTCTGAATTCTATGCTCAATATGAAATGTGCATTAGACTACTGCACCTTACACACCTCAACAGAATAGGGTGGTTGAAAGGAAAAATAAAACTCTGAAAAATATTATGAACTGTATGTTGAACAATTCTAGATTATCCCAAAATTTATGGTGGGAGGCCTTACTTACAACAAACACCATACTAACAAGTCTCCCTATGAAGAGTAGAAAGGGAAGTTATCTTCTTATAAATCTTAAAAGTGTGCGGATGTCTCGCAAAGGTAGAAGTACCGTTACCAAAAAGAGTAAAGCTTGGACCTAAGACGATAGATTGTGTTTTCATAAGATATGTATTGGACAATGTTGCATATAGATTTTTGGTTATTAGATCAGAGATTTCTGGCATAAGAGCCAACAGTATTATGGAGTCTGTCAATGTTGAATTCTTTGAAAATGTGTTTCCATTTAAGGAAGGAAAACATAATCATATTGCCAAACGAGGTTTAGAAGAAAGTTCTTCTAGAGCTCAGATTGATGAAGAATCTGAACCTGAGCTTAGCAGAAGTAAAAGAACTAAATCGAGTACCTCATTTGGTCCAAAGTTTCTAACATACTTTACGAAGGCCGAAGCTCAAACTTATAAGTAGGCAATGTCCAACCCATAGGCTCCTTTTTGGAAGGAAGCAGTCGATAATGAGATAGATTCTATTATGCGAAATAACACATGGATGTTGGTAGATCTCCCTCCTGAGAATAAACTAATAGGCTGTAAATTGATCTTTAAAAGAAAGCTGAGAGCTTATGGTACTATTGAAATGTACAAAGCTTAGTTGGTAGCTAAAGGATACCGGTAGAAGGAAGGTATGGGCTTTTTTTATACCTATTCTCCAGTGACGAGAATCACGTTTATCAGGATGCTGATTACACTAACAGCTTTGCATACTTTAGAAATTCACCAAATGGATGTAAAGACTGCTTTCTTAAATGGATAATTGGACAAAGAAATCTATATGGAACAGCCCAAAGGGTTCGTTGTTAAACGCCAAGAACGAAATGTCTGTAAACTTGTTAAATCTCTTTATGGATTAAAATAAGCGCCAAAGCAATGACACGAGAAGTTTGATCACACAACATTAGCTAATGGATTTAAGATAAATGAGTGTGATAAATATATCTACATTAAAGGTACTAATGATAAATTCATCACAATATGTTTATATGTAGATGACATGTTTATAGTGGGATCGAGTAAGGATATAATATCTTCTACTAAGAAGATATTGAATTCTAAATTTTTCATGAAAGACTTAGGTAAAGTAGATGTCATTCTTGTAATTCAAGTAAAGCGAACTGAAAATGAATATATCCTTACCCAGACTCCTTATATAGAAAAGATTTTAAAAAGGTTTGGGCAATAAGAAAGTAGACCTACAGTAGCTCCGTTCGACCCAAACTGTAAATTGAGGAGGTATAATGGAGTTGGGGTATATCAATTTGAGTACTCACAAATAATTGGGAGTTTAATGAATATCATGAATTGCACCAGGCCTGATATAACCCATTCAGTAGGAAGGCTGGCAATATATATGAATAATCCTAGATGTGATCACTTGAGTGCGTTGGTAAGAGTACTGAGATACTTAAAATATACTATGAAGTAAATATTGCACTACTCAACCTATCCACCGATGTTAGAAGGATTTAGTGATACTAACTGAATATCAGACAGTTTAAAGACTAAATCTACTAGTGGATATATTTTTACCCTAGATGGTGGAGCTATCTCATGGAGGTCTACTAAGCAAACTTGTGTAGCTCGTTCAACTATGGAATCCGAGTTCATAGCTTTGGACAAGGCATGTGAAGAAGCAGAATGGCTCAGGAATTTCTTGGAAGATATTCCGGTGTGGCCAAAATCAGTGTCAGCAATATGTGTCCACTGTGACATTATGACTAAACCTTTAGAGCAAAAAAATAATGTGTATAATGGTGAGTCTAGGCATATCAGACAAGGACATAATACCATTAAACAGTTTCTCTCCAATGGAGTGATTTCTTTAGACTTTATAAGGTCAAAGAAGAATCTTGCTGACCCTATGTCCAAAGGTTTATCAAGGGAACAAATAAAAGAAACATCGAGGGAAATGGGCTTAAATCCTATTCAATGAATCAATTAGGTGTGAACCTAACCTAGTTGGCTGGAGATCCCAAGATCTAGGTTCAATAGGCAAAGTGGCAGGAATGATTCACGTAACACACAAAGAAAATTTGTTTCTTATCATTCCTATGATGTAATGAAAGTGTGTTGTCTGTCGATGATAAAAGTGTATACTTAGTATTTAATGACGTTGATATCTTGCTTGCAAGAGGAGTATAGACAGAATACTCTTAATCATCACCACCTATGTGAGAGTAGAAGTAGGGTCGCTTCTATGAGAAGTCTGAGTGGCTTAACCTCTCTAAGCTCTCGTGAACGCGGGATATGTTCAGGACCAAAATGGAAAAAATCGTATGAACTTATATGTATTCAGATGAGATATGTGTGAAATTTGTTGTCTATGTTTATCTCAATGGAAGTTTAGTTGAATAACGTAGTTCACTGTTCTTCAGAATAAATCCGATGAATTCTCACTACAGAAGGTTCAAGTCCAAAAGAAACCACTCCTGATGCATATCTCATCTGCTCTCTCTCATGTAGTTGTCGAGCTAGGATACATTTCATTCATGTGGGGGATTGTTGGAGATAATATGGGAAAGAGAAGTCAAAAGAAAGAAACAAAAGAAAAAGTGTGAATGAAAGTGTATGATGTGAAATAGAATGAGATTTAGTCCCACATTGAAAACTCAAGGAAAAGATGTTGGGTTTATAAACTTAACTCTCATGCCTTGGGGTTAGCCCCAAAGAGCACCCCACATTATGTGAGGGAGGGAGGACCTAGATGGTACATGGTCCTCCCCGCACATGCGCTTGCCGTCGCTGCCGTCTGTCCGTCCGCCCGGCTCGGTTCGGTTCGGTCCAGTCCGGATCAAAGAATTATTTTTTGGATAATTATTTTTTTATTTACTTGGAGATGAAGGCTTGGAGCTTTGAATTTGTCAAAGCTAACAAATATCTCCATTGAAGTTGTGCAGGATTATCTACATAAGATAATTAGAAAATCAATTATCTCCATTATCCTCATTTTCTTGCATGATCTTATCAGCACTAATCAACATTTTTTTACTTACTCCCCAAGTTGTACACATTTTTAAAAGGTAATGTGTGAGCACACATCAATGTGCTTCATTTTTGTCACCATCAGAAAACCTCATTTTCATCACCATTATCATACTGCTGCATATTTTTCAATTTCCTTACATATTGAGAGAGAGCTACAGAAAGTTCTGAGAGAGTCTGAGTAATTGGTTGATATACTCAGGCTTAGATCGTTGTATCCTGTAGAGACAAATCGTCGTAGTCTCCAAGCACCTTATGGAGGACGATTATTATTTTTAGGACGTTGCTCAAGAGCAATCCTCAATCTTCATCTAATTTCTACTTTAATTATTGCAATTTCAGTTGTATTTATTTTCTATTTATTTCCGTGTATTAGTTCTGATAATTTTTGTTGTAATCATTTTTGTTGCGTTTAAGTTGTATTCGTTCCAATTCTATTGAACTGTTGGTTTATGAAAGCATCTTGTTCCATCATACTACGAACAATAATTATGGAACAATCTACTGGAATCAAGACTTTGCATGCTGAGAGACCTGGGAAGTTTAAGGGGGATGACTTCAAACAATGGCAACAAAAGATAGTCTTCTATCTGACCACTCTCAATCTAGCATTTCTGCTGACGGGCGATATTCCTCCTGCACCGAAGGAAGGACAATCGAAGGAGCTGGCATTGGGACAGGAAGCTTAGATTCATTCAGACTTCATTTACCAAAACTATATCTTGAACGGCTTGGTAGACACCTTCTACAATGTATACTCATCGTTCAAGATGGCAAAAGAGCTATGAAAGGCCTTGGAGAACAAATACAAAACTGAGGATACAGGGATGAAGAAGTTTATCGTTGGGAATTCCTGAAATACGAGATGGATGATAATAACACAGTAATCAGTCAAGTGGAGGAGTTGCAGACCATCTTCAACAATATGAAGGTCGAGGGAATGATCGTGAATGAACCGTTCAAATTCGCGTCATCATTGAGAAGCTGCAGCCATTATGGAAGGACTTCAAGAATTATCTGAAGCACAAGTGTAACGAGCTTAGCATGGAGGATCTGATTGTTTGGTTGAGGATAAAGGAGGATAACATGAAAAATTAAAAGAAAGCAATGTGGGCAACCTACGGAATGAAAGCTAACATTGTGGAAGGAAAAAAAATCCAATCAACCGAGCTAGAAAAGGAAGTCACCATCGAGCAGCGCTTAGAAAGGAAACTTAGAGAAACGCATTAAGGGCAGTTGCTGGGTGTGTGGTAAAAATGGACACAAGGCAAAGGACTGCCATTTTAAGAAAGATCAGAATGAGAGTAACCAACCCTATAACAGCGAAAAAATGAATCAAGCAAATATGATGGAGATAGATGATCTATGTGCTATGATTTTTGAGATCTGTGTGGTCGCTGACACCAAGAAATAGTGGGTCGACACTAGTGCAACGAAGCATGTGTGCAGTGACCGAAATGTTTTTTCAACTTATACAAAGGTTGAAAAAAGATGAAGTTCTCTATATGGGGAATGCCTCAGAAGTTGCTGTTAAGGGAAAGGGAAAGATTATGCTGAAGTTCACATCTGGAAAACAAGTCACACTCCTGGACATCCTGCATGTGACTGAAATTCGTAGCAATTTGGTTTCGCCTGAAATTCATAGGAATTTGGTTTCAGGATCTCTTTTATGTAAGAGTGGATTTAAGCTTGTCTTTGATGCTGGTAAGTTTATTCTGACTAAGGGAGGGATGCTTGTCAGGAAGGGTTATAGTTCTGATGATCTTTTTAAACTTAATGTGTCTGCTGTAACTCCTAGTATTATTAATAATAATCCTGCTTCTGTTTATATCGCTAAATTGTTTAATATTTGACATGCTAGATTAGGATATGTTAATTTTTGATCCTTACAACGAATGATTAATTTAGAAATTTTACCTAGTTTTACTCTTGAAAAATGAAATAAATGTGAAATATGCGTAGAATCTAAATTTTTAAGTAAATCATTTATACATAGTGATTTATGTTATTTAAAATTAACACCTAGAAGAGGAGGTAGAAAATAATTTGTTACATTTATTGATGATTTCAGTAAATATTGCTATATATATCTGCATCATTCAAAGGATGAGACTTTGAATATGTTTAAGACACCAAGTCTGAAGTTGAAAAATAACTTGGTAAAAATATCAAAGTGTTTAGATTTGACCGAGGTGGAGAGTATGACTCCACTATGTTGTCTGAATTCAGTGCTCAACATGGAATTGTGCATCAGACTACTGCACCTTACACCCCTCAATAGAATGGGGTGGATGAAAGGAAAAATAGAACTCTAAAAGATTTACTAAACTGTATGTTGAACAGTTCTAAATTACTTCAAAATTTGGGGGGGGGGGGCTTGCTTACAGCAAACACCATACTTAAAAGATTTCATATAAGAAGACTAACAGGTCTCCCTATGAAGAGTCGAAAAGGAAGTTACCTTCCTAAAAAAATCTAAAAGTTTAGGGGTGTCTCGTAAAGATACAAGTACCGTTGCCAAAAAAAGTAAAGCTTGAACCAAAGACGATAGACTGTGTTTTCATAGGATATGCATTGAATAGTGTTGCATATAGATTTTTGGTTATTAGATCAGAGATTTCTGACATAAGTACCAATAGTATTATGAAGTCTGTCAATGTTGAATTCTTTGAGAATGTGTTTCCATTTAAAGAAGGAAGACACAGTCAATTTGCCAAACAAGGTTTAGAAGAAAGTTCTTCTAGTGCTCAGATTGATGAAGAATCTGAACCTGAGCTTAGAAGAAGTAAAAGAGCTAAATCGAGTACCTCATTTGGTCCAGAGTTTCTAACATACCTGACGGAGGCCAAACCTCAAACTTATAAGGAGACAATGTCCAACCCTGGGACTCCTTTTTGGAAGGAAGCAACCGATAATGAAATAGATTCCATTATGCAAAATAACACATGGATGTTAGTAGAACTCTCTACTGGGAATAAACCAATAGGTTTTAAATGGATCTTCAAAAGAAAGCTAAGAGCTGATGATACTATTAAAAAATACAAAGCTCGGTGGGTAGCTAAATGATACTGACAGAAAAAAGGTACAAACTTTTTCAATACCTATTCTCTAGTGACGAGAATTACAACTATCATGATGTTGATTGCACTAGTAGCTTTGCACACTTTGAAAATTCACCAAACGGATGTAAAGACTGCTTTCTTAAATGGAGAATTGGACAAAGAAGTCTACATGGAACAACCCGAAGGGTTCCTGGTTAAAGGCCAAGAATGAAAGGTCTGTAAACTTGTTAAATCTCTTTATGGATTAAAACAAGCGCCAAAGCAATGGCACGAGAAGTTTGATCACACAATGTTATCAAACGGATTTAAGATAAATGAGTGTGATAAATGTGTCTACATTAAAGGTACTAATGATAAATTTATCATAGTATGCTTATATGTAAATGACATGCTTAAAGTGAGATCGAATAAGGATATAATATCTTCTACTAAGAAAATATTGAATTCTAAATTTGACATGAACAACTTAGGTCAAGTAGATGTCATTCTTGAAATTGAAGTAAAGCGAACTGAAAATGAATATATCCTTACCGAGTTCCATTATATAGAAAAGATTTTGAAAATGTTTAGGCATTATGAAAGTAAACCTGCAGTAACTCCGTTCGGCCCAAACTATAAGTTGAGGAAGAATAATGGAGTTGGAGTATCTCAATTAGAGTACTTACAAATAATTGGGAGTTTAATGTATATCATGAATTGCATTAGGCTTGATATAACGCATTCAGTAGGAAGTCTGGTAAGATATACGAGTAATCCTTGACATGATCACTGGAGTGCATTGGTAAGAGTACTAAGATACTTAAAATTTAATATGAAGTACAGACTACACTACTCAACCTATCCACCGGTGTTAGAAGGATTTAGTGATGCTCACTAGATATCAGATAGTTTAGAGACTAAATCTACTAGTGAATATGTTTTTACCTTAGGTGGTTGAGCTATCTCATGGAGGTCTACTAAGTAGACTTGTATAGCTCGTTCAACTATGAAATCAGAATTCATAGTTTTGAACAAGGCTTGCAAAGAAGCAGAATGGCTTAGGAATTTCTTGGAAGATATTCCGGTGTGGCCAAAACCAGTGTCATCAATTTTTGTCCACTGTGACAAGATGGCTACAACCTTTAGAGCGAAAAATAATGTGTATATTGGTAAGTCCAGGCATATCAAACGAAGACATAATACCATTAAACAGTTGTTCTCCAATGGAGTGATTTGTTTAGACTTTATAAGGTAAAAAAGAGAATCTTGTTGATCCTCTGACTAAGGATTTGTCAAGGGAACAAATAAAATAAACATCCATGTGTTTGGGGCCTAATGAGGAGGAGCTTTGTCGAGCCTGATCAGCAAAGATCCTTGTATTTGGGGACGAGTGTTGTTGTTCTATTGGACAACGGAAAATACCCATAACATAAATGATTGTATTTTTTGTTTTAAACTTTTGGAATGTGAAAAACAAGATACCGATAGAAACGACATTTAATATTTCAAAAATTTCCTTCTATTTTTTTCTAAATATTGAAGCTGATGATTAAATGAATTATTACACGCCACAAAAACTCTCAGTATTACAAGTTACAATAACCCATGATTTGAGTATCAAGCGACT
The DNA here is from genome assembly GCA_003255025.1 of Datisca glomerata. Classification (NCBI taxonomy): domain Eukaryota; kingdom Viridiplantae; phylum Streptophyta; class Magnoliopsida; order Cucurbitales; family Datiscaceae; genus Datisca; species Datisca glomerata. The sequence continues at coordinate 253,957 of QANY01007023.1, read as the reverse complement.
TGTACATACGTAATATGAAACTTATTATCCTATGGACGAATTTCTTCTCTTTTCAAGCACATTGTGTTTTCCACACCCAAATTAATATTAAAGTCCTCTATCAGCTTTCCTCTAAGAGTTGAACAATTTTCTTGTCTTGTGAATGAGCCTGCGACATATCGGACAGACCTTGTTCTCTCCCTCCATAATCCTGCATAAAACTTAAGTTAAGAGATTCATGTTGTGAGTAATGCTGAGCTTCTTCATATGTATGAATATATGTACCTTTGAGCACAGTCATGGCAGGTTGCACAGTGACCACAAGGAACAAAGAAGCAATTCCGCTGTTCATCGTAACAAATTATGCACAATTTCTCATCGTATAATTCCTCCGAACAACAACTAGATGCTCCAGATTCTTCGTCTTCATCAACCGTTCCGTACATATGATGATTAATCTTTTGTGGCAATATCGGATCAGTCTCGGCCGTTATTCTTATTTCCGTCGTTGAAGCTACAGTGTTATTGCTTTCACACGCTCCGAGGTACTTTAGTATGAGAAAAATGATGATCACGATCGCACCTGCAAACAATCTACCGTCTTAAACCGAAATGAAGTTACTAAAAATTGTAACATCATAAAAAAACATGGGGTCTTCTTCTGATTATTGTACCTAAAATTGCAATGTAGGTTACTATACGAGCAACAAAAGAGAGCTCCACATACCATCCACCAATATCGCCCTGCATGCAACGTTAAGTCAATGATTAAGAATAACCTAATAATTAGTTCGATATTTTGTAAGTTACGGGGCCTTACATCATCAGATGTGGTTAAAATGATATACTGAGTTTGTGGGAATTGGAGTCGGAGCCCACACGAGCCATTTGATGTTGAACAGATAGTCTTAGCTTGGGTAACATCGTATATCTTTGATGAAACATTTACGTTCAATGTGATAACTATAATTCTTCTATTCCCATTTACGAACTCTATGTAGTATTTGTCATCGTCGTCAATCATGTATTCCGCTTCCTTACCTGTAAAATTTGGAGTGATATATATCAGTTGAGATTTATAGAAATTTACCATTTCTGCGTGTTTTAGTTTGTGTCTTTACTATGATGTAACGATGCAATAGAGACTAATGGAACTGATTGTGATTTTTAGTAATAACATTCAACCCAACCCCTCCACAATAGATGACAGCCGATTATGCGGCATACCAAACACAGGTTGAGCTACACGACAAACAAATGTTGAACTATGCATCACAAATAGTCAAACTAAAGTGCACATAAACAAATGTTCAAACAGGCTAGATGCTAAAATGAAAAAATCAACTGGATCATTCTTTAGAATATTAGTCACAACATCCTTAACATAAAATAAAAACATAAATGAAGTTCTGTTGAGTTGTTAGATTAGTCAAATAAGTAGGGTTTTCATTATAAACCAAGATCTTAAATTGTGTGAAGGTTACCGTCAATGGGTTCGCTAAAGTCAAGGGAAGCAGGGGAACTCGTCAATGTTGGTAACAGAGTCTCATATTTTCTCTCCCCTGCACCAACAACAGCCATATGAAAATTTTAAGAAACACACTTAGGAGTTCAATCACTCAATTAGACAATGTGATTTCTTCATAAACTGAAAAAGTTTCAAAGCTCAGTTACCTTTAATCATAACAACTTGAAGCTGGTCCAAATTACTAACCTGAGCTTCCCATCTCATACGAATTCTTGAACCCTTATTTAACCATAACGAAAACCCCTGACCGAAAAAACAAATCAACCTCACAAAAACACTCTAAACCATTTAATAACATAGTTAAATAAGAAAGAAGAGCTATTAACCATTAGAAAATCACTACCTTTCGACCATACGATGCAACAATCAAATAGTTAGAGACACTCCAATTTGATTCTACACTCAGTTGAGGCTTCTCAGAGAAAGCATAAAGCTGCATCTTTTTACTATCACCACCTCGAACTTCAACCTGCTGTACAAATATAGAGTTTGCCTTCATCAACCGAGACGAGCTTGGTCCAAGCACCATACGGCAATCCCCGTAAAACCCATATCGGAGACTCACCGAAACTGCGAATTCAGGAGGAAAAAGGTATATTTTCAGATTAGAGACTCAAATGAAGAGAAATTAGTAGAAAAGATTAAAAAAAACAAATTATACATGCCACAAATCCAAACGGTGAGAGGGATTAATAGTCGAGCCCAGGTGTCCCGCCACGGCTGAGAATGGGTTGGAGGCGCCAAGACTGGCCTGTACATTGCTCGAAGCTAGGAATTGAGCCGGGTTTGTTTCTGTGACGGAGAGAGTTGGGTGGTAGAAGAGATGGTTTCTGATGGAAAAGAATGGTTGGTTTCAATTTTCATATGGCTTTCCCATCAACAATTCCAACTTGAGAGTTGTCTATGTGATGGCGGGGTTTTGAATGACAAGTTTTATTTTGAATGTTAGGTGTTTGGTCTACCTGGATTGTCATGTGGCAGATCACGGTCCAAATCATTACATTAGTTATGACAATCAGCAACTAGGTTATAATAGAATCAGCAACACACCACATAATTTAGGGTCACTCTTCCATACCCGAAGGATTTTCCCGGCATGATACCCGGACTCTTTTTCAACACGCAAGGATTTATTAATTGTGTTTAACACATTTGTTGAACATCATATTTTCAACACATGAGAATTTAATAAATCAATCTCGATGCTCATATTAGACCGATATTGTAATATTTTCTCATAAATTAACGTCATGAACTAAATTTTTACTTTACATTCAACTTAGCCCATTTGGAAAGTGAAATAAAAAATGATAATGGTAATTGAATTTTTGACAACATGGGTGAGACTGGAAGTTTTAATGGAAGGAGGCAGAGTTTGTTGCAAATCCCTTATTTGACGTAATAATACATTAAATATTTCTAAAAACATAATAATTTTACAAGCTTGAGACGAATTATATACCATTTAGTTATTTTAAATAACTCATATAATGAACTCGAGTGAACTTGACAAAATGAAAACGACTCATGTAGTGGTTTCTCAATATTAACTATTTGTGAAAATTCAAATATAAAGGTATTTTACTTATTATCTTTTTAAGACAAAAGTAAATTAATTCAAAATTCAAACGATAATCTAGTTAAAGATAAATAAGATATTGAAAAACTTGTGTAATTTTTTATAAGGTAGAATTACTCAAGAAAAAATATCATTTAATAATCACAATCATCTGTTAAGAAAACAAACACGCATTTCTAAAACATAAGACGTGCATGCCCAAACGATCAATAATTTAAAATGAATGATGACAGAGCGATCCATAAAATCATTGTCGATAAATTTATTATAGAAATGAGGAGCATTAAACCACCACCAAGCATAGTTCAAATATTAATCATAAAAAGCTAGAGCATCTGTAACATGTTCCTGAAAATTATGCGAGACTTAAACTTCTTGCCATGCTCAACCGCCACAAGAATACTTTGCTTTTGAAGCATACCTGACAATGTTAGCAAACTGCACATAAGTCGAAAACAGAAATCTAAAACTATGTTTTGCTTTGCCAAGCATGCAGGAACAGCCTCAACAAGTCTTTGCAAAGTAAAATGAGTAGGCCTCCCCTGCTGTAGTTGAAGCTTTAGCCATCTTGGAGGGGCTCAATCTAGCCAAGCTCTGGAATTTAAGTCCCAGCGTTGTAGAATCAAATTCTTTCAATGTTATTAACCTTCTTTTTTCAAATGCAGAGGATGCTTCGGAATTGAAGCTTATCATGTCAAAGTGTAAAGAGGTCCTCTCTTCGGTTTTAAATGTTCTTTTCATTATATCCCCCGTTCTTGTAATGAGGTTACCCATAGGCTAGCCCATTTCAGTTTGTCTGTTTCTGAGACTATAACTTGGAGGTAGTCGACACCCCTTATTGTTTTCGACATCCTGTTTCTTGAATAGTTGTTGTGGCTGTTTTGGCAAGATTAAAAAAAAAGTAAAATGAGTAGTGATCAAACCTTTGATGTAGCGGAAGCCTCGAAGAAAACCTAACAATATCAAACATTGTTGAATCGCGCACGATTATCAGAAATTCAATCTTCTAAAACCTGTTGAATTCTGAGATTACCAAAATTTAAGCATCATTTTTAATAAATCATGAAATACCAAAAATTAGAATTATAGGTAAGATTATGAGCCGCCGTATAAAACCTAAACAAAAAGTATCTAAACTGTTTCAGAAAACCCTAAACATAAAAGAGAGGTAAGATTATGAAAATGTCCAAAACTTGCGAAAACAGCTTCCAGGCCTCCAAAAGTGCTTAAAACGATCTTTTTGGAGACTGAAACCGGGCCATAACATATAACACTTGTTACACATGTAGATCTCTGAACGAGTTTCGATTTGATATCTTACAGGTCCCTGAGTCAAGTCGAGTCAAAAGTTATGGCCTCCGGAAGGTGGATTGCGCGTGCGATAATCTATTCACTCCAAAAACTCCAACGCTACACCGTCCAGGTCAATCTTTCATTCTAATTCTCAAAACAACCTTCTTCAATGCTCTCTCCACGACTGTCTCTGAATGACATAACACTACCTAATATGAAGAGCCACCGCTATCAAGAATCTCCATCAGAAACCTGGAAGCAATGAATCCAAAATGGAGACGTTTTTTACACCAACTTTTCATCAAAATGACAACCCAAAACAATGAGAAAGAGCAAGTTAATACAAGATGAACGATGGGGGAACTTGATACAAGTTTTTAGATCATGCATGTGATCTACTCACCTTCCCAAACAAAGCACACTCCCTCCAACTAGAGTCTGAGTGGAATACATCGCAGAAAATTGCTTGCTTATAAGCAGGCCTAGAATCAAGCTATCAATGCATCATGCAACGAACCCAATTTTATATGAAAAAAAAAGTAGAGCTTTTGTTGCAGACTAACCATCTCTACAACTTCCCCCAAATGAGCCCTAATCGAAATCAAGAGATCGATTTCCATATAGGGGATATCAAATTGAGAACCGACTAGCCTTAAAACAATCAAAGAAACGTTACCTCTCTTCTCTAAACCTCTTGACATGCCTGGCAAAAAACATCCACTCAGAGCTTAATAATTAATAAACAAAGGTCCATAGAACAAATTCTGATACCGTAGCGAATAATCTTACCTTTCAATGGCGAAACAAAGATTAAAAAACAGAGGAGGGACAAGGGGGGAAAATTTGTGAATGATGAAAACTCAGAGAAGAGAAGAAGATGAAAACTCAGACGAGAGAAGAAGATGAAACCTCATAAGAGTGAGGAAGAGCTTCTTGGAATGAGACGAATACGAGAAGAAGCTTCTGTGAAGATGACACCTCGAAGACGAGAGGAAGAGTGGCTCGCATGGGAAAATCTGCAGAGAGCTAAAACAGTGAAATTTTTTGGAGAAATTGGTAAAGGTAAAACCCAAGACTTTTAATAACAGCCAACAGACAGGTCTCTCTTAAACCTTTAATAACGGGTCAGATAACTGCCCTTATTAAAACCCTTTTCCGTGATAATTAGGGGTGTTCACGGTTTGGTTCGATCAGTTTTTGAAGAAAAAATCAAACTAAACTGAAAGTTTTGGTTAGGCTATATATCAAATCGAGTCAAATTGAACTGTGAATCTTATATGAACCAAATCGTGGCTTACGATTCGGTTCGGTAAAACGGTTGTGCTTCATACTTAGATTCAAAAATTTCACACCTTCAGATTCACGAATTCGTAAATCAGATTTACATATTCAATGCACAAATTTATAGATTCATAAATTTCACAAATTAACAGACTCAGATTCACAAATTCACATCTTCCATTTCAGATACCTAAATTTCAGATAAATTCAACCCTACGTAAATTAACAAAATAAAATCAACCCTAACCCCAAATTTCAGACGATATAGAATGCGCTAAACTGAAAAAAGAAGAAGAACGTATTGAACGGGACGCACTTATGCTGAAAGAAGAAGAAGAAGAAGAATGCACTTAACTCAAACCTATAGATTTTTGGGAAGAAGGATAAATAAGAAAGAAGACGGAAGAAATCAGAAGAAGAAGAAGAAGAAGAAGGAAGAACGAACCTAAAGCAAGGGAGAACGTAGAAGACTGACGCCGATTTGGGCCTTTGAGGTTTGAAGGAGATAACGAAGCCTCTGACTTCTTCGACGCTTCAAGAAGTTAAAGAAACCCTTTGCCTCTTCGAGACAAAGAACCTGGAGCCTCTAGGCATTTCTTCCATTTCAAACTCATGGAGAGTTTAATGGAATTTTTAGAATGAGGGAGAATGAGAGAGCCAAGAGAGAGAGAGAGAGGAGTGGGGGAATCGAATGGCTCTGGAATGTTCTACGGCCAATAGGTTTAGGGTTTTAAAATTTTAGGTTTATATATATAGTAGGTTCAGTTCGGTTCAAATTGGGTAAAATTTTGAACCGAACTGAAACTCCTATTCTTTACTAAATACAAACCGAACTGAACTGCAGATACTTGTAGAATCGACCGAACCGATCATTTTCGGTTCGGTACAACTTTGAACACCCCTAGTGATAATGCCCGGTGAACTCATATTTTATCTCTGATTAAAAGTTTTTGCCCGTGATTAAAAATGTCTACAAAAATGATTATAAGAAGTCCACCCATCGAATGTGTTATTAAAAGCTCTCGCATTATTTACACGTGTTAATAAACGTAAGAAACAATAACCCTATTTTTCTAAATTGTTATTATAAGATTTATAATAGTGTTCGGGAAAACACCCATAATAGTTGCCCCCAGTTGAGGGCTTAGGTGGCTACATTCTTCTGGGTCTGAAGACTTCTTAATCTGAGCTCCTCGTTCGAGCTACCTTTGTGCGGTGTGGGGCCTAGGGCTCCATTCATCTCGGGTAATCCATACTAGTGTTTGAAATTTGTTTGGTTGGAAGGCTCGTACCGAATGTAGTTAATTACCTGATCGTCTTTGGTCGTGACTCGTCCACGTGCGTCGTTCCAATTTTTATGATTTAAGGCCATTAATATTCTTGGGGGTAGGGGTATTTACGACTCATGGGTACGCGTAAATGAGGGTGAGGGTGGCTAACCGTGAAGCTTGACCCCTCGATGTGTCACTTCATTCCTACAGTCATTTGAGTGATGTATGGCCTTCTGAAACTCTTCGTATTGGTCTGTAAAATTTTTGTCATTAGGTGGAATCGTCTCGACAGTTTCCATCATGACCCTTTTTAATGCCCATTAACGGTTGGCTTCCTCAAGACCTGTAAATAGGCAGTTTTCTTTCTCATTATCTTCACCCTTGCCTTCCTGTATGAGTCAAAACCCTTGTCATCCCTCATTCTCGCCTTCGTTCTTCTTTTCTTCCACTATGGGGGCTTCCTCTTGAGATTCTCTTGCTTTCCTTTCCATGGCGATTGTTCCCCTTTTTGTCATCTTTTAAATGTCGTGCCTCAAAGTCATTGTTGTCTTGTTTTCAGTGATTTTCCAGCCATTGACTAGCATGTTCGGGGAACCCTTTTCTTTCATTGGTTACCGACCCTTGGTTGTAGAGACATCATCCTTGAAAAAGACATGTAATCTGGCTGGTAATCATGACCTTTGATCTGTAATGAAACATCTGCACCGGCTACAATCCACCCCCTTTGTGTCACCATTCCCTTCCATTTATCACCTATGTCCTTTTGATCCAATAGTCAAAAATTATATCATGCGCCAGCATGCTTCAAGAATGGGGCGTAATAGCCCTTCCACTCACATCCTTCGGGATCATCTCGAACCTAGGCACAATGGCCCCTTTCCTTAAGTGGGGGAGATTGAAACTTTTTTTGTCCCTAGCTCAGAAATTACGTGTTGCTCGTGGGTCGAGTTCTCTTTTGGCTCGACTTAGTGTGGGCATCAGGCCAAGTCGTCGTGATCCAGAATCCTTGGCCAAAGAGCGACCAGGGCTATCAAGACCCATAAAAGAGTTCAAGAAAGTTGTGGAAACCTCACGACCATTGGCCTCGACCGGGGGGGGGGGGTGGTCTTTTCCTTATAAGTTAGCCTATGAGGTTCGCCCCTTTAACTAAGGAGGAGATTTTTGCAATTTTTATTTGGTTGCATTTGTAATCCTTTATCCTTATTATTAATGAGAATGAACTTTTATTTAGTAACTCTGACTCCTTCTTTTAGCTTTGCTTTTGCTTATTTCCTTTGTCGTAGCTTGCATCCGTATGAGCTGTGCTTTGAGTAATAAGCACACCTCGAGTAGGTAAAGCTTTACTTTTACTTCAGTCGAGCTTGGTCTAGGCAAGGCCTTAATCTTCTTTTCATTCCTGCTTCTTTGTTCCTCTGAATTATTAATGTTCTAAGTATTAATTCATGCTGGACTAAGCTGCAGGGTAGCTCCTACCCTGAGCTCGAGTGAGCCCCAAGATGGACTTGATCCTTCCTTTTGGGCTGCCCCCTTTGAATGAGGTTGGGGGTCGTTCAATCTTACCATAAGCTTTATGAAGTCTGTGTGATCCCAATCAGGATAGCTGGTCGTGCAAACTTTCTGTAAATTGGGAGTTTACCTTCGGACGTTTAGTCAAGTATACATTCTCTTAGTTGAGTCATTCCTGTCTAACAAGCTCTGGCTAGGGCCTCTTCATTGTCTAACGAGCTATAGTGCTTGGTAGACATCTCTTTAACCTTTACATCTAGCCAGACAAGCCTGCTCTGGCTAGACCTTTGATCCCGTCTAGCGAGTTAGAGTGTTTGGCAGACATCATTTTACATTGATATCTGGCTAGACATGCCTACTCTGGCTAGATCCTTGATATCGTTTGGTTAGCTATGGTGCTCGACATACATCACTTTTTACCTTGATATTTAGTCATGCGTGCTTACTCTGGCAAGATCCTTGATCTAGTCTGGCGAGTTAGGGTGCTCGACAAACATTTCTTTTTGCTTTGATATCTAATCAGATATGCCTGCTTTGCCTAGATGTTTTGCCAGGCATGCCTGCTCCGGCTGGATCCTTGATCTCGTTTAGCGAGCTAAGGTGCTGCACAGACATCACTTTTTAATCCCGACTGATGGGCTAGAGTGTCACACCAGTCATCATTTTTTAATCTTGACGGTGGGCTAGATCGCCACGACAATCATCATTTTTAATTCTGATTGGCGGGCTAAAGTACCACGCCAGTCATCACTTTTTAATCCTGACTGGTGAGCTAGATCGCAGTACAAGTCATCACTTTTTAATCCTGATTGGCAGGCTAGATCATCATGCCAATCATATTTTTTAATCCCGAGTGGAGGGCTAGATCGCAGCGCCAGTCATAACTTTTTATGACATTATCCTTCATCAATATGAGGAACAACTGTATGATATAAAATTATCATTTTACCCTTCTAGTTATTATTTTCTTAACTTTTTTATTGAGTGTGAATAAGAAAAAAAATATCAGTGAAGTGTCTCATACAGACCACCATGTTTTATTCAATGACTCATGTCATCGAGTACCAGACCCGTTTTATTTATTCACACACTCATCAATAAAGCATAAGGTGGTATTGTTGTTTTTACAATCTTACCACGAATTTCATATTTGTGAGTCACGCAACTTCAACATAGTTTAATCACGGTCCCAACAGCCGAAGTATTGTTCAGCAATTCAAACTCACTCCTTTGACTTATCAAAGATCGCAAATAAGTAAGTCAAGTTTCATATTCACCTCAGAATTAAGATAATTATGAAAATACCCTTAAGGTGTAACAGTTAGATTTAGAGCTAGATAAACATTTATGTTCTAAATTAATTAGTTACTGGTCTATTCAACATGTTCCATAACATGCCTAGGTCAACCGTTAGAATCTCCACTCTCATGCCCTGAGACTGGCATCTTTTGGTTCAACCTAACAGTCATAATTGGATTCGATTGCCCAGTCGATCCTAAGACTACAAATAATATTTTAAACTATCTCAGAAGAGTTTATCTAGAAGACCGCTCGATCTTTACTCTTCTTAGGTTGATAAGAATTTCAGGAATTAAGTAAATTACAAACACACTTTAATTAAAGGAAACTTTCAATTTATTCATAAAATTGAGTAATACATAAATGTTAAAGCAATAAATGTTTACTCATAAATAGATATTACACCCTATTTTATAGACATAATTCTAACAATCTCCCACTTGGACTAAAGTAGGCGTGCACAATCTTGTATCCCCATGCCCTCCAGATGATCATCAACGATTTTACTGCTTAAAGTCTTCGTGAACTATCTCTCTGATAAGGTGGTACTTCCGCTCTATGTGTTTGGATCTTTTGTGACTTCTCGGTTCCTTCAAATTTTCTACAGCTCCACTGTTGTCACAATAAAGTGTCATAGTTTTTTGAGCATCTAGAACGATTTCTAGAGTCTTTAGGAACTTTCTAAGTTAGACAGTCTCCTTTGCAACTTCACAAGCCCCCACATAATCAGCTTCCATGGTAGAATCATCAATGCAAGATTGCTTGATACTTCTCTATACAACTTCTCCAATATTAAGGGTAAACACCAATCTTGATGTGGACCTTCTGGAATCTTTGTCCGCTTATAAATTATAGTTGGTATAACCCGTCATATTCAGGTCAGTTCCTGAATACACGAGCATGTAGTTCCTTGGTATAACCTGTCATATTAAGCTACTTAAGGATATGCTTGAAAACATTTCAATGCTCGAGTCTAAGATTAGATTGTAAACGACTCACCATGCCTACGGCATAGTAAATATCTGACCTAGTGCAAAACATTGCATACATGAGACTTCCTACGACTGAGGCATAGAGAATCTTTCTCATGTCTTCCTCTTCTCGATGAGCCTTGGGAGACTGTTTCTTGGAGATGCTGACTCTATATTTTAAAGGGAAGATTTCCCTTCTTGGAGTCTTGCATACTGAAGTGATCCATCACCTTATCAATATAAGATAGTTGAGATAGTGCCAATTGTCCGTTCTTCTGATCCTGAAAGATCTGAATACCTAGGACAAAGGTAGTTTCTCCAAGATATTTCATATTAAGATGCTTTGCGAGCCAAATATTGACATCATACAATTTTCCTACATCATTCTCAATGAGTAGAATATCGTTCATGTACAAAACTAGAAAAACCACATTCCCTTCATACATCAGCTTATACACACAAGGTTCATCCATTAACTGCTCAAAACTGATGTTCTTGATAGTTTCATTGAATTTGATATTCCATGAATAAAACGCTTGCTTAAGTCCATAAATGGACTACAGTAGTTCAGAAATTTTGCTCTCTTGGCCTTTCTCCATGAACCCGTCTAGTTGAGTCATATAAATGCGCTCTTCAAGATTTCCATTCAAAGAAGCAGTCTTAACATCCATCTGCTAGATTTCATAACCGAGGGCAACGGCAATGGACATGAAGATTCAAATGGACTTAAGCATGACTACCAGCGAGAATGTTTTCTCATAGTTAATACCTTCCTTTTGGGTGTAGTCCTTGGCTACAAGCCTAGCTTTGAATGTTTCTACATTCCCATCCAGACATCTCTTATTCTTATAAATTCATTTACACCCTACAGTTTTTACCCTTTTAGGAGGGTCTACAAGCTTCCAGACTCCATTTGAGTACATCGATTGTATCTCAACATTCATGGCGTCTTGCCATAGGTTTGCTTCAGAACCAGCCATTACCTGCGAGTAGAAACAAGTTCATCATGATCCTTATCTGAGACTGTCATCAAGGCATATCCATACAAAATGTACCTGTCAGGTTGTCTCAGAACCTTTCTACTACATCGAGGCTCCATAGGCTCTGGCTTTTACTGTGGTTATTCCATTATTGAATCGGGAACAAGTCCTGATTGGGGAGTCGGTGTCATCCCACTTAATAATTTTTCTAGCACAAGTGTGTTTCTCGGCATCACACTTCTTATGTAGTTCTCTTCAAGAAAATGCACTAAGGCCAGATGTTTTCTTGTTAGTTGGACTATAAAAGACGTATCCCTCCGTTTCCTTGGGATATCCTACAAACATGCATAATTTTGATCGACTCGACAACTTGCCTGTCTTCAGTCTTAGTGCGTATGTCGGGCATCCACATATCCTAATGTGGCTTACGGATGACTTTTGTCCATTCCATCTTTCATATGATGTACTAGGCACCGTCTTTGAAGAAACTTGGTTCAAAATATATGTCGATGTTTCCAAGGCATATCCCCAGACCGAATCTGAGAGGGATGAGATACTCATCATGGATCTAACTATATCCAATAGAGTTCAATTCCTTCTTTCTGACACACCATTCTATTCTGGAGTACCAGGTATCGTAAGTTGAGAAAGAATATCTTCTTCCTTAAAAAAATCTTTGAACTATCCTAGCAAGTACTCTCCACCATGATCGGATCATAGTGTTTTGATTTGTTTCTCTAATTACTTCTCAACTATAGCCTTATACTCTTTGAACTTTTCAAAGGTTTCATACTTTTGGTGTATTAGATAAACATGTCAAAACGTGAGTAGTCATATGTGAAGGTTATGAAATACCCATAATCTCTTCTTGCTTGGATATTCAATGCCCCACATATATTACTATGTACGAGTTCAAGGCATTGAATGGCTTTTACACCCTTCATTAAAGAGGGTTTCTCGGTCATTTTGCCTTCTATGCAGGATTCGCATGTGAGTAATGATTCCACACTTAAAGTTTGTAATTGACCATCATTTGTAAGTCTTTTAATCCTATCTGAGCTAATGTGATCAAGACGCAAGCGCCATAAGTAGGTTAGATCGGTTAAGTCAGACTTCAACGTTTTACTATCCATTTGTAAATCAGTATTCATTCCAATATCACATATCATTGGAACTTTTGGTTTTACGTAGAAAATGTTGTTTATGATGCGTTCAGTAGTAATTAAGCAATCATTTCTAAAAAATATCAATATCATTATCAATGAAACCCAAAAAAGCCCTTGCTCAATTAAACTAGCTATTGAAATAAGATTTTCCCAAAAAACTGGATATAATAAACATCAAGGAAAATGAAATAACTATTCTCAAATAATAATTTAATAGTTCCGACTGATATTACCCATACTAGTGCTCCATTCCCCCAACGGAAGTTAAAATCACCCTTGTTAAGCCTTCGGCTTTCCGTGAACCCCTGCAGGGAACAACAAATATGGTTAGTGGTTGTAGAGTCTACAACCCACGAAAAAGTAGAGTCAATCACATAACAGGCTTCGATAACAAATAATGTACCTTTGGATTTCAACTCCTTGAGATAATCGAGGTAGTTACATTTCCAGCGACCAGCGACTCTGCAATGATGACACTTGTCTTTCGACTTGTCCACCTTCGCAGGGCCCTTGTCTTTCGCAGCTTTCGAGTTCGCCTTCTTAGCTTTCTTCAGACCTCTCTTGTGTTTCTTTTTGGCGCCAGAGGTGGAAGGCTTACTTTCAGTAAAGTTTGCCTCTCCATTTTTTCTATTGCCCTTCAGAAAGAGAGTCTCAACAACTTGTAACTCCTTCATAAGTTCCGAAAGAGAGTACATCAACTTATTCATCGAATAATTAAGTTTGAAGTTCTCAAAAGTGTCTGGCAGAGGCTCTAGAATCATATCAACTTGAGTCTCTTCATCTTCCTGAGCTCTCATGATCTCCATCTCATTTAGATAACTAATTATCAGTATCATATGTTCTCTGACATGAGTTTTGGGTTTCATCTGGCAATTCATGAAGTTTCGCACAGCAGCCTATTTGGCTTGACGACCCTGATCCCCAAATATTTCAGTGATGCTCAACATCATATCAACGACAGTCTCTGTGTTCTGATGCTGTTGTTGTAACACATTGCTAACTGATGCCAAGATGTAACACTTGGTGTTCTCATCAGATCGCAACCAAGAAGCATAGACATCATTTCCCTCTTGATTCGATTCAACAATAGGCTGAAGGGGACAAGGGTGGAACTTGTATTTTTCTACCGTCAGCGCAATATCAAGATTATATTTTCAATCCACGTAGTTTTCACCAGTGAGTTTGTTTGCATTTAAGACTGTATAAAGTGAAGATAATGACACGCTTACTGAAAATAATAAATGAAACAGTGTAAATAAATATTTAATCATTTAGGAAAATATGATGCATGATGCAAATAGTTAAATATTCAAAAAAAATCTGATAAAAGTATATTTCTTCCATGATGTTATGATCAACAACGATAGCTCATCGCATCTAAGGACAACGTTTTTCAAGATGTCACTACATCTAGCTCAACCAACCACCAATAGTTTTGGTCACCTTAGCCCCATTGACTAGCTTCTATGAGAGGTTTTAATGTGTTTCGTTCTAAGTGTATAACCAACGTATCGACTTTAAAGGTTGCTATGAACCAACAGACGGTCTAAGAACGGTCCTGCCTCACCACTTCTTTTACAGGTTTTAGCTTCTCAAGTAACTCAATAACTCAAAATGACACGATTTTCAAGTTTCTCCCACTAAAGAGAGGACCGGTAGGGTGGCTCTAAACTATTTTCGTGCCACGATCGAGTCTGTGTTGGCGACCTCAGGAACGTTTCAACGTAAACGACCATCCCATTTAGTTTTTGAAAAATTAGATTTTTCTTTGCTTTCTCAAAAATCATAACTCTTTATAAATTTGAAAAGCAAGTTTTGAAAATTAGGAACTTTTATAAAATTTAAATAATAATTTAAAATTTATAACTTTTATAAAATCCACATTATATTTAAAATTATAACACATTATAAATTTAAACTACAATGATGCATGTACATGCTACATGACAATTTGATATTGACAAATCCCTATTTTTATATGACATGTTATATGAGAATGCGAGATTAATAATAAATCACACGTTCAAATTTAACCTCTCTATGGCTCATTTCTAATTACAAACCATAAAAGAATAATAAATTACAATAATTTAAAAACTATTCGTCATGACGTCTATAATTATCTCATTCTCTTTCAGGAAGTCCCACCTCTTTGTAACCCTTCACCAAGGTCCATTCCTAAAAATTAAGTTACGGCCTAGGGTTTCACAAACCCTAGTGTTGGCGCGAGGCACGAAAACAACAAGCGGCGAGGCAGCAGCGGACAACAGAGGACGATGTGGCAAGAACGATGGACATCAAAGTGCGTGTGGATTGGTGCGACGATTCGATCAGAACGCGTTCACAACAGATTTACATAAAATTTAATGACATAACTCTTACAAGTAAATTACGTTAAATCCTATGCCACAATTTCGGCGTACATCAATTCTAAAATTAAAGAATAGCACATAGAGCCAATCAATCGTGATCCATTCATAAAACACATTCAAACATGGTTTGAATCTACCATACAAAAATTATATGCTAATATCATCATATTCATCCATACATCCGTTTAAATGCTGAATATGCATATTAAAAAATAATAGGCTTTTATACTAATTGTTGGATCGAGTTTTAGATTTTGATGAAAAATTAATGATCTGTGACAAGTTCATGGGTGGAATTTCAAAATTTTCTCATACAAACGTTTAATCCATTTAAACACAAAATAAATCAATGAACATGAATAATCATTTTAACGTATCGAGAAAAGATTGAAACAATTTATACATTTTCAATTAACGGAGAATTTCTGATTTGGCGGGATCCAATTTCTATCTCACGTTATTCGTTCTTCCCAGAAGTATTAATTGATCTTCGCACCGACAACCACCTATTAGAATCAGAAGTATATCTCTCAAGGATATTGGTAGAAATTGAGTGTTGCCTCTCAAAACAACGATTGTAAGAGAAAAATCAAAAATTTCCTCTTCCTTACTATATATCGGTGCAACAGTGTTTGGGGGGGGGGGNGGGGGGGGGGAGAAACTCTTTTCTGTTTTGTGTAACACTTAGCTTAGCTTAGTGTTAGGTTTGTAACCCTTTTATATTTAATTACAAAATTTTCTCACATACCCCTATATGCCAAAAATCAAAATTCCCCATTCCATATACACTTATATGCAATTTTCACTTCTTCCCCTCGAACCAAAAATGTGTTCAAAATTCATCTATTCAAATTAATGCAAAAAATGTGTTCAAAATTCATCTATTCAAATTAATGCAAAAATGTGTTCAAAATTCATCTATTCAAATTAATGAATTAATTTGATCTCAATCAATCAATGAATTAATTTCTTTTATTTACTAATTATATAATAATTAGAAAATAATAAAATAATTAATTTGAACGTTAATATCGATTTTCACTAAAACAGTGATGGCACTCATCATATATGAGCTCGGGAAGCGTGCGTTGGTCAAAATACATTTTTGGTCCAACTGATGTAGTTTCTCATTCATGTTCTTGTGAGCTATTCCCGAAACCGAATGGACCCACATGAATTAAGCTATGAGATTCAAATACCCGGTTAATTTATCTTCATAAATTCCTTACCTATATAATCCCGACATCATACGATTCCACTATAGGTCCGATGCCAATAGACTCTTGATTCATGCGCGCTATATTTTCTATTGGTGCAAATAAATATTATATTTCACGGTCCATAAAATATTTTATGATATTACCCTTCGTGAGTATCAGTAACAAGAGTAAGATGTTAATTGCCATTTTACCCCTCTAGTTATTATTTCATTAACTCATTTTATTGATTGTGAATAAGAAATACATATAAGTGAAATGTCTCATACAAATCACCTTGTTTTAATTCAATGACTCATGTCATCGAGTACCAGGTCCGGTTTATTTATTCACACCCTCATCAATAAAATATAAGGTGATGTTGTTGCTTTTGCAATTTTACCATGAATTCTATATATGTGAATCATGCAACTCTAACATAGTTGAATCACAGTTCCAACATCCAAGATATTGTTGGTCAATTCAAACTCAATCCTTTGGCATATCAAAGATCACAAGTAACTAAGTCAAGTTTCATATTCACCTTAGGATTAATGTTATTATGAAAATACTTTTAAGGTGTAACAGTTAGATTTAGAGTTAGATAAATGACTTAGCTATAAGCTAATTTGGTAACTGGTCTATACAACATGTTCCATAACATATCTAAGTCAACCATTAAAGTCTCCACTTCCATGCTCCGAGACCGGCATCTTTTGGTTCAACCTAACAGTCATAATTACATTCGATTTTCTAGTCGATCCTAAGACTATGAACAACATTCTGAACTATCTCCAAAATTATCTGGAAGATTGCTCGATATTTACTCTTCTTACGTTGATAATAGTTCCAGAACTTAAGTAAATTACTGACACATTTTTATTAAAGGAAACTTTTAATTTATTCATAAATTTAAGTAATATATAAATGTCAAAGAAATGACTGTTTACTCATTAATAGTTATTACACTCTACTTCATGGACATAATTCCAACATTTTTTTATTTCAAAAATGCCGTTGAGTATGCGATATATATTGTCCATTACACTTTGTTGTTGGCCGTTTAAAAAGGAGACCACTTCTTGTGCTCTGACTGGGGAGGGGAAGCCAAGGTGGAGAATTGAAGGTAGCCAGACTTTTTATTTCCCGAGCTGCTGCCCTTCATTTCTTGCTAGAGCTTGGCGTGTACTTCTTTCTGAGCTTCATCTTTACCTTAACAGCGGGACGCCTGAGCTCTACCTTCTACTCCGAAGTAAGTGTAGACTCGTCTTAAGTCGTTCTTTTCAAATACCCTGATGGGAGGATGACTGACCACCCTAATTTCTTCAAGTTCTTCTTTGGACTGTGCTCCAGCCAGCTCGCTGTTCATAGGGTCCATTCTTGTGGGTTCGTCCGCTTTAAATGAGAGCTTGGTAGGATCATGCTTTTATATCCCTTTGTTAAAAACCTAATTCTCTTTGAAGGCTGGTGTAAAAAGTCTTGAACACTCTCATTTTTGTACTGGGGCTTCAAGTTAGGTTAGGCCTATAAGCCTATATACCATTTCTGACACGACCTTCGTCCTTCCATTTCACCTAAGGTGGGATGTGGGAACTGGGAGCTGTATAACCCAGATTCATGTTTCAATCGTGGTGGAGGATTGATATAAGACTCTGTATTTCCATTGGGGATGATCCCAGGCATGTTTATCTGTGTCGCATGACTTTCATTTGTGCACGAGCCTTAGAAAAATATTGGTGGCCAAAATGACACCAAGGAGCTGGGCAGAGGGTGACCTACCGATAGTTTCCTCCATATTTTGTAATTGCTCACATAATGCCTCTGAAAGGTCTTTTAGGGGTCTATGCCTTCATTTGTTCTTCAGCTAGCTCACACTTCTCCCTTGTCTCCCTGGGATGACCCCAACCAGAACATTTTAAAGGGGGAGCTTGACCATCTAAAGCCTGGTTTCATTTTGGTCTTAGTTTCCTTGAGGGTGGCAATTTCTCCAAGTTAGGGTGTCGTATCACCCTTGTCCATATAGTTTTCCCCATGGTCTTGACTCCTGCAAATATGTGGTGACTCAACCAGTGGGTCTTTGAGTCATAGGGGGACCATTTCCGTGTAAGAGACCATTATGACTTGAGCGGTGACTGACACGCCTTTCCTCCTCTTTTTGGTTATGTCAGAGGTTACAATCAATGTATCCTTCTTCCTTCACCGTGTAATCATTATGTCGGTAGAAGGTCCTTCTCCCACTGGGGTAAGGACGAATCACCCTCTCGTTCTTGATTTTTTCATGCCAAACCCATCTCCTCCTTGTGGGGGAGAAAAGGTTTCAAATGCTTTGTACATGAACAGTTTTTATTGTCACTCCCACAGATGGTGCAACTATTAATGTCGAAGATCGCAACAGTGTTGGTACTGGACTTCTTTGGTAAGTATGATCGTCCTCCTGCCCAAAGTTTTGTAAAATACAAACAAAGAACCCAAATATGAGGAGGGCCGGGGGTGGTTGCCTTACCTAAGGGCCACCAATGTCTAAGTTAGTATCCTAGCATTATCTCTGCATAATTTCCTTAAGGGAGAAATGGCCTACCTTTTCCGTTAGTAAGTGGATGTCTTTATACCTGGTTCCTTGGATGGAAGAAAGTGTGTCGAAGGAGCCTCATGGGGGTACTAGGGAAGCTTTTCAGGACACGATGTCTGTCCTGACTACTCTTGATTGGACGGAAGGGATGGGAGCTTTAACATAAAGTGATATACATTAATTGTCAATGTGCTTTTGAGGTGACATTCTACCATGGTGATTGGACATGTTAGGCGTTACTTTCAGTGGGCAATGATGATCATACGCTCGAGATAATCCGAGCTTTATTCCTGCTGCTTGGCCTGTGCTCGGGTCTGCATGACCCGAGCTTCCTTAAGACCGATTAGATGAGATCGATTCATTTCCTTTGAGACTTTACTAGTAGTTTTCTGCTATGTTGTGACACGTGTCATCCCGTCATTGGTGGTCGGCAAAATGCTCATACCAAGTACCTTTCACGATGAAAGTTATTTTCATCGTCGTGAAATATGTTCTTTACAATGATGACTATTCGAACCGGCATTGTGAAACACATAATTTCCCCTCATAGCTCTACCAAAATGAGTACCTTTCACGATGCTAGTTATTTTTACCGTCGTGAGAATTATACTTTACAATGACGATAATACAAACTGACGTCGTTGCTCTACCAAAATGTTTATCTTTTATGACGAAAAAATCTCTCGCATAATTACACATGTTAATAAAAGTAAGAAACAATAACCCTATTTTTCTAAATCGTTATTATAAGGGAAAAGTATGAAGTTTTGTATAACACTCCTAGTATCCTCCGTTAGTAAAAGTTATACGTGGCCATTATTAAAAAGTTTATATTGTGGTAGTCGAAGTTGCCAACAAATAGGATCAAATAATTGGCATTTTCGAGGGGGCCAGGCATGACAAATAAAAGCTTTTAAAATGATGAGGTCATCAACTCTGTTCGATAAATGCCAAAGGAACAAAAGAGAGGAGCGGAAATCCATTATCTCGTTTTGAAAAATTAACTTATTTCTCACAGTTCTAGATAACTCAAAATGATTGTGTGGTATAAAATCATGAGTAAATAATTTTTAGAATAAGATTAGTAAAATATAATTGTGAAAATGTATATACTTAAAAAGTTAAAATTACTTTATTTGTTAAAACTTGATAATATTCTGATTTAATGGTGAGAGTGTTAAATTACTTTGTTTGTTTTTATGAAATATGCAATGAGACATTTTAGACATTATTGCCAAGTTTCAATTTTACCTTTGGACTAAAAAACGCTTATAAATAATAATTACTTAATTTATAATACGATGATCAACATATATAATAATAAAAATATAGATTTTACCATAGATTTTTTCGTACATACTTATTAATTATTTTGACCAAACCATTATATTATGATACGTCGTGTAGATTTTAACCAAATATTATTCATACAATTAAATCAATACCGTTCTAAGTGTATTAATATGATATGAAATTTATAATATAAGATAATAATTCTTATAAGAAAAACACCCGTGATTTTCA
This sequence comes from Datisca glomerata, assembly GCA_003255025.1. Classification (NCBI taxonomy): domain Eukaryota; kingdom Viridiplantae; phylum Streptophyta; class Magnoliopsida; order Cucurbitales; family Datiscaceae; genus Datisca; species Datisca glomerata. Next base: position 233,443 of record QANY01007023.1, on the reverse strand, counting down.
ACTCAATAATCAAGATTATAGTACTCAAATAAATTTCTATCAAATTTCAATCATGATATTAAGTAAAATTCAATTTGCGTTAATAGATTCAAAATTAATGGTAAAGTAACAATGAAGATAACATATAAAACTGAATATTGTATACTATATGAATTCAATTCATGATTTCAAACATCACACCAACTTTATGGTTTATGACAAACCAAAATGATTTTAAATGAAAAAAAAGAACTCTCAGAACTATTAGGATGCAGATCCTATATCGCCTTTGTCTTTTCTAAGTTTTTTGGGTTACAAAGTCTGATGAATGTTTGGCAATACACCTCCATTAACAATTGTAACAGTCCCTAAAAGCTTGCTCAATTTTTCATCATTTCTGACTGCAAGCTGTGTGTATCTTGGAACGATACGGTTCTTCTTGTTATCTCTAGCTGGCTCAAGAACCTGTTGTACAACCAATAGACAATGAAAAGATCAATCCCCATAAAAAAATATCTACAAGAAAATAACCACAATACAATAACTCTCCACAATGTATACACCACCAATTATATTCCCTCTCCTGTGTTTTCCAACCAAACAAACAGTAAATATGAATCAATAAAAGGAAATACTAAATAAGAAAGTGCATGTATCACCATATCCATGGAAAAAACATAGTATCTTTTTATTTCAACATCCGTTTCAGGTATGACCTTTTTGCAGAAAATTTTCAATCCCCTATAATTCCTCTCAAACCACTACAAAATAGACAACATGAACTAAATTATAGCAATAGCCTGATCAAGCTCTCAAACTAATCCACAATTCAGCGGCCAATATAAATTAAAAATGAATAGAAGTAAACTACACTCTTGGTCCATGAACTTTGACTCTATTTTATCTTGGTTCATGACTTTTTTTGTCAATTTAATACTTAAACTTTAAATTTTTTATCAATTTGGTCCCTACTGTCAAATCCGTGAGTGAAGCGTGAAGGTAATAATGAATTCTTGCCGTCTTTTTGTACTTTTCACTTACATGGTCAATAGTAGGGACCTAATTGAAAACAAGTTCAACGTTAAACACTAAATTGACCAACAATAAATAGTGTTTAATGTTTAAGACTAAATTGGCCAAACTGAAAAAAAAAAAAAAAGAATCGTGGTTAAAAAATCAAAACATAGTTTAACCTCCTTACTGAATAGCAATAAATAAAATTCATGGATATTAACCAATAGCTTTCATTTCTGTTTCCAATTATTTTTTGAGCAAACAAACAAAGTCTTTTCTTCTTTCCAAAGTCATGTATTAGAAGAAGCGGCATTGCTTACCTCATCAGATCCCAGAAGGAGCCATCTATCCACAAAATCACCATTTATACTAAAATCCAAATGGGAAAATATGAATTAGTATTCTATAGAAAAAATAAATAAATTCATCACTTCATCAATTATCAAAGACCAAAACAGTTAGAAGAGATACCGTGAACATGATCATAACCAAATCAAACTCACCTTGAACAGGCAGTGATCAAGCTGCTGTTGAACTTCGACGAAAGCAGATCGGACCCTCCTACGAGCGGCAGCATAGTCCAGATTCTGTGAAGTGATTGCATTCAACTCATCGCTCACACCTTCAATTGGAGACCTTCTTTTCTTCGCTACTACGACTTGTTGAAGTTTTGATTCCGATAAAGAGGGATTGGGGTTCATTTTTGGGTGGCATTTAAGGGGTCTGCCATGCTTTCGTGGGTAGTTGGTCGGGGATATGGATTTCAGGTGAAACAAAGAAAGCTCCGATGGTCGGAATCTCAGCGCAGTAGAGTGACCCACGGCCATGTGGGACTATGGTTCGCTGGAGAGAGAGAGAGAGAGAGAGAGAGAGAGAGATTAGCATGGGGCGCTGGAGCTCCTGAGGGAGAGGGAGAATGGTAGAATGCAGAAGAGAAGAGGGAGAAGTTGGAGATGTTGTCCGGAATGAATATACCCCTTATTATATATATTGTTATATATAGAAGGGTATCTTACCATTAATCTTGTAGACTTCAAAAACAAATCAAATAAGAGCATCTTTAAAATATCTTCAGATTTCAGACATCTTCTTTCAAATACCTCATACCAAACGGGCTCAAAAAAATGAACTGCAGCAAGCCATAAAGGGCAGACGTAAAAGTTAATTTTAGCTCAACAATCTGAAAATAAAAGTTTTTAAATCCAATAGAGGGATACGTAAAAAAACCACTTCCCAAAGCTAAAGAACACTTGTGAAAAAAATCATCAGCATATTTTGTAAAAGACTTACAAAAACTTCACCTAGACGCCAAATTAAATTGAGCCTTGCAAAGATTATCCTCCTTAGTCGTATATATAAAAGCTGCCAAACCAACATAGAGCGAAACAAATGAGTAAAATAGTTCTAAACACCCTCATACCGAGAAACCTCATCATGATCAGCAATAAGTCCATGGAAACACTTCAAATCAACATAACTTCCATTAGAGATATGACAATCTTCTCAATACGATTACACAGATTAGGGAACAAGATTTAAATCAGTAATAAAACACCATTTTAAGTTAATCGTGAAGTAAAAAAATGCAAACATTCAATAAGGGATGTCAGATATTTGGAATACCAAAAATATAAAAAACAAGGGCTTCAAGCCACGCTACAAAAAGAAAAATCTTTAGTGACCAATATTTTGATCGTTAAAATCGTTAAATTTGGTTGTAAAAGGTTTAACGTGACGAACCTCATCGCTCTCACTTCATCAGTGAAAACATTTCACGACAAAAAATGAAACTCCTCGTGTTAGACCTTTTGCGATAAAAAAACCCGGTTGCAAAAGGTTTTTGCGCTGAACATAAAATTTGGTCGCAAAATTTGCGACCAAAAAAATTTCCTCGTAAAAACCTTTTTGCCAATATTTCTCTTCTTTGCCTAAACTCTTCTGCGCCAATTTTATTTTGTCGTGAAATATTTTTTACGACCAAATTTTACATTTCCAGAATGTAAAAGAAAATGTTGAATTTTTAGTTTTCGTATACACCTGTAATAGTAATTAATATCATCAGAAAATTTATCAAACTCGATACTTTTCTAAAAGAGATACATATATTAATCACTAATATATGTAATGTAACAAATTAGTAGTAGTTCATTACAAAATCTTTGAATCGTAATTCACTACAGAATTTGGTTCACAAATGTATTCAAAGAAAAATAAAAAAAAGAGATATTTAAAGCTTGATGTTACAACTATAAAACTTATCAAATATTCTGAACCTCATGTTTCTGGTGTTCAGTTATCGTCAGGAGGTGGGAAATCGTTTTGACAAGCCCAAACGAGTAAGATTTGTAGTTGTCTCTCCATCGACTTTATTTGTTTCTTTAATTCTATATTTTCAAATCGACTCTTTTTTTTGGAAGATGTGGGTGTGGCTCCATGTCTAACACATTTATTTCGTCCGAGGACTTCTTCAACTATCTTTTCTTCAAAGCGAGATGTGACATCCTCAGCGATAGGCTCATCTCATAAAACACACATGCGTTTCTGTAACATCATAATAAGCCAAATTCAAGATAAATATATTCATCAATAAGAAAGTATTGAAAAAACATCCAGTAAAATCCAATTCAAAGTGATAACCCCCTCCCTCCAAATTAAAACTAACACTATTATTTTTAGACAATGAGCATCAATTAAAAAATATTCAAAAATCATCTAGCACGCTTAGATACAAAGTGATAAACCCTCCCCCACCACCCACACACCCACACACACTGAAACTAACAATATTATTAGACAATGAGTATCAATCAAAAAGTATTCAAAAAGTATTTAGCATTATCAAATACAAAGTGACAACCCCCATCCACATACACGCATTGAAACTAACAATATTATCTTTAGACAACGAGCATAAATAAGAAAGTATTAAAAATCATATAGCACGCTCATATACAAAGTGAAAGCCCCCCAACACGCACACACACTGAAAATAACAATATTATTAGACAAAGAGCATCAATCAGAAAGTATTTAAAAAACATCTAGCACGCTTAAATAGAAAGTGATAACCCCCCCCCCCACCGACACACACATTGAAACTAACACTAGTATATTTAGACAATGGGCATCAATAAGAAAGTATTAAAAATCATTTAGCACGCTCGGATACAAAGTGATAAGCTCCCTCCCCCACACACTGAAACTAAAATATTATTAGACAAAGAGCATCAATCAGAAAGTATTCAAAAATCATATAGTACACTCAGATATAAAGTGATAAGCCAACCCCCCCCACACACACAAACACTCTAAAACTATCAATATTATTAGACAAGGAGCATCAATCAGATAATATTAAAAAATTATCTAGCACGCTCAGATACAAGGTGAAAAGCCCCCCCCCCCCCCCC